>OY757919.1:59736758-59774258 GCA_963585895.1 Sepioteuthis lessoniana
CACATAACTCATTCCATTATTCAGTATCATGTATTGCCACTATCATCAAACAATCATGGTAACAGCTGAAACTCTGAGTAATGGAGTGAGTTACATGGGGGTCATGATTTGATTTTTTAAAAAAGTTTTAAACGTGCTTCACTGCAACAGCATACAAAGTTTGTATACCTTTTTATCTATTTGTTTATATATATAAAACCTCAATCACTATATTTAAAGGTTGCAGTATCTACCGAGAGAGTGCTTTATATCTGGGATAGAGTGTATATAGGCAGTACAATATATTTTCTTATTCTAGCGGTTTTGGTCTGTAATAACTTTAATTGTAGATCAAAATTTCAATGTTTTTGGAATGAGAATTCTCCTATTTTCCTAGCTACCATCAAAGTTAGAGAAGATCAAGAAAAAGTTTACATTGGTGTAACAGAAGGACCCAGGAAACAAAGGAGCTATTTCCATAAACTGATGATCACCAATTAGAAATTGGCTCACTGCATAACTCTCTATAAATATATATTGGACCTAAAAGATAAAAGTATCCCAACAATATCATGGATAATAAAAAAAAACTGCACCAACATTGCAAAGTGATGTATCCTTTGTTTAAAATGTTGCATAGGAATTTTTAAGTATCAGCAACACTGACAAATAAAATGCCTGTGTATAGGAAAATAGAATTGATGAAATAAAACACTAACCTATAAAAATAGGTTTCTGTCATGATTAATACAATACCCTGATTATCTTTGTTGAGTCTGTTTTATAGACTTTTCAGATCTGTAATGTAAATTTAATTCTATTTTATATTCTTTGCTTTCCATGTACCAGCTTCTTGTAACACTTGTAATTCATTAGAATGTCATATTACTTTTTGTAAAAACGTGAAATGATTAGTTGTAATATGTGGCTTTGGTTTCTTTTTTGTACTGCCACTCTCCTATCTATCTACTACTTAACTGGACCTTAATCTTCAATATTATACAGTCTCATCGATCATCATCTCTGTCAACCTAAATATTGTCTAACACTCGATATGTCTTTGCTAAAATTATATTTTGTCTTATTTTATACTGATTCTTCTGTTTTCTTGTTAGAAAATGAAACCCTATACTCTTTTCATTATGTAGAAACAGTAGTAAAAAGAATAGCCAATATGTTGTTTCAAACAATGATAATTAGTAGGCAATCATTTAATTGGAGGATGATGTGATAATTTTAAAAAATGCAATGAAAGATCTCTCTATAAAAAATCCCAATAAAACTATTAATATCTTGCAATGTATAATGAAAAAATATCCAGTAAAAGAAGACAAATGTAATACCATGCAGTGTTGTGTGGTGTAATAATTAGCTAGCTAGGCTAGCAGACCATTACTTGATTTATTATAAAATAACTAGTAAAAAAGATATGCACATAGAAGGCAAAAGAAATTAAGTTTTAATTTAATAAATATTTTATTAAATTAGAAATACTAACAAAACTAAATAAGGATGCATATAAAAAGGTTACTTATTTTGATTTTATCTTATTTGGAATGGGATGTAATTGAAAAATAGAATAGTTTTGATGCTAGCTCTTCCCATCACTCTTGGCTTTCATTGCTAAGTTTTCCATATTTAATTAAATTAGACAGTAAAGAATAAAATTAAATATTTCTATTTGTTAATGGATTTCTTTTAAGATGGAATTTTTGCTCATATTTAGTAAGATAAGACCAAACAATTAGAAATCAATAAAACCAAGTGAATATTTATTAAAATCAAATTTTTAAGTTTATGGAAATTAGTCTTCCTGTTCACACTGAACTGCTGTTTGGTTATGTATATAAATACAATTGCATATTATGAGAATGTACATAAGGCCAACAGTATTAATAATATAAAACAATTTTTTTAATAATTGAGATTTAAATAGAATCATGGAGAATGGGTGTACTTTCTGTTACAGACACACACTCACTCATTCTCTTTCTATTATAATAAGATAATAAAATTATTTGTAACTTCATCACATGAAAAAAAGCTGTTGAGCAAAGTATCCATCATTTTAACTTTCAGAAAAAGAAGGTGGCAGGAAACATCAGTAAAGGAAAAGAGACTTGATAAAAAATTAATGTCAAAAATAGGATTGTACCATTATATCCAGTAAATTCTTTTTAGGTAATTACTGTATATACTCGTAACATTCAACATGAAACAGGACTATTTGTTGACTTCTGTTGTTGGAAATTGAAAATGTACCAGTTAGCCTAGTCCTAGCCTTGGCAAACTATTTACACACACAATTTGTATCTCACGTATGATGTGGCTCCCTATTATTTGGCTAAAATTTTGGTTTCAGAAAGCAGTATGAGTATATGCAGTATATTTTTCAGATTTTTTTTCTATACCAATATCAAAAGCAGTATCATTATGAATGTGCACAAATTTGAAAATAAATTTAAAATGTATGCATAAAAATTTATAGTTTAAAATTGTCTTCTTTGCCATTTTTTTTAGTTTCAACCTGAATCTTATTTTGTGCCTATATAAGAGGAATTGAATAATACTAAGTGTAAAGGTACTAAAGAGATATGTATTCAGTCGCTAGTAGTTGCAATGATTGAAGAACATAAAAGTATGGAACACTTGAAAAAATATTACCTACAAATAAATCATAAAGTAAAACAAATAATATAAACATAAAATGCTTAATATGGGAAAAGAGAATAAGAAAAGAAAATGCTGAATTTAGTTGTTGTTGTTTAAAATAAGTTTTCATGCGTCAGTATTATTTCAAAAAACAAAAAGGAATATGTTTAAATAATTACAAATATTAAAAAGAAAAAATCCTTAGTATTTCAAAGTTAATTTCACCCTATGTTCAATAAGTAAAACAGTGAATATTTTGAGGTGCTTGAGAAAAACTATTTAAAAGTTTTTGTTTTTTTTTCTTTAAAGAAACTCTGTTCAATAATACTGTTTTATATTTGAAATGATTTTGTACATAAAAACATTCTATTGATTTGCAACTGAAATTGATTAAAAAAAATTTCATGTTTATTTTTGAATACACAATTGAAAAAAAAAAAAAAAAATTTTTTTTTAACGTGCATTTTCAGAAGTAGGATTCAAGTAAAAATTATTTGCATTGCTAAATTTTTATAAAAATTTATTTTTCTTTCATGCCAAATGCTTTTTTGTTTTTTTAATTCATGGAAACTAAGTTTTTTGTATATATGTAAGTGCATAGATTGAGATTGCTGTATTTTTGATTGTATTTATAAATTCCTTTTATATTGGTTGAAAGCAGTTTTTTGAGAAATCTTTATTGTCTTAAGTATTCATTACATTCACTAGAAAATTTACTATCAATCAAAAAGTAGGTTTGGTTTGATGTATCTATTTAACAGTTTATGGATTATCTAATATTGAAATTTGATGCAATTTTGCATACAGTTATCTAGCTAACATTAATAATGTATAAACAATTATAAGGTTTCAAGTAACTAATCTTATTCAATACTAGTAATTTATTTACACTGAAAAAGTAGGGAAAAAAATTAGGTCTCAAATACTGCTAATTTTCTTTATACAGGTGATATCACCCAAATTTATTGCCATCAGAAGATGATTGATGCTGGAAACTTCCTAAGGTATTCTGTATATTTTGTGACATCAATAAGATACCCAAGTCTTTGTGAAACAGTATTATTGATGTTGTTTTAATGTAAATGATTGAAATATACATATAAATGTTAAAGAAATCAAATAAAGAAACATTGTTTAGCATCAGTCTATGTACTAATTACTGATAGATTAACTGTAAAGGATTTGAAAGATTTTTTGGTCTTATAAGATATACTCTGATAATTTGATATTCTACATGTCATATAATGTACAAACTGAAGTATCACTATTGAGCTTCAATACTTTTTTTGTTGTATAAATATCTTTGCAGTATTTCGGGATATTTTCTGTACTACATTTTGTGCATCAATTAGAAATAATGTAATAAATGTACCAACTTCTACAATAAAGAGCTGTATGGAAAAAGGAGATGCTAAGCTGAGGAATGCGAGACACAAGACACATTTGTTAAAAATGTTACCAAACAAGAATTGCCAAATAATAAAATCTACATTATAAAGGTTCAACTTGTATATATAATTATTTATATAATGAGGCAGCCATGTTGTTAATTATTACCCCATGGTGAGTTTCTGGTTCAACCAGTATAAAACACAGACATAATTTCAGTAAGGAGTTGTTTGTTTTCATGATGTTTTCATTGATTAGTTATTTATATTCAAATCATTATCAATTCTTAGAGTCAGATTCTCTGCTAATGTTCAATGTTTGACTTGCTGCATCCAAAATCAGCCAATAGATATTTTTTAATAACAAAGTTTTACCATAAGTAGATTTTTATGCCAGTTAGATTTAACATTGTTATCAAACCAGGTACCATCTATTTTTTTCATATTTAGTACTTGGATCATTGTGTTGGATGGTATTAGTGTAAACTAAACTCTATAGTACTGGATTAGTGAAGTCATAATTATTCATACACTGATGAGAAAATTGGGCTTAAACTCTATTGATCAGCTTTCTGTGGTAATTTCTATGTTTATCCTAATTTTTAACAAACAGGTTCAACTTAGTGTTTTATACTTTAATTAGCTTATGGGAGTTTTTCTGTTTGGATTCTTCCTCAACGATCTTTTCCTCTCTTTGTCATTATGTATATCACACATAATGAATCAAGAGTTTACGGATGAAAGAAAATATCAAATATATTTCATAGAAATACTAATGAACAATGTCACACCCTGGAAAAACGATAATCCATATTGAGTAACAATGATTACACCAGATATGTAAATTCAAATCCACAACGTGATCTTATCTGGTTGACAAATCAAAATTAAAGAATACAAGAGATTTATTTAAGTGTCCATGTAATCAGAAGGTGAGATGAACAACTCAAGATGTTATAACAATAATAACAATTTATTCTAACATCAAATAAAGGGTAAAGAAAGCAAAAACAAAGAAGACTACTGAAGGGCACATGTATTTAGTAAGAATTGTGGAATTTGATTTATAACAACTATTTCTTATTTCTTTTTCTTGTGTCAGGAGGAAGTAAGTTAATAAAATGTTCAGATCAAAAGTTCATTTCAAAGTTTAACAATGCAATGAGAGAGATGATTAGAATCATAATGTACTTAGCTTCTTCGGACCTTTTTTTTCTTCTCTTTGATGCCAACCAATTTATGAATTTGTTGGTGGAATCTAATCGTCATTTCTTCAGTATTAGTTGAAGGTTTCAAGTTTCGTTGGGGACCTCAAGTTCTTTTCACTTGGGGATCGTATTTTTGGAACAAACATGACAGACGTTTGCAAATGTCTAGCTCTTGGCCATCTATGTTTTGAAACTCTTAATTTTTCATGCCCAGTGGTCATCACTCATATCACATGATCAGTTCCAGCCAATTGCTGCTCGGCTTCATGCTACTTGCACTTGCCATGACCTCAATCCACATCTGTAATACATCTGGTCTTTTATTTGGGTCATTGAAAGGGGGACACACATGTAACAACAGATATATCAGAACAAACAGCTGTAAAGACATTGATGATCCCACTAATTTAACCAGATATAGTCTCATATATATATAATGAGTAATTTTGTTTTGAGCTTGGTATTTTGCTGATTTGGGAAAAAAAAATTAATTTAAACCATTATTTCATTTGCTTGTTTAATTTTTAATACATTTTAAAGGTAAATATAGAAAACTTAGTGAATCATTCTGTATTTGTAAGAGTTTAAACTGAGTCATAATGGATCTGTAGTTGTAAGAATATGAATTCTGCTATTAGTAAAAAATAAAATTTTCGATTTCCAAATATTTAAGTGGAGATTTTAGTTTAGAAAACCAAGGTAGTGGTTGGCTAAAATAAATTGCTAATGAGTTTGACAGTTCTGGTAAAAATGAGAATTCATGGAGGACTGATAAATCAATTGGAACCATTTAAAGTTTCAGAATGAATGTTAAGAAAAAGTTTGGGTTGGATTTGAATTGAATAATGAACAAGAAATCTGAAATTCTGCATTAATTATGTTTAATAGTTTGAAATCTTTTTTTTTTTTTTTTTTGCATTGTATGAATTTTGTATCAATTTAAAAAGCAAAAAAAAAGTCTGAAGATTGGTTAAATATAGATGAGGAGCTGAAACATTAGCCAAAATCATACTGTCATCTTTGGAAAGGTAACTGGAGTGGTTTGATAGATTTTTTTTTCTTCAAAGTGGGCCTAACAATTAATATATAAAGATGCAGACCAATTTGAAATAAACCTTTTAAATTTTGAATATGCTTTGGTGAATGGTAAGAGTTTTGTTTTATGATTGTCCACTCTCATGTAGCATAAATGATGTCAATAAAATTGAATCAGCTGATGATAAAAGCTTCATTGATCTATGTCTAATCACCCAACATCCAAATGATTATCATTTAAAAAAATATCAGCTGCTTCTTTACTGGTAGTTTTCTCCAATCTGGATCAAAATGAGTGAAATTCCAATGAATTTATCCTTTTTATTATTTGAGTTAATAAATCTATTAGAAAGAAATAGACTACTTGTTGCCAACCTGGGAAAAATATATTCAGACTAATTTGATTAAACTTACATTTTTTTTTTCAAATTTATTTTCTTTGAATAATTTGATAGTTTTATAGTTGAAGTACTTTATATGAGCATACTTATTTCTAAAATAAATTTTGTACATAGTTTTTGTAGTAGAATTGACTTATTTTTCAATCATAGTATTACATTGCATCATTTTATTTATTTTCAGATCAGATTTCACCTTGTAAGTTATTTTGTACAACCTACAAATGAAAACAGCTATTTATCATAAAAGAAACAAAAAACTTTATCTCACTTTCTTTAAGGTCTTTAGTGCATGCATTGGGTATATTATAGAATGTTATTAGTAAATGCTATTATATTCCTATATACTTGATAATTTTGAATCGGTTTAATCTTTTTTTTAAACTTTGGGAAATGTGGAGTACTCTTTTATTGCCATTACTTCTAGGTCCACTCTGATGAGTAGTAGTAATGCCTGTCATGGTCCCATCTGTGAGTAAAATAGAACTGCTTAATAATTTACTATACTTGAAACCATTTAACTGTGCAAACGAATGATTAATATTAAATTGAATTATTAGTCTTACATAGCAATGCTTGAAACTATTTGACTGTGGCAAATAGAACTGTTAGTGTAAGCAATATTTGAAATCATTCAACTATGTGCAAACAAATGATTAATATTAAATGGTTTCATGAATTGGTATTCAACACAATTCTATTTAACTGTGTTCAAACAAAGGAGCTCTCATTAAAAAAAAAAAAGTTACCTAGAAACTATTCTCTTAAAAAATCTTATGTAAAAAACAGGATTTGGCATTAAATAACCATCAATAGTTGATATGCCATTAAACCAAATAACCTAACAAGTATTTTTTATGTGACCTGTAGTTTAGTTCCTCTTGGCACTTGAGTTGAACCGTATATAGACCAATAATTTAACTACATAATTACTTCATCAGTGATAGTATAAAATGTGATTAATCTATTCTTTCACACATGCTTGATGATCCAATATTTGAGTACTGATTGTATGAAGTGATGAGTAGATAATCAAAATCTTAACTTAAGTAGATTGGTACTTTAGGATTCCCATAGTAGCCAAAGTCTATAGATAATTTGCTAGCTCTACATGAACTTTCACTGTAACATAATGAACAATATAATTTTTTACTTATCGATCATTTAATTACTGATATAACTTAGAATGCATAAACATTTAATTATTGGCAAAATTGTATATCAGGTATGCTTTTTGGTTTGTTATTCAAATTATTTGTATTGGAATTTTGTTTTATAGATAGGTATTCTCAGTATTTTCTAATTATCATGAACTGTTGTTCTTACATGTTACATGATTAGGCTAATTTAGGACTAAAATATCAAGTCCTGCTACTATATAGTAAACCATGTTGAAATTAAGGTGAACTTTTGGAGCTGGTTCTTTTTATGGTGGGACAGAAGGAGAAATATATTCAAACACTTGCAAAATATTTAATATGCTTTCAATGTCTAAATTTATTGTAAATTTATACTGGTTCTGTATTTTAATTGAAAATTAACGATTATGAAGAAAAAAGAAATACGTATTTTCCAAGCATATCATGTAAAATAAAATATTAACAAAAGTAATTTGAGATGGGTATTTGGACACATTGATTTTATATTTGAGTAATGAGTTGAATATTCTTGGTTTCCAATTACTGCTCAGAGACGTTTTTTATGACCTTTTATAAGCTCTTCAACAACATTCACTTGAAATCTTGGCCCACTCTTCCTTGCAAACAACCTTCAAATCATTAATGTTTCTAGTGTTCTTCTCATGAATTCAGTTTCATCATAATTTTTCAGTTGGGATCAAATCAGGAGATTGACAAGGCCACCAAAGTACCTCTACATTGTTTTAACCAAACCATTCATGAAGTGTTTTAACTGATTATCTTGTTGAAAAATCCAACCATATTCAAGCTCTAAATTTTGTACCAAAGAGAACACATTAGCTTCCAAAATACTGTGATGCATCACTCCATTCATGGTTCTTTCTGTCACATAAAGTGCCTTCATATCATTAAAAGAGAAACAATTCCAAACTCAGATATATCCACCTCTCTTCTTCACTGTGAGGATGGTGTTTTCTTTTTTTTCATTCATAGGCATATTCATACTTTTTTTTTATACATGACAAACTGTGTTATTGCCTAAATAGTTCAATTTTGTGCAACTAAAGAACATAATTCTGAAAATAATTAGGCTTCTTACAAGTGAATATCATCTGAGAATCTTAATGTTTTTTTTTTTAAACAGATGTTTTTCTATAAGGTATGGTATTTTAAACCATTTCTGAGCAATTCATTGCTAATACTTCTTTAAGTAACTGATATTTCAGCTGCTCTTAAATCATGTTTGATTTCTTTTTACGTTACCATTAGACTGTTTTGGGGGTATAAGTTGTACAAAAAGCAGTCAATTCTATTCATAGACTTGCCAGTCAAAGCAGCAGACACCTCTGGTGGAAATTGACCAATCAGAGAGGACTTAAAGCATTTAAACCAGTTGTGACTTTCCTCAGCTATTTAATTGTGACTTGTATTTTCTTCCAGAAAGTCGTATCTTTTGTATTACTGTTATGTCTGTGGGTGTAGAAACATCATAACTAATAAATGTCTTACAGAAGATTTAATCCCAAAACGAATACAGTGGGTGTGTGTGTGTGAGTAACACATTGATGACAGACGTAGTAGTGGAAAAATGACTTGATGTTTATTTTTTATTTTTGACTTGATGAGAACATTTATTTACAAAGGACAAACACATTTGGATGGTACAAAATACATCTACCAGTATGGGTTGAGCTGTGTGTCACAGCTCTCTTGGGAAGAGGTAATTTATTTTTACATTTGGTTTCCCAGATTTGAAGTCATCCTTCGTTTGTGCTGCCACCTGTAATCTTGTACCATTCCCGCATGTTCACGCAAGAACTCAAACAGTAGGGGTCAAAAGGGGGGAGGTAACTCTGCCTGAAACAGAAAGGGTTTAGCCCCCTTTGACCGTTAGATCGTCCTAACAATTACCAACACTGGGGTCTTGGAACTGAAGACCAAAGTGGCTATCTGAATTCTAACACTTTTTACGTTACTATTGGATTCTATTTGATGTTTTTTAGCATTTCCCATGGAATACAAGTCCAAGAAAGGTTTTTGGTGTGACCAAACTTTTCCATTTCAATATAATCAACCTGATGGTACTAACAGGGACATTAAGTATTTTGGCAATAGCCTTGTGGCTCAAACCTTTATTATATTACTTATGTTATTCTTTTGTTCAGTTGAGCAAGTTTCTTTACTTTAACAGCTTTATTGCGAGAAAGCAAAGTAGTGAATAGTGATTGTAATAGTATTATACTCTAATGAATTATTTCTAAAACATGGAAAGTGAAGTATATTTGGTACATTCCCATATTACAGGTGCCAAAATATCTTGGCCAGCATTCCTTAATACCATTTTTATGATTCAGTAATCTTAATATTCTTTTCACTGTTACTGTTATTTTATTCTGCATTGTCCAAATAATTTACCCTAGTGTAAAATATTGTGACTGGATTGTAAAGATCAGAAGAAGATGATTATTATTTTAATTATATATATTTATTTTATAGTTAATAAGAGCGTTAGTTCTATTGTGGTAAATACTAGGACTTGATGATAATGAGAAAAATTGTTTGAAATCTTGGTACTTAGGACACATTTATTTTACACAGTAAGTGCTTTTGAGTTCAGGAAGATAACATCAGATACTAATAAAAATCTAGCAAACAAAAATTTAGGGATTGCTCACCAGAAGATTATATTGTATATATTGTGTTAGTGTCAGTAATTTCATTTTTGCTTGATTTCTGTTATTTTTAAACCATAGAAGATTATATTTGCTATTAAAATCAAGTTGATATGATATTGGCAAAAATCTAAAATTCATGCACTGAAAAAAGATTTAGTAAATGTAAGGGTGGATTGCTAATTCTATAACCTGACACAGATGAGTTATTTGATAAATTTTAATGTGAAATTTTCACATTATATGGTTTGATCACTGATTAATGGAAAAGTGTTTGGTTTATAACATTGACAAGGAAGCTGTTTGCTTGCAAAATAATTGTGTAAAGTAAATGAGAATTATTTTATATATTGTGTGTGTGTGTGTATATATAATATATAATTCAGTACAGATAAACCAGAGTCGGGAATAATTCCGTCAGGACAAATTCATTCCACTATGAACATTTAAAATTTTCCTGTTAAAGAACTCAATGTAACTAACATCACAGAGCAATAATTTCTTTAAGAAAAACAACAATCGGTCACATTAGGATTATAAATTTATTTCCATCCCGTTATGGGTATTGATACATATCAATAACACAAAAAAAAAAAAAACAGGATTTCTTCAGATCCAATGGATAAATTAAATGACATACAGAATAGACACAGGAAGGAAGGGTGGGAGGGGGTAGAAGAGAGCTGAAGAGTTACCTTCTCGTTTACCCACCTCCAGTTTTTATTTTTTATTTTTTCAACCAGGAATAACCCCCTCCCCCCCAAAAAAAACCCGGAGGTGGGTAAATGGGGAGGTAACTCTTCAGCCCTCTTCTACTTCCTCCCACCCTTCCCTCCTGTGTCTATTCTGTATGTCATTTAATTTATCCATTGGATCTGAAGATGTCCTGTTTTTTTTTTGTTTTTTTTGTGTTATTGATATGTATCAATACCCATAACAGGATGGAAATAAATTTATAATCCTAATGTGACCGATTTTTGTTTTTCTTAAAGAAATATATATATATATAGAGAGAGAGAGAGGCAGTGTATTAGGTAAAGAATATGTCCAAAGTATAGTTTAAATATCAGCTCATTTTATAAAATACCAAAAACCTGTAAAATCCAAATGTTTAAATCTAACCTTTGGAATAGTCTCTTGGGTATTTATATCAATCTTTTATAAAGAATTAGCATATTTTATGAGTATAAACTTGACATTGGCCTAATGGTTAGTGTTTGCCAATGGCCCAGGAGACCTGGGTTCAATCTCAGGTTGAGTAATACAAAAGACTCAAAAATGGTACTTGATGAGTCCTTGCTTAACACTCAGTATTATAAGGTATGAATCAAGGGGAAAGTGGAACAGTCCAGGGAAAGGAGTAGCACCCTCCTGTATACCTTGGTGTAGTAGTTATTGAAAAGGAAGCTTTCGGGTTGCCCTTGGCTACAGTTGCCAACTTTATTTTTTATGAGTATCTAATTTTAGATTGTGCTGTACAACTTGAACTTTGTATTAAAGCTATCATTATTTATTGTATTGTTCTAATTTGTGTAAAATTGGAATACTAGAAGGTTGATAAAGAAATAATTTAGAAAATTTACTAGTTGTCTTTTGATGATGTGTTATCTTTTCAAAATTATTCATTTTTAAGTTAATGTCTTAGGTATTTTGAAGCAATCAGTGTTGCATATGTGAAGGATATTGTTCTGTGTAGTCAATAATACAATATAAGGTGCTTCACAAAGGTTGGTGAATTTGTTCTCCACCAAAGAAGGCGCCTCTGGTGGTGTAATGGTTAGCAAGCTCGACTAGCAAACCTACATGAGTGAGTTCGAGTCTCATTGGGTGCCACTTTCATATGGCCTTGTGCCACATCTAAGCAAAAAAGCTTAGTAAATTTCCAAAGGTTGGTGAATTTGAACAGTGCATATGAACCAAATGTAGCATAGTTATTTGCTGCTACCCTTGGTGAACCAATGTGCAATCAGCAAGCAAATTTGAGGTCATGTTCTTTGTTTACAAACACTTTTGTAAGGTTGTGTGCATGTTTCTTTTTTTTTTTTTCTTTTTAAACTATGAAATGTCTTTTTTAAAAAAAATTTATTTATGTATTTTTTGAGTATAGAACATCAATGAATAGCACTCACCTTCAAGCCAATAGTAACATGGCTGTCTCCTTGAAACTATTTATTGCATCAAAAGCAAATTTGGCACGAGGCCTAAAAAATGGGTGGGGAGGGCTGGTCTACACTATCCTAATCTCTAACTTAACTAGACTCATTCACTGACCAATACATATCTCCAAATTTAAAAAACACCAAAATACCTCAATTAAACATATCACAATCAAAACGACAATCACCAAAACAACACTACTGCTCCATGGACTTCTAAACTTAATCCCATATTTACAAAGTGAGGGGGAGGGGAACAATTTAAACAAAACAAATGAATGCTATGTACATCTTTATTTAAAATTCCCCTAAAAACGAAAATGAACAGAACATATATACATTATGATAGTTAGTATGGGGTCCCCCCCACGTACTAAGACATGGCAGAAAGAGGAGTTAACCAGTCGAAAATAGTGTCGAAGGAGGAAAAATAATCAAATAAGATAAATAAATGGTACAAAATATAAGTAAACAATAAATATGAATTAACATAAGCCCTCCATCGCACTCCTGGAGAACTCCAATTCCTGTCACCTAACAGAGGGAAAGGGAAGGGAGAGTGAAACAAAAGAAGGGGACAAAAAAATAGGGGCCCAATGACCTTGCATACTCTAGCTAAGTTAACTAAATTAGGAACAAACTAAATCAAAATGGCCTAAAAAAATCTAACTTACCTGGGCTGGGTGGTCACGTCCTTCCGGTAACTCAAAATTCTTAAGTCCCTGGAATGTCCAAAGTGAAAGTAAGGTTGGGTCCTACCACGCGATACAAGCGCGCAACAGTCACCCACCTTTCGCCAAACTCCAGCGAAGAGAGTCTCTTTCTCTCAGACCGGATTTTGACTTTGATTTGGTGTTTGTAAAATGCCACCAGGGTCTGAGAAGAAAAAGACTCGTCCTCGTAGAGTTCCTTCTTTCTCGTCGTCCACATCACGACACGCATAACGCCGAGTAAGCAGAGAAACACATAATGTTCCTGTCTGTTCAACCTCGGTACCACATTGCTGCACACAGAACTGGCTTCCAGGACAAAAAACTTTCCATTGAGGATGCGGACCATGTAGCCTTCAAGAAGCTTGCACAGCGGCCTTACGACCGGGCAGTGAAAGAAGGCGTGACTAATAGTCTCCTCCAAATCACCGCACCGGCCGCACTCAGGCGAAATGGCCTGTTGCGCTGCAAACAATTTCTTGCCGACCCAGAGGGCATTCCGAATGACCAGCCAGGTGAGGGAAGCCTCGTCATTATTGAGACACCTCATCCTGGGGGCCCAAGGCCACAGTAAGCGACCCTCCGCCTCCGTCACACCGAGCTCGCCAATCAGACCATCGCTAGCGGCCCCCCTAACTAAACAACGATATAATGCCTTACTCGACAACGGCCGGCTGTCAGAGAGACCTGTCTGCAGCCGAGAGAGAACTTTCAAAGCATGCCGGCACTCGCGATAGAAAGGGCATTCGCGTCTGGGCAACCGATGGGCCTCCCCATCAGCAAAATGCACACTTCTTAGCGACGGGAAAGACTGTTTAGCGTCTTCTTTCCAGACGCTTCCCGTCGCCATGTCCCGTGAACACATCCGGTCTAGGAAAGTAAGACGCAAAGTATGGCGCCGTACCTCGACGTTAGGTACTCCTAGACCGCCTTCAGAAGGGTGAAGGTAACAGATCTCCCGTCGCACCAAAGGATGTCTCTTTGCCCAGAGAAACTGGAAGAGAATCCTTTCCAGCTTGAATAGGATGGTGGCCGGGATAGGAAGCACTGAAAGTCGGTATACGGCTAGGGAGTAGATGTGCGAACAGCACACCTCTGCCCGACCCTTAAGGGAAAGCCTTCTACGCAACCACAACTCAGTTGCGGCTACGACCTTATCCAGTACTTCCGACCAGTTTTTCTCCAATTGAAGGTCGGGCCCAAACCAGACGCCGAGTATCTTGCACGGACCGTCTTTCCAAGTGAAGGGGCCGGGAAGAGCATAGCCTTTCCACGAGCCCAACCGCAAGCCGACAGACTTATCGCGGTTAATCTTGGCCCCTGTTACAGCTTCGTACCTTCCGATTTCTTTGCTCACCTCCTCCACCTCGGCACTGCTCGTTACAAGCACGCTGACGTCGTCAGCGTATGCAGTGTACTTGGCCACCTCACTGGCGCCAGGTAACGTGAGGCCGCGTAGGACCGGGTTCGCCTTTATCCTGCGTAGAAAAGGTTCTAACGCCAGGATATATAACATGGGCGATAACGGGCAACCTTGCCGAATAGATCGAGTCAGAGTGAAGGGCTCCGACCTTACCCCATTCACCTCCACCACGACTCCGGGGGACGCATAAAGGAGACGTATCCAGGTGCGAAAATCAACCCCGAAGCCGGCCGAAGACAAGACAGCCTCCAAAAAAGCATGGTCAACCCTATCGAAGGCCTTGGACTGATCTAAATTGATCAGCGCGGCATTTCCGTCGACTTTCTCTACGATCGTGCGGACCAGATGAAGACTGTCCTGGATAGTCCTACCCTTCACAGCACAAGTCTGCTCGGGGCAAATCAGACTAGGCAGGACAGTCTGCAAACGGTTTGCCAGGATCTTCGCCAAAATCTTTAAGTCAGTGTTAAGCATCGTTAAAGGGCGAAAGTTACTAATCCCATCCCCACCATGTTTGTTCTTACGAAGCAACTTCACTATACCCCTGGTGAAGCGTCTGGGTATAGTACCCTGCCTCATCCAGTTGTTATAGATGGTTGCCAGCAAGGGGACAAACATGTGCGACAACCTCAAGTACACTTCATAGGGCAGACCATCAATTCCGGGGGACTTGTCCAGCCCGACCGACTTCAGTGCATCCCGAATCTCCTCCTCCTTTATGCGCCCCTCACACCCAGCCGCTTCAGTCGCCGAAAGGCGAGGAAAGTCGGCAAGATAGGTGTCGAACTGAGCAGAACTCAGTCCGGGCTCCCTGGTGAAAAGCTTCAAGAAATACTGCCGGAACTCACCACAGATGGCTTCGTTTGTAGTTCGACGGAGCCCCTCCGGCGATGTGACACTGGCGATATGCCGATCAGTAGCATGCCTCAGTTCCTCGGCCCGTAATTCCTGGGCCATATTCGTCGCCTCGCACGACATTCTCTTTAACCTAGCCCTAACTACCAGAGCTTGGTACTCCTTAATTTGCAAGGAGGCCAGCTCGGCCTTAGCTACGTTAACTTGCCCACTATCTCCCGCCAACACCGCCCTATCTAGCTTATCCTTAATCGACCTTTGCTCCGCTACCCTAGCTGACTTGAGTCTCCTACTATAGTCGGCAGCAAAGGATCTAATGCTATCCTTAAGGTTAGCCCACCACCTATTTCCCATAATAGCCCCCGTCAATTCCCGCTTTATCATTAGTTCTAGCTGGTTCCGGAAGTCAGCCTCCGCCAAAAGGGAAAGGTTGAATTTCCAGTAACCAGACATCCTACATCTAGCCTTATCTAACCTAATCGACACACATAAAAATTTGTGGTCGGAATCTTTATATGGCTCAAAACTTGGACCACCTAAATAGTCTAAGTCGACTCGCTTAACTAACACTCGGTCCAAATAGCTATAAAGCTGGGCCGAGGCGCCCCTACCGGTCCAAGTCCAAACTAACTTATTTGGATGCCTTTCGCGAAATTTGTCAGCGAGATCAAGTCGCTGTACAAACTCGCGAAAATATCTGGCATCCAAAGTGTTAGTACCCGAACTAATAGCCCCTCTATCTAAATTGGGATCAAGGACGGCGTTCCAATCTCCCACTAAAATTACCCGCTTCGACGGACTAACGTACGGCTCGATGCGCCGGAAAAACGCAGGGAGCTCACTAGTAGCGCTGGGTCCATAAACCCCAATCAGCCGAAACGCCTTATCCTTTATGGTAACGTCCACCACGCAAAGTCTGCCCGCCGGATCTGAAAGAACAAGAGCACACGTGGCGCCCAGACGTCTACTTATCAGCCAGGTGACACCTCTGGAACGACCATCAAAACATGCTGAGAAGGACAAATAGTCCTTCGACAGAATATCTTCATGGAAGTTGGAGTCAAAACGAGTCTCCTGCAAACAACATATATCAATGCCGCGACGCTGGAGGTATAAAAATAAATGGGATCTTCTCGAATCCGACCTCAGGCCGCGGCCATTCAGACTAGCCAATCTTAAATCCATCGTGAACATTACAGGGGTTGAGTGCCCGGACAAAACATGGCAGGGGTCAAGACCCCGACGGTCTGGCTCATGGATCCTGTGGCCATCTCATTGGTGATGGCTCCGTCATGAGCGAGACCCCCGATATCTCGCGGGAAGGTTAGTTTAACCGCCCTATACAGGGAAGGGTGCAACACCACAGGGACCCTCCCAATGAGTCCCTTACATGAAAGTTCATCATCTTTGATGAATGAGATAGGGCCGAGGGCCTCATTTGCTTCTGCAAGCATTCTCATTGCTCTTTCCGACCCCCGGCCCTTACGTATGACCGAGGTGATCCATGCGTCCGGGAAGCTTCGAGGGTCCTCCACATCTTTACCGTTCACCTCCTTAAAATTGTGGAGGACCCTCAAGTCTTTGATGAGTTGCGGCTGGACCTTATGATGACGGTCCAGGACCCCCTCATCCACCCGGCAAATGTTGATACCAGAGTGATGCTGATCCTTCACCCCCCTCCTTTCTTTTTTCTGATGTTTAGGGACCTCATCCCCCGAGCTATCGATGGATGGACTCCGCTGCCGTTTCTTCGGAGATGAAGAGGGTGAAGTTGATGCTGTTGCTGCTACTGGTGGCGGTGACGGCTTGGTTGGTTGTGACTCCAACGGCAGCGGAGGGGGGGTGGGTCCCTTCTTTAGATGGTATTTCAGCGGCGTCAGGTTAGGGGGTGGCATGGACTTTGGAGGAGGTGTGGAGGGAGGTCTAATTGTTCTGGGCTGTTTGGGTGATGAAGGGGTGGATCGAGAGGGTCCTGGTTGAGGGGTCGATTTCCTCTGCAGGTCCAGCCGCTTCTTGAATTCTAGCAGCTTCTCAAATTTCTCCCGGCCTGGGCTGAAAGACCTGACCAAGGGAGGAGTGGACTGTTTGGGAGGAGTTTTGGGTGGGAATTTTTTGCTACTGAGTGGGGATTTTGATGATTGGGCATACGATTTTGCGGTGGGGGAACTGTTGGTGCCCACCTGGGTCGACTTTCGGGAATGAGGATCCGCTGGTTGGATCTTCCTCCCACCTTTTCCCACTGTCAGCCACTCGCCCCCCGCCTCCTCGGAATTAACCGTAGATGACGTAGGGGGAGCAGGGCTTTTTGATGCCGCTGATGTGGGCGAGACTACGGGAGCCTCCTTTTCGTCGTTGTTTTTCACAACAGGTGGGGGGGTGCCAGGATTCTGGTCAGGCTTCTTCGGGGCCTTCTTCCCCGGGCAAACTGCAGAGAGGTGACCAATCTCACCACAGTGCCAGCAGGCAGGTTTTCGTCCGGAGACGATAACCGGAAGCCTGCGCCCTTCCACATCCAACCAGTTGGGAACGGAGTAGAAGGTTTTTGCATCTAACATCAAGTCGAATCTCCACTCCCCACGCATTCCATCATGGGTTGCCGAGACGATGTCGCCGAAATTTAGCATAAATGCGGCTAAATTCGCGTCTCTCAGGAAGCTGGGAACCTCGAATACTGAGACCGTGGTCCGCCGTCGCCCCATATATTCTGTTCGGAACAGATATTCTTTGTTTTCCAACGTTTTACGTGTGAGGGCGACGGCTTCTTCTTCAGTCGGCAACAGTATATCCCAAAAAGCGTAAGAGGATCCCGCTATAATAGCAAGAACCTTTACGCCCAGGCTGGATAGATGACGAAGTACCATGTCTTTGACGGGCTTAACGATCTTTCTTGAGCGTTTGTCCACGACAAAGACAGACACCGTTCTTTTCTTTTGGTCGAGTCTTACTTCCTCCAAATTGAACAATAGGCCATGCTCCTGCACTTGGCTGGATATGGCCCTTGCCCTCTGGAGCAAGTCAACGACATCGACCTGGATCTTTGGCGGGGCTTTCCAGATGTTCTCGTTGCTGTCTTTCTTGTCATTATCTGAGGGGGGTGAGCCGTTCTCCAAAGGAGAGCTCTTCTTTTGGTCAGGAGGAGGGACGTTTTTATGGGGGGAGGGTGTACTTCTATTCTTTTCTGATAGAGGCGCATTCTTGGGGGGAGATTTTGAAGAAATATTTTCTTCTGCGACATTTTTCGGGGAGGGCGATTTAGCCTTCTTTTTTGTCGTCGGGGGGTCCCCCTTGCTAGGGGGAAATAGGGCCTTTATGGCCGAGCCGTCCGACCGGCCGGCCATAAATGATAGGCTGGGTGAAAGAGAGAAATGGGGGTGTGAGTATGAGACAAGAGAAAAAAAACACAAAAAGGTGGTGAGAAAAAACTTAGCTCTTTTTTTTTTTTTTTTTACCCAACCAGGTCAGGAATTTTCAGCCCAGCCGGGAGAGGTTGTCGTGATGAGGTGGTAAAATCCGATGAAATGTTTTCGCTGAAAATAGACTGATGATTTTTTAAAAAAACCGGTCAAAATTTGGACCAAACTAGACAACTGGCTGGCGCCTTGAAAAGCTAGCCAGCTGGAGCTCACCTCTTTTATTAAAGAATGCATGAGCAGCATGCGTGCTGCATGTTGATTGGCTCACTTCACGAGAATGGACCTATCCAACTCATTTGCATGAGTGGTGTCCATTCATGTATTTTATCCTCAGCAGAATTACTGAGGGGGGTCTCTTTTTGTAAAAACTTGACTGAGTTAACTAATATTCTACATGGCGCTGCGAACAAAAGTAATGGAACCTGAAGACTGGGAGCAATACTTCATTGAAGCAGGGATCTCTTCATCCTCGGCTAAAACCCATGCGGTAGTGTTTGCTAACGAAAAACTAACAATTGCAACTTTACAGATGTTGGATAGAGCTATGCTGAGAGAGCTGGGGGTCACATCAATGGGAGAAGCCCTCTGCATTCTTAAACAAGCCAAAGAGGCTACCCCTCAAGCAACATACATGAAGGCACCAACAGCTAAGCTTCCCCAACTCAACCTGGAGATGACTCCCCAACAGTTCAGAAAGTTCCAAATTGATTGGGAGGTCTTTGTTAAGATAACAAAGACACCAGAATCACAGACTAACATCCACCTCTATAATTGTGCCAACGAGGAAACGCAAAACGCCATCATCAGCACTCACCCTGATTTTTTCAGCACAGACCCCAGCAAACTGCTCGGGATGCTAAAAACACTGGTGACACGAAGGTCAAACCCAATCGTTCACCGCCTCACTTTTGCTTCCATGTCACAGGGTGAAGATGAACCAATACAGAGCTACCTCGTCCGCCTCAGAGCAAAGGCCTTAGACTGCAGTTACATGTGCCCCGCATGTGAACATGACCTCTCTGACATATACATCAAGGATCAGTTTATCAAAGGTGTAGCAAGTGATGCACTTCAAACTGACCTACTGGCCAAAGCTGGACTACTTAAAACCCTAGAGCAGAATATCAGTCATGCTGAGGCTTTCGAATCAGCAGTAAGGGACCAAATGACCATGTCAAACACCCCTGACATAGCTCGAATGTCAACGTACCGCCGACAAAAGAGCAATGCCCAACAAAAAATCAAGAGGAATCCATGCACTGGGTCACAACCCAACCATCCCAATAACCAAGCCGAGCCAAATAAACTGGCCTGCATAGGCTGTGGTAGCCAGCAACATGGCGTCCTGGGAATGAATTCCAGGATATTAAAATGCCCAGCATGGGGTCAAACATGCAACTATTGTAAAAAGGCCAACCACTTCTCAGATGTGTGTCGAGCTAAAAAACTCTGGCGAGCAACTACAAAAAACTCTGAAACCAACGAAGCTAGCATGGACACACTCATTGCACACATCACATTTAACCAAGCAACGGGTACATACACACACGAAGGGACAGGCCAAGTTATAGAGATAGAGGCACTCGTAGCCCCCTTCTCACCAACACCAGACCCCAGACAAAATAAGGGTACCCCAAAGAACCAAAGCATCAAAGCTATGATCTTCCCTGACAGTGGTGCCACCATATGCCTCGGTGGACCCAAACACCTGAAAAAAATGGGACTCTCCCTGAACAACCTCATTCCATCACGAAAGATTGTCCGAGCTGCAGGAGGCTTCACATTGACATGCCAAGGTTGGCTACCTGTCGAATTCACAATCCAAGGACGGAAAACCAAGCAGGCCCTGTATATATGCAATAGAATTCAGCGTCTGTACTTTAGCAAAGCAGCTTGTATTGACGTAGGAATATTGCCTGCGAATTTTCCAAACCCCATCGTGATACCACCCACCCATACAAACATTGCAGGTATAGATGACACCACTGAACCTGATACAAGCAGGAACCAGCTACCAGAACGCCCCCACAAAATCCCATTCCCTCCAACAGAACACAATGTCGATAGACTCAAAAACTGGCTCCTAAAACAATTTTCCAACACGGCATTCAAGAACAATGGAGCATTTCCACCAATGTCTGGACCACCCGCCCACATACACCTGAAAGAAGGAGCAACCCCTAAAGCCAGACATAACCCAATCCCCGTACCCTTCCACCTCAAGGAACCTGTAAAGCAAGCTCTTTGGGAAGACGTACGAAGAGGAATCATAAGCCCTGTGCCTGTTGGCATGCCTACCGATTGGTGCAGCACGATGGTGATAACCACAAAAAAAAAAACGGCAAACCTCGAAGGACCATTGACTATCAACACCTCAATTCTCAATGCAAACGAGAAACACACCACACAGAGTCACCGTTCCAACTGGCACTACAAGTGCCACCCAAAAAAAAAAAAAACAGTTCTAGACGCAGTTGACGGATATCATTCTGTCCCCCTAGACAAAGAATCACAGCCACTGACAACATTCATCACTGAATGGGGTAGATTCATGTACCTCAGGATGCCACAGGGCTACCTTGCATCCGGAGATGCCTACACTCGGAGGTATGATGAAATAATAAAGAATATCCCCCGCAAGGTCAAAATAGTGGACGACACCCTACTCTACGATGCCAGCATCGAAGAATCCTTCTATCACAGCTTTGACTTCTTACTACACTGTGCCAAAAATGGAATCGTGCTCAACAAAGACAAATTCCAGTTCTGCCAGGACACAGTACAGTTTGGAGGACTCCAGATAACACCCTCTGGAGTAACCCCATCTAAACCCATGCTGGAAGCAATACTAAACTTCCCTATCCCAAAAACACTAACTGACGCAAGATCATGGTTCGGACTGGTCAATCAGGTTGCCTGGGCGTACTCACTCGGCCCAGTCATGCTCCCCTTCCGTGATCTTGTTAAACGGGATTCACACTTTACTTGGGACCAGGGCCTTGAGGCCGCATTCCAACATTCCAAACAGGTCATAGTTGACCTAGTCCGGAATGGCATTGCCACGTTTGAAAAGGATTGCATCACCTGCCTCGCTCCAGATTGGAGCAAAGAAGGAATGGGCTTCCTTCTGTTACAAAAGCATTGTTCTTGCACTACTGACAGAGCTCCCGTCTGTTGCCCTGATGGATGGCACCTGATATTTGCTGGCAGCAGGTTCTGTATCGAAGCTGAAAGAAGATATGCACCAATCGAAGGTGAAGCAGCGGCAATTGCATGGGCTTTAGAGAAATGCCGTATATTCGTCATGGGCTGCCCCAACCTCATAGTGGTCACAGACCACGAACCCCTAAAAGGACTATTTGGGGACAGGGACCTAAGCAAAATTCAAAATCCCAGATTGTTCAGGCTAAAAGAAAAAACACTAAGGTACAGATTCACGATCCAGCACTGTCCTGGAAAATGGCACAGAGCTTCTGATGCTGTTTCCCGTAACCCAACTAGCGTATTGAAATCACTGCTTGATGTATTGCCTGCTAAACCAACACAATCAGACGTGACAGAATCTGATGACATGGATGATTGGGTCGCGTCAACAACAACCATGGCAACATTTGGAGCAAACAATAACACAGCTCTGACCTCACCAGACCTCATTCGTGCGGCTGGACACAGCGACCCACAATACATCGAACTCATTAAGACAATACAAAAGGGATTCCCGAGAACACGCATTCTCACAGCACCAGGGATCCGTGAATACTGGGAAGTGAGGCACCGCCTCAGTGTTGACAACGACCTAGCACTGTTGGATCAAAGAATCATAATCCCCACTTCACAGCGCACAAAGATCCTCCGCAGCCTACATTCAGCCCATCAGGGTGAGGTCGGCATGAAGGCCCGTGCAAATGAATCAGTCTACTGGCCTGGGATGAATGCCTCGATTCGCACTACCAGAGCCAACTGCACAGAATGCTCAAGGATCGCCCCTAGTCAACCAAGGGAGCCCATCACCTTAACGGTATCACCCGATTGGCCGTTTCAACAAATAGTATTGGATCTATTCCATGCGGGGGGGCAAACATACCTTGCATGTGCTGACAGGCTAACTGGCTGGCTCATTATACACCACTTGAATCAAGGTCAAGCTAATGCATCGAGCATAATCTCTATCTGCCGAGACATCTTCCAGACATACGGAGCCCCTGAAGAACTAAGCAGTGATGGTGGACCACCCTTCAAGTCTTCCACGTTCACACAGTTCCTAAAGGACTGGGCTGTAAAGCACAGACTGTCGTCTGCTGCCTACCCTCAGTCAAATGGTCGGGCAGAACTGGCTGTCAAAACAGCCAAAAGAATAATAATTGGAAACACTGGACCCCAGGGGTCCTTGGACAACGATAGGGCAGCCAGAGCCGTTCTGCAATATCGAAATACGCCCATCCAAAACATCGGTTTGTCCCCGGCCCAATTGTTGCTCCACCGCCGACTGCGTGACTTTGTGCCATCCCACCCAACATTATACAAACCACATTCAGAATGGATAACCGCGGCTCGAAACCGTGAAAAAAGCCTATCTCAGCGCAACGCCCGGCTCATAGAGAAATACAACCGCACCGCCCACACACTACGCCCACTCTTAAAGGGGCAAATAGTGTCTATCCAGTCCACAAACAACAATCGGTGGAATACAACAGGCCAGATCATTGAAACTCTCCCTCACAACCAATACCGGATCAGAGTTGACGGATCAGGGAGGATAACCTTGCGGAACCGCAGATTCCTCAGGAAACTCAGAACCCCGGTAACCCCACATCCAATTCTAAGTCCTTCCAATGGAACACCAATACTAGAAAGGGATGATGAAAGCAAAACACCGGCACTGCAAACCACAGACAGTGAAAATACACCACAGCCACCCCTGCCACCGAACAGTACCAGCCAGCCAACGGTGACAACGCAGGCCAAACCCGCTCGAGCTTTATCCCGTCTGCTCCCACACAACAAACCTGGATTGAAAGAACTTATCCCCCCCGAAAGACCATTGCCCATGGGGGGAGGGGGAGATATAGAACATCAATGAATAGCACTCACCTTCAAGCCAATAGTAACATGGCTGTCTCCTTGAAAAGCTAGCCAGCTGGAGCTCACCTCTTTTATTAAAGAATGCATGAGCAGCATGCGTGCTGCATGTTGATTGGCTCACTTCACGAGAATGGACCTATCCAACTCATTTGCATGAGTGGTGTCCATTCATGTATTTTATCCTCAGCAGAATTACTGAGGGGGGTCTCTTTTTGTAAAAACTTGACTGAGTTAACTAATATTCTACATTGAGCATATATTTGCATTAAATTTTGCTTTAACCAAAGAAAAGATCCCCTCCCAAGCCTCACTGAATGCTTAAGAAAAAGTTTGGTGATAATGCTGTAATCTAGAGAACCACTTTTTTGCTGTACAAAGGTTCCTAGGGCATGCCAATATCTGTTGGCAATGAGTTGTAATACTAGAAAACATCATGAGTGCATGAGACAATGCATGTGGAATGTAGACAACACTATCCATGATGTTTGTGGGATTGTATGAATGTATGAGATCATTTCGTATATTTTAGATGTTTTAAAGATGGGAGGTATTAACATTATCCTGATTTTATTTATTATTAAATGAAGCATTGTCAACTGTTATTGATTTTTAAGGTGCATTTTTAAAATTTTAATTTTCTTTTTTTCAATGCAATTATTCAGACTATATATGATCAAACCAGGCTGATTGCATGGATTCCCTTGACTCTCTCTCTCTCTCTCGATATTCATCCCTATTGGTCATTACTCTTCACAAATCCTCTGCATGGCATCCAGTGTCCATACACAGCTGATTAATATAAGTTTTTGCTGGTTAGTCAACATTGGTGTGTTCATGTGTAGGATTCCACAAGAAAACATTGCTTATGAGTTCTTCTTTACTTGTTAGTCTTATTTGGATGGTTTGTGAGATGGGGGAGGAGGTAGCTCTTTTGTAGGTGTTGCTTCCAGGATTTATTTAAAACAGTATGTAGAATTCTTGTGTAGTTCCCATCTAGATTTTTTCTTCAAGCATTTTGTTAAAATCAAAGTGCTGCACCTATACAGTAGTAATGACATGGCTCCCGCTTGGAAGAATTCCAGTTTTATTTTATTGGAGAGAATAGATTCCCATGTGATAAATGACCTACACACTGATGGTTGTAGACTGACAGTCTGAATAGTTTTGATCATAAGCAACTAAAATTAATCAAGAGACATTACAGCTACAAACTGCTGAGCAATGTCTAGATACAAAATCATCACGTCGGTGGCTGAATGAAAATAAAAAAAATTAAATCAAAGAATTTTTCTTCATCAACATCATAATCAATAATGAAATGTGGGTCTCTGGCTATGACTGAATAGTAGCTGTCACCAAATCAAAGCTGGAAATGGGGATGGGGAGAGTATGTTAATTTGACAGCATTGTCAAATTTTTTTTTTTTTTTTTTTTTTTTTACACATCTAATGTATTCTTTTCTCTTGTTAAAGTGTAATTGGCAATTTTGCTTGTGCCAACACACCTGCCCACATATCAGTTGTTATTCAATAATTCCTGACTTTCAAAAAATGTACAAGTTATTCTTCATGTTCATCTTATCTCACTCTCTATGACTTTTTTTTTTTTTTTGGTTACAAGATAAGATTCTGACTTGCAAGGTTATCATTTCAATACATTTGAGGAGATCCAGGTAGAATTCTAGTCACTGTTGACATCTTTTTCTCAATGCATAGAATCTTAGAAAAAAAACCTGATGGAATCATTATACATAATCCCAAGGAGATTTATTTTGAAGGGAGAAACTGAAGTATTTTTTCCAGTTCAAATTCCATAATTTTTTGTTGCCCCTTATATATTAGCTAGAACAGTAGCATAGTACCTGTTAAAAAATGATAGGATTAGTGTCATAGTATCTACCTTGGAATAAAGTGGTGTTCTTGGGTGCTTCAGCTTGGGATCAAAACATGGCATCTGTCCGTTTTCTGAAAAGCATCCTTCCCCACCTCATACACAGATTGTTTTACTAATGTGGTTTGTGTGTTATCATAATTATTATAGTATTTCAGTGTTTATGAGCAATACAGAGGAAGTAGTAGCGTCCTCCTCTACACCTCAGTATAGTAGCTATTGAAAAGAGAACCTTGGGTCACCCTCGACTACAGTCGCCAACTTTACTTACTCTTTTTGAAAGTTTGAAGATGATTTCTTTTTCATCTCTATCATAAAAGCTTAAATGATATGAGAACTTTCCTGTAGTGTGGTTATGTTAGATTAAGATACATAAAAGTGAGAACAATGTATAGGAAAATGAAATTAAAAATAGTTTAATCTTGTTTACTGGAGTTAATGCTGGGTTTTCAGTTTTATGCTTTGACCCTGTAATTGTCTTCATACAGAAGTTTATACATAGCTCAGAAAATAATAGCAGTACCATTAACAAAATCTTCATTAAATAACAATCTTGGGCATAGTTTCAAAGTTTTAACATGGTTACTTTTAGCCTAGAGGACTCTAGCAATATCACCAAACTATCTTGGCATTGTTACATTGTGTGAAATACCCAATACATAAAGGTGCAGCTTCTATTTAAACCTTGGAACCTTTTGATATATTTTCTCTTTTCTACATATGCCAAAGTTGGGTTGGTCATAAAACTTTCATAGCCCTTTCATTAGGAAATATATTTAATTTTTAGCCATACTTTCTTCGTGTAAATTCCAGGTTGTCATACTTGGGCCCAGTTTACATTGTCCACGAAAGGAACTTAATTTTACTATATGAACCTATTTTGAATTAACTAATCTGATGAAAAAATCAAATCATAAGTTAGTTAATGACCTTAGCTGAAAAAGCAAACAAAAAAAAAAAATTCTAAATCTGAGATTTTGTAATCCTTATGACCATTAAATAATAATGTTATCACAGTGTAATGATAGGATGATAATATGGTTCTGTGTCCTTGTCAATAGGTATCAAATGGAATAATATTATTATTAGCCAATTCATTAACAATAATTGATTAATCTAGTATTTAGGGACAAGAAATGATGATAATTATTTTCATTGATACATTGAGAACGAAAAAAACGGTTAATGTCCTAAGGAAATCAGATTACATTTGTTATTTGATTTTCATAGAGAGAACTTATTAAATAATGAAATAGAAAACTTCATTTTAAGTGTGCTACTTTAATGTTTGTCAATAAACTCTCACATAGATTCCTTATATAAATAAATACAAGAAGTGATTAAGTATTTTTTTTTTTTTACTGAGGGTGTATACTAAAATAAAGAAACTGAAGAGACGTTTACTCTTTATGACTAAAATCTATCTACTTCATTTTGCAAACCTTAGGTGACCATTAAAGACATTTTAAGATTTATCTTATCTGAAATTCTTTGTCTTGTAAAAGTGCATATTATATATGATAGCATCATCATAGGTTATACTTTTTATTAAAAGAAACTTCTTTATAAAACCTATTTTTACTAATAGATTAATCAAATGTTTATTGGCAGTTTAGTAATCTTTATAATCTTAAGGAATTTTTAGCACAGAGTTGTCTCAATCTGTAGGTTTTTAAAGAATATTTGCAATCTGTTACACCAAGCTAAAGGTGAGTAGTCTTCTCATAGGTATTGTCTGTTTTTTACTTTTCTAATGAGGTTGACTGGTATAGGTAGGATGTCCTCTGTATTTTATTAAGGAAAACTTATGTATTTTAAATTGAGATGTTTAAGGTCATACCACATCAGTGGTCTTTCCTTTATAGTCTCCTCTTGGTTCATAATCCTTATTTTGAATGTCTGGTTGCTGGAGTGAGATGCTTTTCCTTCTGAATATAGTAAAACTCTTTGGCTTCTCTATATGCATTCTACTATTTGTTGTCTCTTTGAACTGACACCATTTTAATGGAAATCAATTTCTACTCTACCAGATATTGCAGTACCAATCATTTCTTTTATCCCAAGAGAAAATTCTGTATCTTCTAAATAGTTAGGTGCATTTGGTAAATTTGATCCCATTCACAAAGCACACCATATATTGTATATGATAGTATCCTAATATTTTATCAAAAGTATCTTCCAGGGTGTTTTTCTCTTCTATAAAAATTTATTTTTTTTACTAATATTTTTCTCAGTTTTCTAGTATCTTTGTAATCTCAGCAAATTTACTTTATGCTCCTCGACAAGTGATGGTAATTTCAGCTTTGATGTTGAGTTCTATGATGCTGCTTGTATAGGAAAGATGGATGTTTCTAGCTTTCCTCCCCCGCTTTTTTTTTTTTTTTTTTTTTTGCTTGATATTTACTGATTGTTTTGACTTTGGTAAGTGATATCAATATACCTGCAGTGGCCTTAAGTCATGGAATTAAACCAAACTATATGTTTTACAATTTATCTTTAGCAGTGTAATGGTAATCATCATTGGGTATAAACAATCATTTTAATTGCTGCATCACCTCCTTCTTCTAATTACGTAGGGAATTGCACGGATTTAGGCTGTTAACCCATCTTTCTCGGTTTGTGAGAACTTTCTGAACTGTTCCCCACAAAAGAGAAAACTAGCATTTATTGGTCTTTCATGTGAACTTCTGACTCTGAAAAAGATGATTTTATCTATAAAAGCTTGCATTGAAGGGCCATTTTTGCCCCCTTTTCTCATTTGCTTTATGTTCTGTCATATTAGCTAATATTTCCTTATCATACAATAGTAAATGGGGAGATAATGCAACTTATGATAAAGATATGAACTTTGTCATCTTGTGAAATACAGTCAATAAAAAAAAATAGCATAAATATATTTATATTTACCAATTCCCTCTACCATGGGCAGGTTGTAACACAGTCAATTTTTCTAAAGCAGAGTACTGGTGTTTTAATTTCAGTTTTCCTTCTCCTAGACTGGTTGCCTTACCAAGGCTGCAGAATCTAGACTACCATGCTATTTACCCATAGCTGGGAGAAGAGAAGGATTATGTCTTACCCAAGAACTTTTGTTCCAAGTGAAATGCAATCTCGTCCAGGATTTGAATTCTGGTTGCTGATTTCATTTTCAGTTAGATAACCCCTAAGCCATTCGCACCTCCTTTAATATGTAATGTTTCTTTTCTTTTCTTGAATATGTTTAAAAAAAAACAAAATTAAATAACCCAAGACTTTCAGTTATGTTTCACTGACCATGACCTTTCAAGGTCTACAAAAAACAATATGCTTGATACAACCTAAAAAATTAGGAATTTCACCATTTTTGTATCACTATTTCTGTAATTATTAAACTTTACACAAATTTCTGGCTAGAAACACTGAAAAAGATTTAGGGTAAGGAATTAAATTGGTTGAAATGAATTTAGGCTTTTAAAAGTTTTTGATTTCATTTGCTTGGTTCGAATTTCTCTGGTGAGTGTACTTTTTAGAAAACCCTTCATGAGAGCAATAGAACTGCAGGATGTCTTTTGTACAGTTTCCAAGACAATCTAGATATTCTTGATGCTCATTGAGCTCTTGCTTTCCATATGAAATTTTCTATTTCCTGTAGTTTTATGAATAAGGTATCAGTCTACTTTTAGTCCGTGTGGTTCATTCAATTCACTAAACAACTCAGAGGCGTGTAAGTTTTTGGGTTGGTGTATATTTTGTAGAGATGTTTTCCAAATAAAGATGTACTTCCAAATATTTCCTTTTGTATTTTTAGTTACCCACTATTTTCTTCCTGGAGCAATTTCCTAGATAACTTGTATATATATTCTTATCAAAAGCACATCTAGTCTTTATTCTGTTGTCATTTTTTTTGTAGACTTTGCTTAAGAAATTGTGTAGCTTTATTTTTCTTATTGTTTTTTAATTGTACTCCTGTCAATGACTACTCTTGATATGTTGCATCTTGTAGGTCTTTTCTAAGGAACTAATGTTTGGCTCTATTATCTCTTTTTCTTTCTTTTATTAGTTGTCAGCTTTTCTTTTCTGACAAAATGCTCTGCATAAACTGTATGCACAATGTCAGGGAAGAAACACAATCTATCCTTAATAGATTGTCTTTAGTTATGTTGCAGAATGTAAGACAGCTCTTGATAAAGACTTCTGACATGGTCACACAGTTTGTTTTTATGTTAGGTTTGGGTAATTTTATAACATATTCATAACAGAGGTATACATTTTGTTTCATTTCTCAAATTTTTCCCTTGTTCAATCTAAAAGTTGATGTTTACAAACTTTTGAATAGAATAAGATTGATATCTTTATAATTTCTTTCAATAATCCTATTTCACGTATATAAGATTTTACAATAACAAGATAAAATACTGTTTTTACTTTTGCTTTAAGTTAACATTTTTTTTTTTTCCTTTTGGTGATTTATGATTATTCTACATATCCAGTGCCGAAGGTTGAATAAAGGATCTGCATGTTACGGTGCTTAATCAAAGCAAACTTTCCAGAATGAAAATTGAATAATGTTTGTTTCATTATCCACTTGCCCCAACGGGTTGGGTGGGAGAGAAGAGGAGAGCAATTTTTAGCTCTGTCATCAACTATGCATGCATATGTGCTCAGGAAGCTTTTCAGCCAAAAACATTAATATCCTGCTCATAGTGGAGAGCTTGATAGACATTGTTTAATATTGTTTTTAAATTTCAAAGAGAATGTTCAAGAAAATAATAGAATTGTATTTAAAATAAAAAAAACACTTTTTTCTTTGATAACATTATTAATTAAGCAGTAAACTTGAATAAGCTTGTAATAAATTATTTAGAAGAAAATGAGCATTATACTTCGTTCAAACTTACTTCAAAGCTTATTTTTGCTTAAGCTTTTGATTTGTGATTTTTTTTTTTAATGAAACAGTAAGTACATCATAAAAAAATTGTTTCGGTCAAAAACCAAATGCAAATAAAAATTACTTTATATAACATGATCAAGGGAAATAAGATTTAATTTGTTTTATTTTTCAATTTTAAATGATTTGAAAAGAGTAAATTGTTTTTATTTGTGGGGGAGAAGTGTTTCATTTTTTTCCCTTCTCTCTAAATAATGGAAATTTTTCATTTGAATTTTACCAATAAAATTTTAAAAATGAAATTGGAAGGAAAAACAAGAGGAGGTTGTTAGTTTTCTAAATATTTCTTTTTCTGATTTTAACTAATTTCGCACCCTTAAACTCACCGTATTTTTTAAAATTTTTGTGTGTGTATATGTATATACAAATTTTTTGTTGTCTCATCAAAGCTTAAAAAGATAAAATAAAGTCTGCCCTACTATTTACTCACAGCTGGAAGAGAAGATATGGATTCATGTCTTTACCAAGGACATGAGTGCAAAGTGAAATGCAAACGGCCTCGTTGAGAATTTGAACTCTAGTTACTGATTCCTTTCCTTACGTCGATAACCCTTATACTTAGCATGCCTCCTTGGCACCCATTGTAACAGTGGCCCATGATATTCATGCTTCTATTTTGGAAAGAATGAAGGTTTCTAATTCATTATTATTTCATATTACCTTTATATCAAGATCTAAAATTATTAAAAAGAAAAGAAAAGAAAGTAGAATCCACAAAATTATTATTCATAAATTATAATAAATTCTTGCTTTATATTTAAATTTAAAAGAATTTCAGAAAAAAATTAAGCATCTTACATATTAAAAAGTTAACTGTTATAAAAGTGCTGTTATTTCCATAATATCAAGAATTTAGATGATTTAAAAAAAAACAACATGTTGACTCGACAAAATTATCATTTGCGTATTATAATTATTTGGTTGGTCAATGTTTTATAACATATCAACCTTTATGGCTTATTTAATCTCAAATCCTGTTTTTATGATTTGTTAGTAAATCATTTGTAGGTAACTTTATTCTTAAACAAGTTATTAGAGCTCATATGTTAGCAGTTAATTGGTTTCAGGTATTACGATTTAACATTTAGTAATTCTGTTTATCAAGTATTCCTATGTAATATGAATAATTTGCACACAGCTGTATGGTTTCAAATTAATATTAATAATCTTTAGTAAATGATTGAACAGTTCTGTTTGACTGATATATGTGACCCTCACCGGTACTATCAATCTAGGTCAGAGTGAATCTGAGTGTGATGAAAATGAATGGGTACTTTACATTCTCCAGGACTCAAGACTCGAGTCTCATTATCAGAAATAGTTTAGTGTCATACTCGGGACATTCGTTGGGGAGAGGGTGTCTTAGCCCTGTGCAAGCCTTGTATTCTACATCTCCCAGCTAACAAGGTTAATGAATTATTGCTTTATTTTTAAATTCATGTCAGATTCTGCTCTTTCCTCAAATAACATGAAAGTGAACCCCTCTTATAAAATGTACCCCTGTCCCGTCAGAAAAAAATTGCAATGAATTTAACACCCTCCCTTTTATCCTTTCCAATTTGAATGTTCAAATTTTACTGGTAAAAGTCAAATAAAAAAATTAAAACAAACCAAAAATTAAACTTATAATACTTTTTACAATTTATTATTTTTTTTTAGATAATCTAAAATTAGAAAATAATAAGATGAATTAAAGATTTCCTTGATCATGTTACATAAACAACCATTTTTATTTGGATTTAGCTTTTGACATAACCAATTTTTTACAACATACATTTTTTCATTTTGTTTCATAATGTTTTATTGAAAAAAAAATCTAGAGCTTAAGCAAAAATAAGTACAACTTTAATTTTCTTACAGATAATTGATTACTAGCTTATTCAAATCTACCTAATTCAGCTTTATATTTTCCATATTTTATGTTAACATGATATTTGGATGTTCTGACCTGTCATTTTAGGGCCTCTGGAATATTCTGACTGTACCTCTTCAGAGGAGTAAGACCTTGCCTATGAAGCCACCTGTTGGCATTGGTTGGTGACTCATAATGCTTGAGGACTAGATCTTGGTGGCTAAGCAGTTTGTGACCTGACAATTAAAGTGATCATGTGACTTGCAACACTCCACTTTGGTTCTTACTGAGCTAGACTGGTGGCTGCTGAGGCCTGATCTGATAGTTCAACTATTCATGACAAGCCCTAGTACCAATATGATTGTTCCAATTATATTCTTGGGTTGCTCTTGTGACAAATAAAATATTTTATCCTAAAGGTGTTAGAGGGTCAATTGTATTGAAATAGCAATACTTGAAACCATTTGAACTGTGTGCAAACAATTGAGCTCTCATCATCATCATATCGCGCTGGTAGCACGGATATCCCTGACCCTCTCTCGCCACTCCTCCGTATCGTTCATCGCCCTAGGTAGGTCTTCAGGACAACATCCCGTATCCTCACATAGCTGCTGAATGTATGTTCGTGCTGGTCATCCTGCTTTTGCACGGCCATGTGTGGGGGTCCATAAGAGTACATCTCTTATGAGTTCGTCCCTGCTTCTCCAGCAGTGTCCTGCATGTCTGGTTCGTCTAACTTGAATAGTTTTCGTGATAGGAGGCAGGTGGCTGTACAGTTGGTGTCTTGTGGGGTGTTGCCGCCAGGACTTGTTTAAGATTGCACGTAGCATTCTTGTGTAATTGCCGTCTAGTTTCTTCTCCAGCTGTTTTGTTAGCGTCCATGTAGTGCAGCCATATAGCAGTATCAATGTGACCGCTGCCTGGAAGAAACTGCGTTTCATTTTATCGGTTAGGTCTGATTTCCATATAATCGATAGCCTATTGATAGCTGTCCATGCTTTCGTTAACCTCGTTTCGATGTCCTTTTCGGTTGATTCGACGCTGCTTCCTAGGTAAGTGAATTTGTCTACTAGTTTAAGAGGGGTTCCTTCTAGAGTGGAGATGTCCCCCGTTTGATTATAGCACATATATTCCGTTTTGTGTGCATTAACATAGAGGCCTATGCTTGTTGTGGCTCGTTCCAAACTATGCAGTAGTGTTTCAGCTTGGTCAGGTGTATTTGCCAGTATCGCTATGTCATCGGTGTAGTCGGCGTCGGTAATTGTTGTTGCGGGGTACCTTCTGCTTCTTTTCTTCGTCGGTTCGAAGCCATTCTCTCTGATTTTGTCAATCGATGTTCTAAGTACATAGTCTAGACAAATGATAAAGAGGTACGGAGCCAGCGTGTCCCCTTGTGGTACTCCTGCTACAATGTCGAAGTATTCTGTGTCTCCATCTGGTGATCATACTTTTACTTTAGTGTTTCTATAGAGAATCGTTATTGCCGCTACGGTTTCTTTAGGTATGCCGTACGCTAGTAGGATTTGTTCCATTTTTCCTCTGTGAATGGAATTGAAAGCCTTGGTAAAGTCAACAAATAATAATGTCGCTTGTAGGTTTTTTGCCCGTACACCTTCAAGGATTCTACGGATGGTTAATATTTGTGAGGTCGTGGATCTATTTCTTCGGAAGCCATTTTGGATTTTTCTAAGTATGTTGTGGATTTTGGGTTCTATGCAGTTTCGTAGTAGGGCATTGTAGATTTTGGCTGCTATGGATGTAAGTGTTATGCCTAGGTAGTTTTTGGCTAATTCGAGGTCCCCCTTTTTAGGGAAGGGGAGTATGCATCCCTTCATCCATCTATCTATCGGATTTTGATTGTATACTGCATTGCAGTATCGGAGCAGTATGTCGTCGAATTGTCTGGTCTTCCATACTTCCGGGGGAATTTCGTCCAGCCCTGCAGCTTTCCTATTTTTAATTTTTCTGAGAACCGAATCGAGTTCTTGTGTGAACGGTCCTAGTTTAATGTCTAATTGTTTGCTAATTATTCTGGTGATTGGTTCATGTGTTATTTTCGGTGGGTTTCCTAGTAAGTTTTTGAAGTGCTGTTTCCACAGTTTTATTCTTTCTTGTTGGTTTGCTGCTTTCAGTTTTGCTTTGGCTGTGTTCTTTCTTCTACTCATTTCATTTATTGTTTGCCAGGCTATCCTAGATTGTCTATCTTCCACCGAGTCTCTAATCTTATCTATCTGATTTTGAATGTATTCTGTCTGTTCCTTTATATATATGCCTGCTAATTGATATTGTGCCGTTTTTAGTTTTAAGGCATTTGTGTTTGTTGGTTTTTTTTCAATAGTTTTTGGAGGCTGTTTTCACTAGTGCATGTTTTTCTCTCAGCGCTAAAATTTCCCATGGGACTCTATATTTAGTTTTGAGTTTTGTTGGAATGCATTTCGCTGCTGCCTCGAGGTGTGCATTGACGAAATTTTCATATTCGTCGTTTGGTGTACTTTTTTCCGTCTTTTCTTGTAGTGTTTCGAATCTGTTTCTTAATTCTAATATGTATTTATCTCTTATATCTCTGTTGTTCAATAGGGCCCAGTCATAGTGTTTGAGGGTCGCTGTTCGTTTGGCGTTTTTTCGTAGGCTTAACCGTATTTTTGCCGTGACTATTCGGTGATCGGTGGACACACCCTCAAAAGAGGAGTATACCTCGCAATTCATTGCACTTAGAAAATAGATAGATAGATAGATTGAGCTCTAAGTTATTTAAAAATTAAGTTACCTACTAACTATTGGCTTACAAATCACTCTCGCTCTCACACACACACACACACACGATTTGGTATCAAATAACCCAGAAGGGTTGATATGCCATAAAAGTCATCCAAACCAAACTATTTGTGGTTTTTTTTTGTTTCTTTAAGCTTTGAATTTTTTTTTTGTTAACCTCTCCAGTAATGTCTTTGTCTGACCATCTATTTGTCCATCAGTAGATTTCAATATTTTTTTTTAAAACTCATTTCATCTAGTTATCTCTTTGCATTATACCTCTAATGAGGAACATTTATTCAATTATGTCATAATTCTTTCCTCTTATCCAATTAGATAGCCTTATAGGTCATTGCAACAATTTATTTGTGACTCAATTCTCATTTCTATAAGGCCATCATGTTGATGCCTTTATAACAACTGCCTATCAGTTTTTCTCTGTTATAACTTGTCTGAGCAGCTACCTTGTTTGCAATAATCACTTTGTTTAACCCAACAACATCATCAGTGGTATGTCCAATGTGACCATCATTAACGTTAAGTAGGTGAGGAGAGATGCAAAACCGGATCAATCTTTTACTATCCTTAGAGAATAAATAACTATATTTGAAAGAGATTTCTAAATTGGAAAGGATAAAGATTAGATAACTGTTTTCTTTTATTCATTTTTCTTTATATAAATATCATTTATTCATTTTTTTTCCTTAAAAAAGAATAAGAAAGGAAGTAAGAAAATAGGTGTTTAGAAGGAAAATAGATAGAAATCAAACAATCTGCCAATGATGCTGCTTGTCCAATTAATTTTACTTTATTGCATTAACAAAATTTCTACTTTGATGAAAGCCATGCAGCCACTTGACTTGTTCATGGCGACTTTGATCAGTTTACTGAGGGTTTATTTTATTTTATTTATTTATTTATTTATTTTTTTGCATTTTTCTTGATTGATTTTTATTCTAGCAAGGTAACTTAACATTGCTCAAGGGAAAGCTGCTTTTAATCGTTTAAGATTCTTAGGATACCTGTGTGGGTTGAGGGAATCAAGCTTACAAAATTCGTTCAGAGAAATGTGGTATAATTTTTATTTTATGTTATAAAAGTTAAAGAAGAATTTTTTTTTTAAATGATAGGGCTCTCAAGAGCATAATCCTTGACCAAATTTAAATTTAATACCAAGAATCAGATTGTACCCATTTTTCACAATTTCTAAAAATAACAGCAATAGACAGTGTAAAAATTCTATCACCACTTAACTGTGTTTGAGCTATTTTGGCCTATGAATTTGGGTACAATATATTATGTTCTTTGTTCATTGAGAATTTAAGGGAAAAGAATGTTTTCTTTTCTTTTGAATATAACTATTATAAAAGAAGGAAGGAAAATATATATATATATATATATATATATATATATATATATATATATATATGTGTGAGAGAGAGAGAGAAAAACACTTTTAAATTTTTGATATAAAAATTTGTTTATTTTGGCTCTGAATCTGTAAGTAGTTTTGGATCCCTCAGCCTACATAAATCTTTCAGTATTCTGATTAGAAGTTGAAATTTTGTTTAAAAAGATAAGTCTATTTTATAATTGTCAGTGATTTGTAAGATTTATCCAAATTATCTGCTAATATACATTTAAAATTTGTTTGAATAGTTAAAATAGAAAAACAAAGTTTACTATATTAAAAAAATATCAGAAATAATTACAGATTACTATTCAAAAGTAAAGTAAAAATAAAAAAATGGGCCATTGGCCTAATGAGTAGTGTGTTCACCAATGATCCGGGAGACTGGGGTTCAATCCCAGGTCGAGCCATAGCAAAGACTCTAAAAATGGTACTTGATGCCACCTTGCTTAGCACTCAGCACTATGAGATAAAGATCAAGGGTAAAGTGGAACAATCCTGGGAATGTAGTAGCACCCTCCCTTAGCTATTGAAAAGTGAACTTTCAGGTCACCCT
>OY757919.1:59779258-60206758 GCA_963585895.1 Sepioteuthis lessoniana
TTTGTATTTTTGAAAACTTAAAATAATGGACAGGTTGTTTTTTTTTTCTTTTATTGTGTGGATGTTGACACTTATGAAGTCAGTATTATGTATCACTGTATTTTTTTGATATCTTAATATTAAATAATGGTTATAATACAGCATGATGGTATAATTGAAGAAGTATGTCATTAAATTTCCTTGTCTTCCATACTTCATTGGGTATTTTATCAAGACCTGTAGCTTTTTTGCTTTTAATTTAATCTAACAGAATTGAGGAATGGATGAAAGGCTGCATCCTCTTCTTCTCAAAGAAAAAAAACTCTGAATTATTACTATATAACTATTACTGTTGTAAGTACTAATATTTATAATGTCCTGCTTTTCAATCATATCCTACCTGAAGTTTTTAGGAAATCTCATAATGGTTTTTGGAGAAATTGATTAACAACTTTTCTGATTCTGACTATTTGTTGAATCATCAAAGAAGTATGTGAAAAAAATCTTGAGGCAACATTCTTGTTTGTAGATTTCTCAAAGCCATTTGATTGCATACACATAGAAAAGATGGGGCAAATTCTTCTTGCATGTATTTTTCCAAAATAAACTCTTATCACAACAATAATGCTTTACAAAGACACGAAGGCCATGGTTTGCTCACCAGATGGAGACATTGATTTCTTTGACATTGTCACTAGAGTCTTGCAAGGAGATACATTGGCATCCTTTCTATTCATAATCTGCCTAGATTACATACTACAAATTTCAATAGACTTAATGAAAGAAAATGGTTTCACATTTTAAAAAAAAAAGTTAGAAAATACCCCACAGAAATTGTTACTGATGCAGATTTTGCAGATAATCACTGTTTTTTGTAAATAGATCTTTTCAAGCTAAACCTCTGCTGCATATGTATACAGTTCATGTGTTTTAATGAAGATGGTGCCATCTCCTCTTTAAATGTCAAGCCTCTGATATTAGTAGACCAGTTCGTATACTTTGGTAGCAGTATCTCATCTACTGAAAGCAGTATCAACATATATGTAGGTAAGGATGGACAGCTATTGACAGGTTATCCACCTTATGAAAATCTGATTTATCTGATAAAATAAAATGGAAATTCTTCTAACTTGTTGCCATGCCAGTATTACTGATGATTGTACCACTTGGACTCTAATGAAATGCTTGGAGAAAAACAATAGTTGTATGACCAATTACCTCCCATCTCACAAACCATCCAAGTAAGATGAAGACATGTTGGGCACTGCTGGATAAGCAAGAATGCACCCATAAGTGATGTTCTTCTATGGACTCCTAAACATGGACACACTGACCAGCAAAATCTTATGTTTATCAGTTACGTGCAGAAACTGGATGCTGTCCAGATAACTTGCTATGGCAAGATAGTCAAAGGAGGTCATGCTATTAGCATGTAATGATAATGATGAAATAATGATAGTTTACACATCTATATTACATTCTTGTATCTTGATTAGCTGTATAGATAAGCAAATTTTTTTTTTCATTGTTATAACCAATCATACATGTAGAAATGACTTGATATATAAATGATGTAATTATCAACTTAATCATTCCTGACATTACCAAGAAGTGAACATTGACTGTGGCAGAGTTTAGAATATGTTGACCATTTCTTCTGCAGAGGGGTTACCTCCCTCCTAAAAGGTAGGATACTAGGTATGACACTAAACTGCATTCTGGAACTCTGGAGTGTATGGAGTATCTCTTTGTCACCCTTCTCTCAGGTCCACTTTAACCTGAAGTGGTAGTACTTATTTCGGTCCCATTTATGGGTAGAATACACCTGTTTGAATATTTCTTGTACCAGACTTATATTAGTTTGGAATACTTGATATCTTAGAGTTGTGTGCAAATTACTTGTATCCAATTTCAGCATTTAAAACCTATGTTGATATCCCAAACTATGAAGTAAACTAATCTTTATATGACCATTCAGATTTTTAGTTCTTAGACATGACTATGAAAAAATTAGATTTTTTTCTCTCTACCCCCCCCCCCCCCAAAGCCCATTAAGTACAACTGTGTATCTGGTTTACAGACTTTCTTTGTATTGATTTTATCATTTTGTAACATTTTCCTCTTACATTTTAACTAAATGATGTCTGATATGTCCACTGCAACACATTAAATTTGTTTGAAAACAGCTTATTTGCCCGTAATAAGTAAATATCATGATTAGGTTCCCTTTAAAACTGCATATATTCTAAGGAGGAATATAATTTATTTCAGAATATAGGTTGACATGAGGCACTGTGATTTAAAAGAAAAAAGTTGTGTAGGTATTTCATGATATCCCATTTAAAAGTTCAGGTTAAAAGTTTGGTATGGGTAACTCAAAGCCAAACTTTTTTAGACTTTATTTTTCCAATGCAGACATCATTAGGGAACAAGAAAAAAAATAACATCAAAAAATGGTTTGGCTCCAGTTTACCCTTACCAGGCTTTTAACCTGGACTAATTGGTAGTCATGGTAAAAGTGAATTTATATCTCTGATTCACACCATTACCACTGATGAAATGTCTAACAGTATGTTCAGATGTATATATTATAAAAACTGTTAAAATACTATAAATGCCCATGTGTTTTCCATTTTTCTATTAATATAGTAAGATTTTTTTCTCTTTTTGTTCTTTGCTTTATGGTTTCTTTTCTAAGAGAGATTGCTTTTGTTTTGATTAGAATTGGTGTTGTCTATTGTGCAGCAACATCTGCTTGAAAGACAAGTTCTTTTCTATTTTTCTTTTTGGTTAGTGATTCAAAAGTATGCATAACGGCAAAAGATTAAGTAAAGTAAACCCTACCCCCTTTTGTCAGTCTGGCACTGTAAATTACTGATAAATGACTGAATTATATGCCCCATTCTATTGTTTGTATTTCCTGTATTCAGTGTATTTTTGTGTGTATGTGTGAAATAATGAAATTTTAGTATTGATTGAAGGAATATGAGGATCATTTTTATTTAATAACAATTCTGTTTTAATGTGTAACAGAAAAGATGGGTGATTTTCAGTAGTTTTAATCAAGTACAAAATCCAGAGTTTTTTTTTTTTTTGCTGTTCTTTTTTTATAAATATCTGAGAGGAAGAATTCACTGATGTGCTTGGACTAGTGTCTCCATCTTTTATTAAAAAGAAAATTAACACTAGTTCAATCACATCAGTGAATAAGTTTTTTTAATTTCAATTTTCAATTTTAATTTTAATTCAATTTTCAATTTTTTAATTTTAAATTTTCAAAGATAAAAAGAATCAATTTTCATATAGACAATACAAAAACTTAAAAAATAACCAATTGGATTTCATTCTATTTTCTCTCCACCTCTTTCTCCTGAGTTCTCTTCTTGACTGCTGTTATTTTAACAAATATTTGCAGTTCCCTTATGTAGTTTAAAATGTTTTGATGTCAAAATTGAAAATGTATACTTAAAATACTCAGCTTGGAATAGATTAATAGCACAGCTGAAATAAGTCCTGAAATAATTTTTTTCTTAAAGGAAAAGATAAAAATTATATTTGATTATTTTTAAAAATCATCTTTATTTATAAGTGTGTTAAATTAAAGTAGTTTATAGCTTATTTATATATTTTTTTGAATTTTTATTAATTTTTTCTTTGTGTAATTTTAGTGATATTTTTTTATATTCATCATGGGGGAAAATAGAATTATTGAGTTTGAAGTTAGAATGAAGCAGTTCCTTCTACATTAATAACTTTGTGAAAAGTGTGAATTCATTACTCTCAGTTGTGAGTAAATAGTAAGTCAGACTGAGCTTTCTACTGTTTGTAAAGCAACCAGTCTAGAAGGAAAAACCTAAAAATCCCCTACTAACATGTCAGGAGTCAGTGGCATGAAGGTACATTTTTCTCCATGTTTTATAGACCTTGGTGAAGGTCTTAGTTCCACAGTGTACCAAGAAAAGGGCTGATTAGATGGGATGATGGGGACACACATTGTCTGTGAAGGTAATAAATAATAGTGCAATGATCCAGTATTTATACATTCTACTTTCTGCCAGTCTGATCATAAATGGTTTCAAATGATTCTGTATATTTGCCAAAACAGTTACAAGATGAGAAAAATTAATGTAAAAGTAATTTATTGCTTCAAATTATTTTGTTATTATGGTGAGTAGTGGGTGAATGGAAGGAAAAACAAACTATTTTTTTTTTTAGTCATTTTGTAATACCTAATGTTTTTGTTTAGTTTAGGGAACATTACTAATTATAGAAATTCTATGTGTAGTTAATTTTCTGATTTTTCTTTTAATTAGATATCAATTATTAAATGACTGACTGATATTAAGTTCTATAATTTTTGGTTGTCATAACCTGGTATTTTTAGCCTCTGTAAAAGTTGTACATTTGAGATGTTGGTTTCTAATGGTCATTTCATATGAATTTTTTGGTCTTTTTTTCCTTTTTTTTCATTATTTAAAAAAAAAAAATCTAAAATTAAATTTTGATATAATTATGAATTTAAATTGATAGATTATTTTTGATTTTTTTCCAGCATTTTTTCCCATTTTTTAATTTTTATTGATTTTGACTTATTTTTTCAACTTTTACTTTATACTATATTTTTAGCTGATCCATTTTTTAGCTATTGAGTCCTTTTGTCCTGTTTGAAATGACTACTTTATTCTGATTTTCTGCTGTTTACAGCCTAAAAAATTAAAGGGGAAAAAAAGATTGGCTAAAGCATGATAAAAAGCAGCACAAAAGATAAACCAATCAAAATTAATAATAAAAATCTATAATAAATTACCATAGCTCATATCATCTCAAAACATTTGTTTATATTTGTGGTGGCAGTTTTGAATATATTGCATAAAAATATTTTATAATAACCAACTATTCATTGATCTTAGTCTATGCATTCATTTGTACATGGCAAGATTACATTATTTTGATTAGAATGCAATTTTTAGGTTCGACATATTTCTGTAAAAAAATGAAATAAAATAAAAATAATAATTTGGGATAATGAAATTACCATTATTTTATTCAATGAGACATATTCTTGTGGATAAAAGGACTAGTTAAAATGTATCTGGCTACCTGGCTGTTGTGAGTTCAATCTCTTGTTTAGGTAGTGCATGAAAAGTTGTATGCTTTCAGTAGAAGAGGTGGACAACCAAAGTAGGAAGAATTAATTGATGTGAGATCTCCTGTAAGTAAGGACAGCAGAATAAATGAATAAAGTTTCCATAAGATTATTAAAGAATGTTAGAGTACAACAGCCAAAATATGACTTTAATGAAAACTCCAATCTTGAATAAATCTGTACAATTTTAATTTTGCACTTGCGAAAAACATAAACATGCTTTTAAAAAAAATTGATTTGAGGAAGTAATGAAATTGTTTCATACAGAATATATGTCAAAGAATACAGTAGTATTAGTGTATCTTGGAAAGAAACACATTAGAATCAAAAATAAATTTTAAGTGCTTTTGTTAAATGGATTTAAGAAATGCTGCTTCAAGTGAAGTTAGATATTATTTGAACAAAGATAAGATGCTTTGGTATTTTTGAATAATTATTAGATTGACTGATATCAAAATCTTCTGTCAACTTTTCAGCATTAAATTCCCATTTTCTTCAAATTTCATCTATCTTTAGTCTAGGACTTAATAGATATCAGGCCTCATTTCAATTTATGAGCCCTACATGGCTACTCTTCTAAAATAATAATAATAATAATAATAATAATAAGCTATATTAATGTATTTTATAACTTTACTTCAACATATTTTAATACTTATGTTATTCTGGTATCAAAAGAAATGTTGCACATCCAAGCAGATATACTGGTAGCAGTTAGTGTATTTGAAAGATTCTGGTTAATCTAAAACAGTGGGAAGTCCCTGTGGCATAGTGGCTAACTTGCTGGACTGTGACATTGTAGTGAGTTCAAACTCAAGTCATGCTATTATGTTCACTTTCAGACTAATACTTTTGGCAGGAGCTATAGAATACAGACTGCATCTCTGCAAAGGGGTAAGACTCCCAACAAGTGTCCTGGATATGACACTAAACCATCTGCTGGTGAGGTTCCTATCCTGGAGCTTTAGGGAATATGGTGTACCCCTTCATTGCCATTACTTCCAGGTCCATTTTGACCTGGATTGGTAGCACCTGTTTGAGTCTCATCTATGGGTCAAATAGTGCTGTTTGACCATTTAACTGTGTGCAAATAAATGACTGTTAAATTTAATTGTTAGTGTTACATAACAATACTTGGAACCATTTAACTGTGTTCAAACAAATCAGTGATGTTGAATGGAATTATTAGTATTAAATAGCCATACTTGAAACCATTTAACTTTGCATCATTAAAACTATTAGTGTGAACAATACTTGAAACCACTTCACTGTGTGCCAACAAATGATTAATATTAAATAGAATTATTAGTGTTATATAATAATACTTGAAGCTATTTAACTATGCAATAGTAATACTTGTGCAAACAAATTTGCTCTAACTCCTGTAAAGATATAATTACCCATGAACTATTCTCTTACAAATCATATATGTTCATCCATTTAACTGGATTCAAATAAATGGCTGATGTTACTGTTTCCAAGCAATACTTGAAACCATTTAACTGTGTGCAAACAAATGAGCTCTGGTTCATTAAAAAAATTCCCTACATATTATTCATTTAGAAATTATTTAAACAAGTTTGGGCATTTAAATAACTGACGAGGATTGATATGCCATAAAACCCAACTGCGCAACCGAATACCATTAGGAAAGGTATAAACCCTTATATACCCCTAGTCATGGCTTAAATAGTACCCCTATTATTCTTTTACAAGTATGACTTAGGTATTAAATAACCTACAAAGGTTGATATGTCACTAAACAAAGAAACATAACCAAAAACAGTTATATTAACCAAGTTTTAGGGATAACAAAATCTAGATAGAGTTTCTGCTAATTAGGAGCATGTATGTGAGTGTTTAAAAAAAACACGAACATACCTAAAATAAATTTGTACAAGGAGGGAAAGACTTGAGATATTTCCTTCTGGGCTTGAAACAAAATTCATTTTACTTAGATTATTTAGGTCAGATCAGCCATATTGTTGTCAAGATTTCTTAATTAAGCCATTTGTGTTTTCTGAAATGCAAATCTTTTAGTTCTCTTAATTAGAATTATTGATTAACTTTATTAGAATTTCCTGATAGACTTAGAATGAGCCTGTTGACCATTTCTTTTCTGCTCATTTATATTCATAACTGCTTCCATCAATTTTTCTTGGCAATAACTAAGGTTGATTTGAATAAGCACTTTTTGTGTATGTATGCGAGAAAGAAATTGGGTATGTTATACTCCTTATAGAACCTAAAGAAATGGCTTGAATGAAATGTTTAGTAAGAATCAGTGGAAAAGAAAATGATTCAATAGATTCTGTTTTAATTGTTAGTATCATGATTTTTCCGCATGGAAGTGATTTTACTGATTTTATTATTAGTGTAAATATATGATGAATTTTAATTATTCTGCCTATTATTTTATGATTCAAGTACAAACAAGTAATTAATCTGAAGTTCTATTTGTATATTTTAGTGAATTGCTAATTTGTAGAAATTTGAAATTTTAGAATTAATAAAATTCAAGTTTAAAGAACTTGAAATCAATGTATTTCAAAATGAACCTAATGACTTTAGATTTTGTAGATTTATATTATCATTTCATGCAATAATCATGTTTTAATTCTCATTAGATATGTATTTAATTTGCTGCTGTAAAATATGCGATAGTATCCACTAACAAAAGAAAAAAAAAAACAACTAATGTTGGATTTGCATTTATGCTGATCACCAAATTGTCTCAGATTTTTTGTTTGCTGTGCTCATAAAATAAATATCAAAATAGGCAAATCATCTTATTTATATTCAAGAAAATGAAGAATATAGATAAATGGGAAGAAGTAAAAGAAAGATTTATTCAAAAAGAAGAGAAAAGAGTGTTAATATGAATAAATCTACATAATTTAAAAAGAATAAAAAGCTTATTTCATTTGTAATAACTAATGTTTTAGAATGAAATATGAAATTTCAGGAAGAAAATTTCCATGTATGTATTACCACGTACCATGCTATGATCTAGAGATTAATGTTTATGTATAAGTTTGTGCATATGAACATAATTTTTCTTTTTACCTCTGAGCTTATTTGTGAGATTTTCATATTTTTAGGCTAATTCTACATTACGGTAATTAGAGTTGTCCAGATCTGCTGTCTGCTAAGTAAGTGCTTTTTGGCCTTTCAGAAGACATTGTGTCTTTGAACCTATGTATAGATATAACCTAATATTTCTCTATCTCTTGTGTTAGGGCCTGCAACTGTTAGACATTCCATTAAGTCTAAAGATCTTTGTACAACCTCAGTGGTGGTTGGATTGTTATATAGGGTTTTAGGCAATGTCTCTTAGTTCAGTTTTATCCCTTGAGTAGACAGTGTCTTTCTGTTTATGCAAATTATGTCAGCATCCTTTAGGATGGATACTGAAGATTGCAATAACCTGATGCAAGCGTGTATTACCGTTTTCTGACAGTGAACAAATATAAGTATTGTTCATACTATAATCTGCAAACACATGATTTTAGATTATTATACGAAGAAATATATTAATAACGGATTATAATGAAAAATATAAGTTGCTCTATAAATGTTGCTGGTATTTGGAAATATGAATACAAATGTATACAGATGCAAATACACAAATAATTGTATATAAGCAAACATGCAATTGGACACAACTATGTATATAAACAAGACTGCAAACACATGCATGTGGATGTATATCAATAAACAACCACATGAGTGCATGCACATGTCTATAGATAAAAATACAAACCCATACAGTATTGATCATAAATAAGTACATCTCTTCTTTCAATTAAAAATTTTTCTTTTCAATCAAAGATACCAGGATTTTATTATATCTACTGGAAAATTATGCAATCAGAACATTAAGTATCATTTATTACCAAACATTATCAGTGTGTATGTGTGTGTGTGTATATATACATAGAGAGAGAGAGAGGGAAAGGCCGTATTTTCTCTTTTAAATATGTTTGATTTAATAGGACACACTTTTTCTGCCTATTCTGTCTTTGATTCATTCAAGTCTCCATATTAGTCATTTGACTTTTGGATGGAATGAATTTAGGACAGCACTATATGTTCCTGTAAAAGAAACTTGGCATATTATACATAATATTTACAATAACCCCACATATCTGCCATTAAAGATTAACCCAATATTCTTAAGCTCCTTAGTTATACAGCTGAAGTCCCATTTTATGACCATCATATTCATTCAATATGATGACATTGCAATGGGGTTGGACTAATTTTCTGCAATTTCTGCATGGCTCACCAAGAAAATAAAGTTTTGAACTAATAATAGTTATATATAAACAAGTTATTTATGCTATGTTTAGGGGTACCAATTTTCTGGGATCACAGAATCACAGATGAAATTGCGGCATTGTTAATCTGAAATGGAGTCTGATTTTTTATGAAATTTTCAATAATAACAAATTGATTTTTTAAAAAAAAATTCTTTCAGAACTTAACTTTCTGTCTGATATTGTTGTTAAACATTTTGATAAATAGAACATAACATAATCTAGTTATTTCCTTCAAATTTGATTTTACAAATATGAGTTATTTTTCCTCTTAAGATCTAAAAAAGAACTAAGAGCAAAAGTTTTCACATAAAAAAAGAAAAATGGGTCATAGATTTTTCTGAGAAAATATTTGATTAGTCTATATTCATCTAAGAAACTATAATGTAGTAGATGAAAGTCAGTCCTTATACTATTGGTAAAGGGGAAATGGGAGGACAGACAATAGTTTTGGAAGGGGGAGATATGAAGACCAAAGTTTAACAAATTCATTGTTGGTTTGTTGGATTTTCACAATTTACAAGTAAAAGATTCTAAACAACTTGTAACCTTATTTTATGAATATGAGAAAAGTAAATGCTATCACAAGACCATACAATTTAGAAATAAAGAAAAACTTTCCCAAATGCCATTTTATGAAATGACTGGCTTTGTTTACTCCAAAGCTTACCATTACACAGGGATTCTCCTGGATTCATAATTGCATCATTTTCACCATTGTAAAGCAAATTTAAATTGAACAAAAACATCCTTAGATAATATCAGCTATCAATGATTATTTTTTCATATATTATCTATTTTTCAAAACCAGTTGCATGAATAAGCAACAAATTGCCAAGATGACTGAATCAAATCAATATTGTGAATCATTTTCAACCTCAAAAGTTGGACATGCTCCTCCAATATATATATATATATATATATATATATATATATATAAGAAAAGATATATCATTTTGAAAATTCTGTCTCTATAGTATTGACATATTTAGGGTTGACACAATCAAAGATCATATAAAATCAAAAACTCAAAAAAGTCTTCTCAACTGAAACAGAAGACAATTACAACTTTGCTGAAATGTAAAGAAGTATGGGATGATTTTGTTCTTGATTTTTAAAAATATGTACTTTGACATTCCCCGACACAAAATTGACAAAATGAAGCCATTTCTATTGAAACACCATAAGGAAGGTGGTGCTATTCCAAGTGTCAATTGTGTTAGGCAACTTCATCTGCCAAAATTGTTCACTCTTCATTTTGCTGCCTTGAAAGCCGAGCTTTCTAATCAATCTGTTAGCATCATAACTGATGAAACAACTGTCGTGACCAGAGTATTTTAAATGTGATTGCAAGCATTTGTGGGGAGTCATTTCTCATTGATGTTGTAACCTTGAGAGAAGGCAGTCATCAAACCTTAAGTCAGGCATGCATCCAAGTTGTAACTCATGTGGATATTGCATTTGAGGATATTATTACCTTTGTAACTGATTCTGCAGCTTATTGTAAAAAATAAGCAGCTCATAAGGAAGTGTTGTCAAATGTCTTTATTAACAGTTACCATGTTTTGTGTTTAGCCCATATTTCAAATCTTGTTGGTGAAGTATTTTCACACTGGTATTTAATGTTACCTAGCTCATTACTTTCAAGTCAGCCTTTTTTCAGAAAGCTTGTGAAAAAAAGCGATACCTTTAATGGCTTGATTCCTTGCCTAAGGAACAGGTGAAATTACCCCCTGTGCCAATGGCAACCAGATGGAATTCCTGGTTTAATGCGACCAAATATCACTCATCCTTTGTACAATTCTTTGAAGGATTCTTTTAGCAAAAAAAGAGCCATTGCCTTGCATTTGATTGAATTCTGGAATTAGTAGTGATGGTAGATTATATCATGCCTCTTACCATAATTTGTGGACTGAATCTGCACTTTATAAATGAAAACTGCACCCGTTTGATAAGTTTTGATAAGCTTAGAAACTAAATTTCCACTTTCATGTGTTGTTTATAATATGATGGAGGATGTAAAACAGGATTTATATCCTGGTACATCAAAATCAATATTTGGTGTAGAAACTGTCTTCTGTCTGAACTAGAAAACACAGAGAGAGAGCGAGTTATCTCAAATTTCTAAGATTTGTTCAGCACATCTTTTTCAAAACTGAATAAATACCTAGATGCCCACCCTGTGTATACCTTTTACTAGGCATCTTGTCTTTGGTCCTAGACAGCTACCTTGTATAAGCCATGATATAGTTTTGTTGCCATGAAAGACTTGCAAGATCCTTTTACTGATCTTAAAGAATTCCAAATTTATATGAATTACCAAGATGACCTACCAAATGCATTTAATATTCCAGTATGTTGGAATGCAAATAAGAGCAGATTTCCCCTTGTGGAACAGATTGCCAATAAGGTTATATAGATGCCTGTTACCTGCATAGATGCTGAACGTCCATTTTCTTAGTATAAACATTTACTAAATAAACAATGTGAACATCTTACTCATGAGAACAACTTACAATGCTGTATTACAATAGAAATTTAGAAAAGAGATTTGAATATTTCTAATTTCCTTATTTGGGAAATATCCAATTTTAAATTTGAGCAGTATTTCAACTTGAGATAAGTTGTTTTATTTAAATTTTGAATTAATGTCAAATTTGTTTATAGTTTGTTACAGTGATTCAATTATTATGGGTTAATTCCTGTTTTGTAAAATTTTAGTCAAAATTTTTGAGTTATTATTGACGCTCAAGTTATTTGCTGTTGATTCTTTAAATGTGATTTTTCTGTTGATATTAATATTGTGAATCAATAATTATAAATCTGTCTGACTCCCTTTACTTAAAAACAAAAACAATCTGAATTTATTCTTTCTTAAAGAAGGAAGCTCTGATTGAAAGTTCTACCTCAAAGATAAATATGCACTGCACCATTTCATTGTTTTATTGTCTAGTCATGTTACATTTTTATTTTTATATATAATTTATTTTTGGACTTGAATTTTAACATTAAAAGAAAATGATATTTGCTAATTCTTTATATCTAATAAAACTTTGAATTATGTTTTTGTTTTCAGTTTTAATAATAATGATAGCATATTTTATTGCAATTTTCTCATAAAATACTATAAAAATGGAATTTACCAAAAGTGGAAACAAAAAGAATTGAGAAAAATTTGAAAAAGAAAATTGGAGGCCCTATTTCTCGATATTATCCTTCTCATTAATAACAAAAATGAACTACACAATTTAAAACAGGCCTTCCAAAGCAATTCCATACTCAATTTTACTGATGAAGTCAACACTAATAATAAGCTCCTATTTCTTGATATTTTGATTAATAAAGACATCAACACTTTTACCACCTCCTATACAAAAAACCTACTAGTAGTAATTCCTGTACTTTCAATGATAAAAGAATACCCTCAACAAAATAAATAAAGCAATAATTAAAAACCTAATATATCATGCCAACCTTATATCCTTCTCTAAAATAATCTTCTATTCTGAACTTCAAAACATTAAACAAACCCTCATTAACAAAGACTTTCCAAACCACATTGTTGATAAACAAATCAAAAACACTGTTAAAAAGATCAACTCTAATTGCAATGGAAAAAATACTAAATGAAACAACCCTAAACACATTAAACTATGTTTTTATGACCAGATGCACAAATACTCCCAACTTGAAGAAATATCATTAAAAAAGAATCTGATAATGTTTACCCTACCAACTCTTATAATGAAATAAAACTCTTCATATATCATTTCTCATTCAATGCAACTAACTTCTCTCTCTCTCTCGACTTGTTACCTCAGTACGACCAATGTAGTGTACCAGTTTAAATGTCCACTAGGAGAATGCTTCTTCAATAAAACAAGTATTTATATTGACCTAACAACTATAACTCTGTCAAGACGTTTAGCACTTCTCCTTTCTGACACTAGTTCCATCTCTCAGCACCTTAAAACACATTGTGCTTCACCTCTAAATACAGAAGAATTCTTACTGAAAACACATATTGCATCAAAAAACAAAACAAAACTTCAAATTCTTGAAGCTCTCTCTCTTTCTCTCTCTCTCTCTCTCTCTCTCTATATATATATATATATATATATATATATATATATATATATATAGAGAGAGAGAGAGAGATTAACAAACCTTACAAGCTCAACTTTGAATATAGCAGCTATATTTTAAAAGGCCTATTGCATATTTTGTGCTAATTCTCACATCTCTTGTAAAATATTTTATCTCCTGTAAATTCCTCTCCCACTTGTTCTTGATTTTATATAAATATATAACTTGTCAGTTTTATCATTTGATTATTCACTCTCCTGAAGATGGTTTCATTTTGAAGGAAACACATGGTGCCTAAATTCCTTCCTTTCAAAAGTCAAATGACTCGTATAGAGACTTGAATAGGTCAAAGACAGAATAAGCAGACACAATGTTCTATACAATCCAGTGCATGTGTGTGTATTTACTAGCTCCTCCACACAAGGTCAATTTTTTTTAAAGTGGAGTTTAACTGGTTTGAATTCAGTTTTCCTTCTCCCAGACTGGTTGCCATACCAAGGTTAAAGAGCACAGTTTGCCCTACTATTTACTCATAGCTGGAGGGGAAGATAGTTGGATTCATACCTTTCCTAGTGGTATTAGTGCTACATGAAATGCAAGCAGCCTAGCCCAGGGTTTGAACTCTGGTTGCCATGTCCATTTCTTATCACCATAACCATTACACTACAAGCACCTTCCCTGTGTGTATGTATGTAATAAAATATATATGGTCTAATGAGTAGAGTGTTCGCCAATGGTCTGGGAGACCAGGGTTCAATCCCTGGTTGAGTCATACCAAAGACTGAAAAAATGGTACTTGATGCCACCCTCCCCTACACTTCGGTGTAGTAGCTATTGAAAAGGGAGCCTTCGGATCACACTCGACTAAAGTCGCCAACTTTACTTTTTTTACTATATATATATATATATATATATATATATATATATGCTGAGATGGGTAAAGTTATCTAAATTATGCAAATATGAAAATAACACTGATATCTCACTTTATTATATATATTTATCAAAATTACATAAGAATATCATGAAATACTATATTTATTTAAGAAAAAAATCACCATTGGCTTCAACCATGACCTCTAGACAACTTTGAAATCTCCTGCAAGCTTTTCCAGTAGTTTCCTGGAAATTGGTAAATGCTATTGTTATCCTTGTCTTCTGTTCATCTTTGGTGTCACATGGAATTTTGGGTTTTTTGCTCAACTGTGAACCAACATAATTAAAGGGATTGCAATCTGGGGAGTTATGTGGGTAGATATTAGAGGTGAAGTAGTCATAGAAATTTTATTATTGCCAAGACTGGTTTCTCTTGCTTTTGTGCTATGGCACAGTCTTGTTAGACGTAGGGTCTTTCAGCACTCACTCTCTCAACCCAGGACACACTACTTCCTCCAGGTACTTGATAGAGGCCTGTGTTGAGTCTAAGGATGATGAATAGGAGATATACCATTATCACCATATCTAGTGACCATCCCAAACACCATGATGTGGACTGAGTGTTTGCTTTTCATCAATATAAATCTATTCTTAGATTGACTCCCTGAAATCTTTGTTTTGGCACTTCCAGCATGAGTACCACACAACATACTGTTTCCAGATTTCTGGATGAGTGAATTATACTATGGTGCTGCTTTCTTCAGAGATAGTGTTCAAATGATTCTAGTTTATTGCACTGGAGACAAAACCTGAAACAAATCCATGTGCAAAATAATTAATCTAAATTTACCCATCACAACCTCTGTATGTATGTGTGTGTGTGTGTGTGTGTGTATATATATATATATATATATATATATATATATATATATATATATATATATATATGTGTGTGTGTGTGTGTGTGCGTGCATGCATGCATGTGTCTTGTTAATTTTTTTATTCCTCTTGGTCATTATTTTTTTTGTTTTAAAAAATTCCTCCAATTTGAGATTCATACATATAGACCCCTTTCATATAGTGGAGCAAAAAAAATGAAAGGAAAATTATGCCAATCTTGCTTTTCAACGTATCATCTGTCATAGTCAAGCAAGAAATAAAAGGAAAATGATGCGAGTCTTGCTTTTTGTCTCAAATTGAACATGTGTTTCTATATTCACTTAGAAGTGGGGTTTGGCATTTAAGTAGATTATGGCTGGTCTTGAAGTTTGTAGCAAAAAAATAAAAACTATCATTTTTTTGTGGTTCAAAAGCAATTGACTGAAATTTACTTAAAGTTACACGTTACTTTTTTTTAAATAATAAAGCCATTTAAAAAAACCAAAAAAAATGTAATAGAATTTATTTGCTTACCCTTTGTGTCTTGTTAATTTTAATTCTTTTTCTATGTACATTCATACACATTTTAGAAGAAATTTTTAAATAAAAAATTAGGAGGGGTGTACTTATTGATATGCATAAATTCACATATATATAAACACACATATATGCATGTATGCAAATACATACATGAACAAATATGCAAGCAAAAACATATATAAAGTAAATAATAGAAAAGAATCCAACAGTATGGAGAAAGATTTACAAACTTGAAGCTTTTTGCTTAACATCATTGCCTTGCACAGTCATGTGATATTTTTGAAATGTAAATGCTGATTTAATGTTTGAACAGTTATATGTTCCTTCTTTGTTTACACATTTCCTACATTTTATTAAACATCCATTATTATTCCTTCAACATTTGATGTCACCTTTTAAAGTCCTGATGATGGTATATTAATCATCATGTTGCGCTATCAGCATGAATATCCCTGACTCTTTCTCACCACCCCTTCCCTATTGTCCATTGCTTCTGGTAGGTCTTCCCGGCTATATTCTGTATCGGCACAGAGCTGCTGTATGTAGGTTTCGAAGGGTTTCTGATTAAATTCTCAAAATGCTGTTTCCACAGATGTATTCGATCTTGTTGGCTGGTAGCTTTCAGTTTAGCTTTGGCAGTGCTCTTCCTTCTGCTCACTTTGTTTATTGTTTGCCATGCTATCCTAGATTGTCTATCTTCAACTGAGTCTCTAGTTTTATCGATCTGATTTTGTCTGTATTCTGTCTGTTCTTTTAGGTATATGTTAGCTAATTCATTTTGTGCTTTTTTAAGTTTCAGGGCATTGGTATTGGTTGAGTTCTTCCTGTTGCATTTGGAGGCAGTTTTCACATCGGCACATTTTTCTCTAACCACTAATGTTTCCCATACAGACTATAATGAACTCTTCCTATTACTATGAATACCGGTAGAATATTCATCTCAGGGTTAAGTTAACTCCAGCCTAACACTTTGGCAGTCAAACTGATGTTCAACACCCCTTTTACCTATACTGTTTTTGATACTTTCATTCAATATACTCGTTTCACGTGATCCTGAGTTTGTGTCTTTCTTTCGGACCTTTTACTGGTCTACAGCAGTCATAGCATCAACTTTTTGCTTAATAAATTCATCACTTTTGGACTACTCTGTTTGTCAGTTTTTCTCCATATATATATATATATATATATATATATATAGTACAAACATATGCATAAATATATTTTCATTAATCTTTTGTATGTGACACATTTTAATGGGAGGAGGTGAAATTAATGTAATATGTAGGATTAAAAGTTTATGAAAGACTATTAAAGTATAAAAAGGATTATTTTCCCTAGAGTAACAAAACTTTGGTGGCAGAATAACAGCTGTTTTTTCATAGAAAAAAACCCTTTGGCAAGTGATAGAATTAACTTTGACTAGAATGGAATAATTTTGATGTAGCATTATCTATGATGAATGCTATTTGCACCAGATATTGTGGCAACAGGTTACAGGAAACAGTTGATTACAGGGTGAGGATAACAGTGGTTGATCATCTTGGAGTTTAAGGGAACATAAAAATGTGAACCTTTGTATAACTGTGGAGTTTCTTAATCTGAAAGTCTTGTCATTTTCTGTTTTTCATCAAGGTTGTGAAAATTTTGTAAATTTTAGTTATTGTTAAAATATGGAATTCTAAATCTTTTGCATATGGCTACACTTTTGAATCAGATTATTTGATCCTGTATCTTTGGCACTCCCTTCTTTAATGTTGTTGGTTCAAACTCCTCTATTTTTCAAACTGACTCTACTGTCCAGCTCAATATTTGGCTACATCTCACCTTTACAATTCCTTTTAATATAAACACAACTTCAAGCAAACAAAATTAGTCAATCTATTAATTTTAAAAAATGAAAAGAAGAAAAAAAAAGGGTCAATTGGTCATTTGTCAAGTCTCCTTTTCGCTTTATCAGTGGTATTTGCATCCTCAGACTTCCTAAATACTAAATAATCATCATCTTGGATTTTGTCAGTTGAAAAAACAGGAACATGAAGGTGACAGTGATACTATTTATTGTTGGTGCTCTTGGAACATATTTAAAAGCTTGAAAAAAGTCTGGAGAAACTGGAAATCAGAGGAGGAAATGAGATCATACAGACCACAGCCTTGTTAAGATCAGTTAGAATACTTAGTATTAGAGACCTGATTTTACTAGAATAGCACAAAAAATGTTTAAAACTTTTTTTAAAGAAGATGTGTGTAATTGCACATTAAGTTCAACAAATTCTTGATGTGCACTTTGCAAAAAAGCAGCTGTATGGCCACCTGTCTCCCATCTCACAAACCATCCAAGTAAGACATGCTAGGCTCTGCTGGAAAACTAAGGATAAACTCATAAGCAATGTTCTCTTATAGAATCCTGCACATGTTCACACCAGTGCTAGCTGACCAGCAGAGACTTTATATGCGTCAGCACTGTGTGGATACTGAATGCAGTCTCAAGGATCTGCTAAGAGTGATGGTAGATAGGGACAGATGGAGAGAGTGAAGAGTCTCTATGCTATCAACATTACTTGATGAAGGTAAAATGTACAGAAAAAAATCTTTGTAAAACCAAAATTGGAAAAAAAAAAAAAAAAAAAGAAATTTGCCAAAATAACATTGATAGAAGAAGGAAAAAAGTCTCTTTCAAACAAACATTAGCATTTATACAGGAAATTATTTTTGTGTTTTCATTTTGTTTTGTTTGGTATTAAAAGTTTAATTTTGTAATGTAAACAAATGAACCATCACTATCATATCTTGGCCCAAGATAATTTTATGATTCATTAGTTATTCAAATATTTCTCAGCTAAACAAAAACTGATTGTCAATAATCTGTAAATATTGAGCTGAAGTTTCTGGTAATCAAAAACTTAAAAAAAGACTAATTTCAGACCAAAACAAGAGCCTTTTATCTTAATTGATCTCTAACATAGATAATCTTCATTTTCTTACAGCTTAACTTAATCCTTCCACTTTGGTAGATTCTATCAAATATCTATATATTACAAATAAAAATAAAGCTAGTAGAGATAATCTAGAAACCATAATAATGTAAAAGGGATTTTTTTTCTTTTTAGTGAATACAAATCAGTATCTATATGTCTTATGAAAATATTAGAGTTTAATATTTGAAAAAGAAATTCTCAAAAACTATATTAGTGGTAGAAGCAGCAAAGAAAAGTTGGAAAAGGAAGAATACAATAATGTAATTAAATAATGAGGGTTTCTAACCATGAGAAATTAAAATTTCTAATTGTCATTGAACTGTTATATACTTTCTGCACAAGATTTTTGAAATATGTATTTGGTAGATTGTAATTCTTAATATTATGTTATAATATTTTTCTGCTTATTTCTTTATCACAATAACTGCAAGTAATCACTCATAGTCATACATATATTGGTGAATGCTGCTTGACATCTTTTGAATTGGGTCATAAACTTTTCAAATGGTTTGCATTCTTTCTAAATTTCTGAGATGAAGGATTATCATCATCTCTATTATTGCTTTCATCTTGGTTTTTATGTTCATGTTTTTTTTTTTTTTGTTATTCCTGGAATAACATTGGACAGAGGCAAAAACCAAAAACTTACAAAATCTTGACATATTATGGAGGCAAGAAAATTGAAAGGGTCAAATCTTGCCAAATACAGAAACTCAAATTGAAAAATCAGGGTTTAAGATACTATGTGGTCTACCATCCACCAGTAAATGTGGTTGTCAACATTAGCAAATGTTAGTTTGATTAGATCTGCTGGAAGTGTTGTATAAGTGCTTCAATTCATCAATCAAGTGGATTCTATACTTGGATATGGTAGTCCAAACTGAAGAGGCTATCTTGAAGATTCCTAAGACCCAGACAGATGAACTAAGATGGAAAGTAAGACAGGCACTGGAAAAAGCCAAGGCACCAACATTATAATGGAAGAAAAGTTAGCCATCAAAATCTTACAGTGAGTTTCATTGGACTGTTATCAGACAAAAGTAACACTGCAGTGGTGATGGAAAAAGCTGGATTACTCAGAAAAATTAACAAACCACATTGGGAACAGTGACTACTGCAAAATAAAGAAGGACCAAACCATGAAAATAGAGAGGAAGCTTTTGCAGATCCAGAGAACACAGACTGTTTCCTAATAATGGAATATAGACAGTTAATTCAACATTAGAGTAAGCTATCACATATTTATGATTTCTTCAAGATTCATAGGGATGGTATTTTAAGACATTGAGTCATTTGCAGGGGTTCAGTGAGCATATCATCTATTGAGATGTTTCCTGAGAGATATTGTCAACTCACGGACAGTGAAATTCTTATATGTTAAGAATTTGACCCACTTCATAGAAATAATCAAAGATGCTCCCATTCATTCCAACCAGATGGTAAGCTTATTTATTTATGGTGGTTTGAGATAAGCTGGCAGTAGACTCCTCCTTTGAGGAATCTACCAATATTATAAGATAGATAATCTGATGGAGCTGCTGACTTTCTGTATACTTTGAACTGGGCTCTCTGATATATATTGGCAAGAGGAAAGTCAGTATCTCTTAAATGGTAAACATATATATGCAATAATTTGAGGAAATGGCATAAGGAATGACAACGTAAAAGCCAACTATGTAGCTAAGATATGTAGATGACACCTTTATCTTCTGGCCTCACCAGGACAAGGTTTAAGTACTGTCAGACCATGTGAACTCAAAACATCTAATATAGTTCATGATGGAAGAAAAAGGAAATCAGTTGGCCTTCCTGGAAGCGTTAATAACTTGCATAGAAGTGCAAATTAAGACAGCTTGATATTGTAAACCAACTTCAGCCAGAAAGTACCTCAATTTCCTTTTCAACCATCAATATTTTGTAAAGAAAGGGATTGTCCATTATTTAGAACACTGAACAATAGTTATAAGTAGCGACCAGACACATATCAATGGGAAATGATCAGCATAAAAAATACCCTCCAACATAATATTGGTTTTCATGCATAAGAGGCATGTCAGAAAAAAATTCAAAAGATATGTTTGCCATATGATATTAAGACAATGTTCAGAAGTGGTATAACCCTTCAGAGTCAAGCCTCTTACTGAAAAAAAAAAAAGATCAAAAACTGTTTATTCCAATGCAGTTGTGGCAGAGAATATAAAGGGAAAATCTGCAGCCTCTTGAAGATAAGGCTAGAGGGACATTGGAAAGCCCTAGAAGACAATGGAGTTGAGCGTAGCTGATCATGTATGTAGGGAAAAGGGAGGTGCTCAACCTCTGAAGAATGAAGTCAAAATTATAGAGAACACTGGAATATCAGATGTCTAAAGGAACCAGTTCTCCTAAGTGGGTCAATAGAGATGAACATAATATAGGAGGTATTAACTTGAGAGAGAACACTGAGCCTCAAAATCAGAAATAACAACTAATTGCACCATAAGCTGAGAAGAAAAAAAATTGCCATAGTTGAAAAGCTGCCAAAATAACATTAGGTTTAAGACTCTTTAAATGGTCTATACAGTGGATAAAAGAATAAAAGCATTAGTTCAGAGATTCTTGTTGAAATCTACCAGGAAGTTGTGAGTTCAATCTTTAGATCTGGTTACAGTGAAATGGCTAAGCAAGAATTCAGTTACATTTGAAGTTTGTATTGGTAACTATTTACCTCTGTGCACATATCCATACACTTATGTGCATTTATATGCTTCCCAGTTTTATTTGCAAAAACACAAGGAATGAATCTATATACAATATCTTTGATTTCTTTATAGACATATCGCATTTTTTCTATTTGATTTCTTTTTATGTAAAAGCACATAGATTACTTGTGCTACTTGTTTACAGTAGGTGTTCCTAACATGCTATTTCATCATTGTTGGGAAATCAAATCAAAACAGCCAACAATGTTAACTTCTGTTATTTCTTTTTACAGCATGATAACATTCTTATTTTTTGTAATGTTATAGATGTTATTGATTATTTAATGTATGTGAAGCTTAAGGCAATTTGTTGGATGAACGACAATGAACTTAGCATGTAAATGATACATTATTTTTCTAACTCAAATAGTATTTGTAAAGTGTAAAGAATTGTGTGTTAGTAATGTAGACAGAGAATAGATTACTGAGATTAGTTAATTTTTATTTTATTTATTTTATTTTATTTTTTTAAGATTTCTAAAAAAAAAATAAATATTTATTTTATTTGGTTATTTTATCTATTCTGCAAAGTTATCTCCGTAAATTTAATTTTTCAGTATTTAAAGATAAATATTACCTGAGAGTCTTCACTTTCATAAATAAGAGGCTATTTTTTCACTATATATATTCAGTGCTGTAACTTGAAAATAGTGAGTACAATCTAAAAAATTCCCATCTAGTTTTGAAGTACTTTCAGATTAATTCAACTATATGCCAGCAATGTCTGCACATATATTTAATTATGGGATGTGATAAAAAAAAGTATAAAAACTGAATATTTAAATTTTTCTAAATTTAAAATTTGGTATATTCAATACTGAGTAGATTATATAATAAAGAGAAATATGTCTAGGTGAGTCAGTGCCCATTTTTGATCAGCAGTTTTTGGCAAAACACAGGATTGTGCAAGTACAGTACTCTCCATGCTCATCAAACTTAGCTCTGTCACTTTTTCTTATTTTCTAAACTGAAAATTCATCTCAAGGGTAAGATTTGAGGATGTGGATGACATTTAAAGAAATATAGTGGCACAGTTTTGCAGCATATAAAAAAGTAGTTTCAGAGGTGCTTCAATCAATGCAAGAACTTGCTGGAATAAGTATGTTAAATACCAAAGGGGGACTATTTTAATAAAAATTAATGTTTCATCTATTGTTCCTTTTTCTTCAGGTAAATACTCCTTCAGTCTGTATTTTTTGAATATGTCTTGTATTTTTAACAAGAATAATACTTATCTGGCTCTTTAAATGCTTGATATTTAGTTTTTGCTGTAGGATAGTGGTCTAATCTCTCTCATATAAATATACACATACTCTCACTCTTATCAATTACAATATAGGGATAGAAATAGAAAAAAATGACCTTATGAGAAAAGGTATGGAAATTCCCAGTGTAAAATAATGAATTCCTACCTGCGTGATTATTTTATGTTTCAAATTGTTTTTAATATGATTTTACATGAGTTAGTATTGAATATATAACTTGTGCTATATATATATATATATATATATATTTATGCCTTCCCATAATGCACAATGAATAATTTCCTTCATATAAAAATATTTGGAATAAAAAAAAAAATGGAAATGAATTAGTAAAGAAAATTTAGAAATTTTGGGAGACAAAAAGCAACTACAAAAAATCTTATATCTGGGACATGTTAGATGTATGTGAGAGAGTGTATATGAAGAAGTGCTTGTGATGTAGTGGTTTTCATCAGAGGAAATGGACATAGTGACTCAAGTTCAAATCCTGGATGTGGCTGTTGGGTTTCATATAACACTAATACCCTTGGGAAAAGTATGTATCCAAATATTCTCTCTTCAGCTCTGGGTAAATAGTCTGGCAGAGAAGTTTTGGTAAACTGGCTAAAGCCTGATCTATTTACCAAAACTTTTTTTGTTCCCTGATAAAACTTGCATCAGAAAAATAAAATCTAAAAAAGGTTCAGCTTTTAGTTACCCTTATTGTACTTTTAATCTGGACTTTGGATAACAGTGTTATTTGTATTTATTTTTTCTTTCTTCTGCTTTCTACATATTTTTTAACTTTATCTAATCACCTCGGTTTCTATTTGCCTGATATAAATTAGTCTTCCATCAAATCTAGATACTGTTTGAAAATTTAATTCCTTAAATTTTCTTTTATAGATCTCCAAAACATTTATGTTAATCCATATTCATCCCACTCTGACACTCTCTCTTAATTTAAAAAACAAAAACAACAAAACTTGTGGTTATTTGGCCATCCCTTTCTCTTTTTGTTTGTTTGAAAAGGCCAGGATTTTGTTTGAGAATTCTTTTGTTAGTAAACCCTTCCTCCAAAAAAAAAAGAGAAAAGAAATCTCTCTTGGACAGGATGTTGAAAGTTTTGTCTTTTGAGTCCAAAGCCTTGTAATCTGTCTGTGACCTGGTAATGGAGTCTGTCACCAGTGACAGATCAACTCTATTTATGTGCTTCCAATTTTGTCTGGTTGCTGCCAGACATTGTCTCCTCAACTTCTTCCTTCTTCCTGAATTGTATCAGGCCTTTGCCAAAAGTCAACTCTAAGATGTTAAAGTTTGCCACCACCTTGCTTCACTCAATTTTTGAAATCTAATGTCTGAAATATGTACTGGTAGAAGAAGTAAAAACTTTTTAAGTGACTTTTTTTCTTTTTTTTATTTTCTAAACACTGTCTATTCTTTGTTAGTCTTATCTTTGCAAACTTTAACAGTTGATATATTTTTTATTACTTATATCCATATGCTACTCCCATTGCAGCTAATTTCTGAGGCCTAAATCAGAAACCACTTTATAGTAATGATTTCATCACAGATAGTTTTCTATTGGAAAACTGCAAAACCTAATCTCAGGTACTTGGAGGAAAAACTTTTTTTGTATTTTATTGATTAAAAATAGATATTGCAAAATTTGCTGCTAAAATTGTCTCAAATTGAGCATTTAAAAATACAAATACAGTTGAAGAATTTTTGAAAAATGAACATTTCAGCTATGATAAAAGATGTTATGATGGCCTTGTATAATTCCATTTTGTGTATGAGAATTATTACTTCTTAGTAATCACCAAATTTTTATTCAACAGTAAAATATATGTGATTGAAAATAATTCTTAAATAAAGCTACACTTTAGCAAAAAAAGACTAATTTAAAATGAGAAAGAATCAATTTGTTACATTTGATATTTTTACAGCTCCATTTATTGCTATTTCCAGATGTTTTCAGTATTTTTATTAGAAGAGATGAGTTAGGTATACAGATTGGAGAAAATGTAATTTTTTTCTCTCTCTTTTTAGAGCATATAAATTTATGAAAAGATGTTTGAGCAAATACAGTTTAAACTTTGAGTACATTGCCATTTTTTTCTTAAATTTTTCTCTCTAATTGTGTGAGAAAAGATTTAAGTTCAAGAAGAATGTGTAATATATTGAATAAATATATGCAAGTGTATCATGAGAATGTTTAGCCATAAAGATAAGATGACTGGTTTATGTTTCCAAGAGCTTATGCTTTTTTTATTCACTATCTGTGCTCTTTCTTTGTTGCCATAGATTTGAAGGCCCAAGAGATTTTTGATCTCCCTTCCCCCCCAAAAGAAGTAAATATTAATCAAGATTAATAATAATAGTCAACAATCCTTAATCTAAAATTAATAATGATACTAGCAAATATGACACAGAGAAATATCTAGAAAAGAGCAAAGGATAGGTTTAAAAGATTTGGACTTCTATCAACCAATAGCTCAGGCAGTTAATAGCAATTGGTGTGTATGAAAACATACCAATGACTATTAACTGCCCAGAGACATGAGTTCAAATTTCATCAAGAGCTTATCCTTATGCTCCATTTTTATCTCTTTGTTGCTATAGATCTGAGTGAATTGTAAAAAAAAAAGAAGCAAATAAAGAATTAATAAAATGCTAAAAAATTCTTCAAAAATGAATCTGCTTTCCCAAAGCTATATATTGATGAAATAATACATAATAATTTTATTTTATAAAATGAATCCTTTAAATTAAATTCTCACAAATGGGATAATAATTGAAGCTAGAAAAAAGATTTTTTTAGCCAAATAAAGTTTTATCAAGTTAATTTTATGAACTTGTTTTTACCACTAAGTTTGATTCTTTCTCAGAAGACCTTAATGATTTTATTAAAATCATAAAGGTCTTCTGAGAAAGAATCAAACTTATCTTGTATTACAGTATTTCAGTTATACTGTATTTTTATATTTATAATATAAATGTATAATCATGATTATCTCGTGTCTTTAATAGCAGTCATCATTATTTGAAACCTTTATTAGTTATTTTGTGTTGCACAAAATTGAATTTGAAGGATTTTAATTTTGATCTTTAAATCATTTTTGTCTATTTTTGTAGCAGACTTAATTGTGTTTCAATAATTTGAATGAAAATGGCTTTGAGTGAAGGATACAGAATTTTTAGAAAGTAAGAAGCTGGATGTGCGAATGATGAATACACCAGCATTACGTGGGTGTGCCATTACTTGATATTAGAGTATTAATTTTTGTTTCTATGCATTAACTCTGGTTTATTTATTTTTGTTTTCAAATTGTTGATAATTTATGATTCATCTCATTCTCATGGCCAACTTCTTATCAACATAATCCACATAGAATATTTTATATCTAGGTATTTTGGGAGGATAATTATCTTGAAAGGCTTATACCAAATTGAAGTGAAGCAATATTTTGCAAGAAGTATATTATTACAACTTGAATTTTTTTCTTTTTTTTTTCCCCAACATGTGAAAGCTGGTATATGTTTAAATTTTCAAACATTATTTTATATCTTTCATTAAATATTTCTTCTACACACTTGTATGTAAGATTCAATCAGAATTCTATGTTACTTTTTTCTCTCATTGCAGTAACAATGTAAACAACACAAATCTATTCATACCAGCAAATTTTTCAGTATTAATAACTCTTTTCAAAATCATAAATAATACAAGTTTATATATTTTCCAATTTTTTTTATTCTAATACACCATGTAAAATAGCATCATGTTCAAAGGCTTTTAGTATTTGATATGTTTTAAAATATTCTAATGATGATGACTTGTGTAGGCAATTATTGTTCTGCATTTGCTTTTTTATAACATTTTTGTTTACAAATCTGTTGAAATTTGAGACTTAGAACTAATGGAGGCAGCCTCTCTCAGTTTGGCCTTTAACATTTCAATGTAATGTTCCTATACCTATCTGCTCATTTACTGCTTAAATGCTTGGTTTTTGGTAAAGAAGTGAATATGTGGTCATGGAGTTGGTTGTAGACAAGTAATTAGCATATGGATGAGCCTGCAATATTCTTTTTGGTCTTTATTGAATGCTCTTCTGTCAGAATTGGCTTTAATACTGGAGCTATCTCTGAAAATGACTCTTTTAAATTTATTCTACTTTTGATTTAATGTAAGATTGTTGTTTTTTTATGTGGCAAATTTGTAAAGTTGTGGTTTACTTATTTTTAAGCTGATGAATAGCCATCTAACATTTTGGTTGTTTTTTTTTATATGCTTGAATGTAGCAATCTATCAATTCATGTACAAGTAATATCATAGTTTGTTATTTGATAAGCACATAGAATAACTTACAGTTTACTTTCATTCAAGTTTTCAGGTGGGCAATTATATCTTCAACTTGTCTCAAATTCTAGTTTCATTGTTGTAAGTAAACTTATGTAAAAATGTGATATATTTTTCAGCATGTTTCCTACAAATCTTTTCACTCATGCACATTTGCTAATTCTGTTCAGAACTATAATATTTTGACAATTCTATCAAGGAATTCAATCATTTTGACATTTCTCTGTTATATATCCAATGCTCACATAGGCAAGAAACGGATAAGTCACCAAGCATCATTGATTCTAAGTCTGTGCTATCTTAATTTGTGATGTAATGGTGGTTGTTGTAGAAAATGAACACGGCAAATTAGATGAGGCTGTTTGCATTTCACTTAAGCTAATGCCCTCAGAAAGGTATTAATCCAATGATTCTCTCTTCAGCAATGGGTAAATAGTAGGGCAGATTGAGTTCTTTAACCTTGGTATGGCAAATGATCTAGGAGAAAGAAAATTTTGAATTCAAAACAGTTAAACTCTGTTGAAAAATTGACCTTCTGTCTCATCCTGTTCATGTGGAGAGTTGGGTGGATACACACGTGCACACACAATATGATCCTCAGTGTTTTTTAATAACACAACAGCTGCTGTTTGATACTGAATTTGATTTGTTTTATATACACTTATGTTTTATTTTATAAATCCTTAATAACTTTTATAACATTGGTTATAAAAGGTTTAATTAGAATTGTTTCATTCAGAGTGATGATAGTACAACTTTAATGGTATACTTAATTTATACATAACTTATTACATATAACTAAAATACTAATTAACAGAATTAAGTTGTAGGAATCTCCATTACTGGTAGCCTACATGATGTCCTTATATAATTGGAGTACTTTACTGAACTTTTCTAAGAAGTACAGGGTACTCAGTGAGAATCAAACTCATTAGCAGTGATTTGTTAACCAAGCTCAATAACTATCACACCACATGAGGTACACATTTTTATGTAATTATTATATGCCTTTTGTTTTAAGAGATAAATGGGAACCTCTTTTTGCTTGATAAAGAAATAAAGTGTATTAGCATTTTTCTTCTTCTCACTTGTAGTTTTTGAACAGATTGAAAATATTGATTTTTTTTTTTCCTTATAGCTTTTAACATATTTGTGGGATTACCATTTAAATTTGATCAGAAGTTTCTGAAGTACTAAAACAGTTTTGATTTGACATGGAAAATTTCTATAATAGAATTAGTTAAAAAGGATATTTCTCAAAATGTGCATGATTAATTGATGCACAGTCTTATTAAAAATGATTAAATAATGATACCAACAATATCTTTTAATAAGAAACTTTATTAAATTTTGTACAATTCATTTAAAATGTTTCATGAGATATGTTACTTCACTTATTTTTCCTAAAGTTTTAAGCAATTCTTCAATTTTGTTAATGTTTCCATGTGCAAATATTACTAAAAAATGATGAGAAACATAACTTATCTTTTGTAATGTTGTATGAAATTTTAAATATACTAATTTTCTTTCATTTATCTTCAGCCCACTTTGTTTTCATAAATTGTGTCGTGCTTCCTTCCAAAGCTATTTATAAGCAAATATTCAAACCAGAAGTTTATAGAAAATAGCATTTAATTGAGAAGCTTCCAGGAAAGTTTTTTGTACTTTTACATTGTAATGGCAGCAAAAATTAACAGCAGAATGGTCATTAAAGACTAGCCATTGCTATTATTTAAGTAATAATGTAAATTGCAATATACTTATAAAATATCAAAACTTTTGTTGCAGTTGACTCTGGATTTAAAGTTAAAATTAAATACTCATGATTGTCCCTTTTATGTATGAAAGTGACTAGAATAAATTAAATTTTATGCATATATATGTTTAAATATATCATCTTTACAAATTTAATATCTTAAGAGATTCCTTTAACACAATATTTCAAATATATATATATATATGTTATATGACTGATAAATTGTATTAATAAAACTTTTGACAATGATAACCACTGCATCAGCTGTCCCCTTCCTCTATCTATATATCTGCACACATGGCATAATGGTTATTGTCACAGAAAATTTTATCTATATGATTAGAAAATGAACTTGGCAAGCAAAGTTCAAATCTTAGATATGGCTGTTTGCATTTCACTTTGCATTCATACTCTTTGGAAAATCCTGAATCCTTAGGTGGGGGGTAAATAATACAATAGACTAGTAGGTTGGCAAATTTCTTGGAGAACAAAAAAAAACTCTGAATTCACAACCTGTGAGAAGCTAGAAAATCCACCTCACAAAGTCTACTAGGTACTGAAATCATAGTATCACCATTGATGTATGGTTGTAGCCTTCCCTTTCCTTAAGAAGGGTGGCCTTGGAATAGCCAAGAACTACTGAGGTATAATCCTTACATCCATAGTGGCCAAGATCTACAATGCTCTACTATGCAACTGCATAGAACCCAAAATTGAGAAAATACTTTGGAAGAACCAAAAAGGCTTTTGGAGAAATTGATCTACATCACAAATTTTGACTATCTGTCAAATTCTAGGAGGTGTACATTCAAAATACCTTGAGGTTACAATATTATTCGTCGACTTCTCCAAGGCATTTGACTCCACACACAGAGGGACAATGGAGCAAATACTTCTCGCCTAGGGTCTCCCCAAAGAAACCTTTGCAGCTATAATGATGCTGTATAAAAACACAAAAGTAAGTGTCTGCTCACCAGATGAAGACACAGACTACTTCAACATTGTAGTGGGTGTGCTTCTAGGAAGCACATTAGCCCCAAACTTGTTTATCATCTGCCTAGACTACGTGGTTAGAACGTCTATGGATTTAATGAAAGAAAACGGTTTCAAGCTGGCGAAGGAAAGAAGCAGAAGATCCCCTGCACAAAGTATTACGGATGTGGTCTACATTGATGACATAGCACTTGTTGCAAATACACCTGCCCAAGCTGAATCCCTGCTACATAGTGTCACGTGGTATCCCACTGAGAAGATAGAAATAAGATTACTACTATAGTCGTGTTTGAATTAACAGTGGCAAGCCATCAGAGAATGATCGTTAAGACATCATAGTAATGTAGGTCAATCCCAATGTAACAAACCCAGGTCAGAATGGAAAAACAGATGTTTGTACTTGGTGACCTGATGGATAAAGAATGGGATATGGGGTGACATCTAGTAGCCCTAAGGAGTTGCCTGACACGGGAAGGAAGAAAGTAGAAGCCAAATGATTGGCTGGGACCCCAAGACGGAAGTGGCACCTTCTTCCCGTCAGCGAAAAAAGATAATAAGAAAGTTAGTTGTTGGACAGGGTTTGTGGTGGACGGAACCAAAGCCAAGTACTCCAGGTAAAAGAAGACAAAAAGAATATCTCGGACATGAAGGAGCCATTTCTTCAAGCCAATACTAAAAATAGCATAAAGTCTATTAGCCCGTAAAAGAGGAAATATTCTCCACAGGAACTCTGTCGAAAAAAAAAAAGATAAGTAAACTTTGAGACCGTTTCTCCTTATACCCAATTTTATATACCCTCTCTCTCTCTCTCAATTTGAATGAAAACGAAAGAAAAGAAAAGAAGACATTTATGTTCATGGACTATTCATTTATGATATATTTGACACGTTGAAGGTGTATATCTGTGTGTAGTAAAAGATTGATATTTTAATGTTCCCACGTGCTCTAAGTTGTTATTTGTGGCGTCTGCTACGAATTTGTTACTTCATGTTTCTTTTCCAGCTTCACATCGCCTTATGTTATCTTGCTTAAAATTGTCCTATAAATTCCTTCAAATTCTTATACGGGGAACCGGAGTTGCTGACTACTACAATATAATATTATTAAATCTAAACCTAGAGGTTCATATCTTCCATTGTTCTAAGGGAGGAAGACTAGCGGCCTTGGTGGGTGTGTGTATAGTGTGAAATTTGGAACCCCTTGCCAGCGGCGGTCAGTCTGGCCATAAATTAATCCCCCACATAATATGCCGGTTCTTATATACCCGAGAAAAAAACTCTGAACGAGGACTTATAATACGAGGGATCAAGTGCCAGTCTGCCTCATCTTCACACGTGCGAAAATAAAGTCCCGTTTGGGGATTTAAAAGAATTTGCCGTCACAATAGTCTGGAATGAGCAGCAAGTGGCATAGGCCTCCATGTCAATGCAGACATGACAATATATGTGCTTTAATCAAAAAGGTAACATCTCTACACTAAATGGTGGTCCTTTGAAACTTTGGACAAGTTCACCTACCTTGGAAGCAGCATCTCATCAACCGAGAATGATATCAACACACGACTAGCAAAGGCATGGACAGTTATCGATAGGCTATTGGTCATATGGAAGTCAGAACTGACCGACAAAATAAAACAGTTTTTTCCAAGCAGCGGTCATGTTGATACTGCTATATGTATGCACTATGTGAACGCTAACTAAACATATGGAGAAAAGCTTGATGGCAATTACACAAGAATGCTGCAAGCTGTATTGAACAAGTCCTCGAGACGACACCTCACAAAACAGCAGCTGTACGGCCACCTACCACCCATCATGAAAACTATCCAAGTTAGACGAACCAGACATGCAGGACACTGCTGGAGAAGTAAGGACAAACTCATAAGCAATATACTCCTGTGGATCCCTTCACATGGACGAGCAAAATCAGAACTTATATACAACAGCTGTGCTGATATGGGATGTAGCCTGACAGACCTCCTGGAAGCAATTGACGATAGGAATGGGTTTGAGAGAGAGAGAGATCTGAACCAGCAGTGCGACTTAATGATGATACTTGATAGAACACTACATCATGTGTGTGTATGTTAGATTGGCTTTATAAAAAAGTATACTTGATAAGAATTGAAATTGATGTCAGTGTTGGAAAATAGTTATGATTAAGTACTTTTTGAAAAAAGGTGAGAAATATGAAAAAAAAAAGGTTATTCTTTCTCTCAGGATTTTTTTTCTTGAGACTTTAAGTGATATTGGGATTGAGACTAGATACCTTTGCTTCATTCTGCCATGTGAAAAATGGTTTATAGAAAATTTAGGGAATTCTGAAGATGAGGCTAAATAGTTTTTGGATAGATTTGAAGTTTCTGTTCTCTTTATTTCTATTTTTAAGTTGATTTATGCTTATTAAGATTAGATGTTTCAAATAACCTTAACACTTAGCAGAATGTTGCCAGTTTTTTTTTTAATGTATTATGATGTGAATTAGACTTGTGTTTGACATTGGTTTGATAAAAACATGAACAGATTCTTCGTAAGAAATAAGCATGGGGTACTAAAATTCCTGTTAGAACTAATTTTCCTCTAAAACTATAATTCTTTATTTTATAGAATTCCCTTTTTCTCTATTATATTTTTTCTTTTTTAAAAACAGGGCTACATATTATAACAATGTGCTATTATCCCAAGAAAATGTAGAACTGAAAAAATAAACAGATAATTTTATATATTTCCTTCATCCAGACTATGCAAACTTATTATCGAAAAAATATCCTGAGTAGTGAAAAATGCTTGAATATCTAAAAAGCAAAGAACATTGAAGTAGTGAAAAATAACTTGAATCAACCACCATATTCTTATCATCAGCTCTATTTTCTGCACAGTAGGAAATAATGTAAATAATACTGAGATTCAGGTCTTCTGAGAATTGGAAACAAATATTCATCCTTTGCTGTATCATATCAAAATTGGTCTTTTAGGTTTCTATTTTGTTTCTATTGTTTGAGAAAAGATATTAATATTCTCAAGAATGGAATTATTTTTAACAAAGCTATTTTTTACCTTTTGGGATTGGATTGGTTTTAGTTTGGCCAGAATATTTAAAAAAAATGCTTTTTAAGTTTGTGCTGAGAAATTTTAACTTTTATTACTTATATCAATTTCATATTTTCCCACTCTTATTCTTCCAAATATAATCTATTACTAATTTTATTATTTTTCATACATGTATCATGTCTTTAAAGTTTGTTTTAAAGATTTTGTTAGAACAATCTATTTTGCATTATTGAAAAGTTATTTCTTTGTTTCACAATCTTTGGTATGTTAGTTAAATGTTACCTAAAGAAGATAAGATCTAAAAATATGAGAGATGATTAAATCTCTCTCTTAGGAGATAGTGATGGACACTGCAGCCATTTTGGTGTTATTATAGGAGCAAGTAATTATTGAGGATGGGATTTAACTGTGTTCTCTCATGCACAGCCATTCTATATTTGTCATTCCATTGTCTTGAATAAGGTCTTGAACACTGCATGATTGGCAGCAGTATAATGCTCAAGGATTTGTGCATTTCTTGAGCGGTATTAAAATATTAATTTAGTCCATCAAGTGCATAAAATGTCAATTTTTCAGGTGATAATAATCATTTGACTTTTAAACAAAAGTATTAATATCTTTCAATAACAAAAGATATACTTGTAATATATTTATTAGTTTGAACTTTACATTCATGATTTTTTTAATTAGTTTTATGTTGTTTTGAGCAAGTTTGCCTTAAGGGGAATATGATAAAATCATATTTTTATGTGGGTTAATGGAATTAAAAACCATCAAGGAATATTTTGATTAAAATAATAATCTAAACCCATGTTTAAAAAATAATTGTAGTCTTCCAAATAGAATTAGGAATATCATTAAAATTTTCTATTAATATCTTTTTAAATTACCATAAGTCTTGGGACCAGTAAATATTCCATTCAAGATTGACTATAGATTTTGTGGCTTTGGAACCAGTGAATGTATCTGCTCCGCAATAAATGGTATCTTTTATCTTTGCTTTTTTTTTGCCTTCATTGGTTAATGTGATTTGAAATTAACCTGTGTTTATAACAAGACATTAGACTTTGATATCTTAAAAAAATTGTTTCTTAGTATTATGAATGCTATTTCTATGATTTTTATTATCTTAAATTGCAAATATAATTGACTGTGGTTTAAAATGATGTATATGTTAAAAATTCAAATTGAAGTTCATTGATGATTAAGAAATTGGAACACAGTTAATTACAACTATTTTCTTTTTGGATCTTTTGCCATTTGCATGAAATTCAGTTTGAATGTTTCTTTTATTAGAAAACAATACAATTCTGCTCTCTCTGTGACTTAATTGTTTTTAAAAGAATTTTTTAATGATATACTTTAATTCAAAGGATGTAAGCTTTCATTTAATTATTGTTACTCCATATGATAAATTGTTTGTCGAATTGTTATAAGCATCTAATAATTTTATTAAGTTTGGAGATAGTTATTTGAGTGTCAGTATTGCCACTTATATTATCTCATTTAGTTCTTGGAATGTTGGAGTTATCAGTTATTAGTTCCTATTAAGTTATCTGTCTATTGAAGTATTAGAAATTATGCATTTGCTCATCTGGAACTTATATAAAAGTTTATTAATATCATATTGATTTAAAGGATTAGAGTTGTTGGAATGTTCATTTTTGTTTAGAGTGAATTCACTATGATGTCAGATGTAATACTAGTGATGAGAATTATCAATTATATATCAACAAGTTTATTAAAATATTGTCCTGTACTCACTGGGAAAGTTCTTTGGCCAAGACCATATTTATCTTAATGGAAGGTTGAAATAACTTTTTATAAAAAGTGGTCCTGTTGAGCTTTTAGAAGATATGACAGTGATTCATAATATCTCTAAGTTTTGTCAGCAGGATAAGAATATGCCAAGTGTATCCTTTGTAGAAGAGTAAAGAGCTCATACTCCAAAAGTGGAGGTGTCCTCATTATTAAGAATTGTTACTTAAAGCTATGATTGTCTACTAAGGATTATTAGTTACTTGAAACAATATAATTGCTTGCAAAGTATTAGTGTTAAAAAAGAATACTTGCAAACAAAGTATTATCATTATTTGGAATAGTTACTTTAAACCATATAATTGTATATGAATTATTAGTATTAGAGAAGAATACTTGATAACATATCACTATACAAACATAATTACTATTATTATAGTCAAAGTGATTTAAAAAATGATTGCAGTGGAACATTGAAAATATAAATAGTTATGATTATAATCAAGCATTTACAAATGAATCAAATTTTGGCCTTAAATAACCCATAAGGAGTTGATGTGGTGTTAAATAAACCAAAACATAATATCTGCTCAAACTAGAGTGTCAAAGTTAAGAAAACGTGGGAGTCAAATGGCAAAGCTGTTAAAAAACGTTTTTATAATTGTTCTATATGGCTGGTAGTAGCCATAGTCACTTGTATAGTGTGGATTGGGGCTCCTCGAGAAAAGCATGACACATCTTATCATTACAGCATTGAAACTAGAAAAGGGGAAAGTTTTCATACCTTCTTAATTCTGGATGTTGCTATGGATGCCTCCTGCTATAATTGAAAAATAATTCTGTAGGAAGGGCGGATAATCAAAAATTATGCATTTAGAAGAAAAGATAATTCATGAAATATTTAATTAATACATAATTTATTTAAATTAATGCTTAGTTACTTGTATGAAGTCATACAACATTAAACTCATTCCTGTATTGTAAATATTAGAACATATCCACTTTGACAAAGTTGATTATAGAAGTGTTATTTCTAAAAAGAATTGAATAATAGATACATATGTGTTTTTCTGGTTGCTTGATACATAAATTTTTGTGTTCAACGAAAAAAGTGTACAATAAGTATTAACCACTTTTTGTACTCTTAAACTCCTTAATAGTACAAATAGTAGTTAATACTCATTGTCCACTTTCTTTCACCATCTAGCCATTTGTAGCCAATGAAGAAAAAGTTCAGTGTCTAGTTTCAGGGTACTTATTTCCACCAGGCTGGTGCTCCTATTTGCACAAAAAGGGGTAATATCTTGGTATTCCCTGACACCTGTGGCATACCAAAAGGCAACTGCTGAGGGAACTCGATAATTTTTATCTCTACTTACTGTGTGGGTCCTCATATTAAACTTGACATTGTATCACATTTAGCCCTCATAGGGAAGGAGAACAATCTATGTAAATTGGAATGAGACAACTATTGTATATTGAATGAGAATTTCATATATTTTGTGATGTATTTGGGACTTTCAGATATCTGCATCTCTCAATTGAGGATTTAAAAATGTTACAAGTATATAAAAAGTTAAACTTGAATAAATTTGGGTTAGAAAGATATGCTTAGTATTCAAATAATTATTCATCTTTTTGTTATAACACCTATTCCAAGAGCATGGACTGATTTCAGTTGATTTGAAAATTTGTTCCAAATTTTAATGTATTGAACATAAATTTGCTCCATTTATTACATTTTCATTTTTCAAGTCTCTTTGGATATTGTTAAATTGGCTACTATAACTCTGTGTGTGTATATATATATATATATATATATATATAATAAAAGTATTGAGACTGAAGTTTAAAAATTTAAAAAAAAAAAAATCTTTGAAAATTTAAAAGATGTGTGCACAACGGAGCAACTTATATTGTAGTGATGTTTGGGCAAGTCAATGCCAATTTAATTTGTGGAAAAAAGAAAGTCAGTATTGATTGGCAGTTTTTGAAGGAACACAGGATTGTGCAAGTCCAATGCCATTCAACACACTAGACCAAGATTTGACTTTTTTCTTGTTTCCTTAAGTGAAAAAGAATTTTGATGTTAATTTGAGGATATTAAGAACATTGAAAGAAATATGACTAGTGTTTACACATTATGTCAAGAGAAGTTTCAGATGTGTTACAACCAAAGGAATAACTTGGAACATGTATGTTGAATGCCAGTGCGACTATTTGAGAGGAGGTGGGAAATAATGTTTCATTCATTGTTGATTTCAGTTATGATGAATAAAGCTTAAGTTTATTGTACATGGAGAGAACAAATTGGGAAAATACTTCTAGCCCACTTATTGTACACCTGCCATGTTCTTTAACTATCATGAATTGATAGAAGCACAAATTAGAATAAATACTTTGGGCCACTTTAGAATTTAGATGATATTCAAGAATGTCAGATTGAACATAAATCTGAGAAAATCTTTAAAAAATCATGCCAATCAAACTGTTGTAGTAAAAATAGCAAAAATGAGGATACTAGTTTGAATAATTTAAGTATTAGATGAATTAAATTTTGAATTCTTTGAAATTTACTGTCAAGGATGTAAGTTTCTAAGTCTGCTCATTTTTTAATGCCAAATCTAACAAGCTACATTATTCAATTATTCATCATGTATAAACTGTTAAAATTTTGGAGAAGTTCTTGTGATTCTTGTCTGCCACTTTATCATATTTCTATTTCAGCATTATCTTTAGCAGTCATTCAACTTTCTTTTATTTACAGTTTTGCTTAATCTACATCATAGATTTAATGATTAAAATAAAGAGAGACAGCTTAAGAGCAGCCAGGATTATAGAAGATTATAAATTTGATAATTGCCTCCCTCCCTTTTTCTTATACTTTGTATTTCTTTTGGAAACCAAGACTATAAAATGAGAGTGAAAACATTGTTGTCTGCCTAATTTACTATTTGTTTTCCTTAGCAATTTATCTAAGAAATTTGACTGTTTCTCTCATGACTGGACTCCCTCGCAACATTTCCTGAATGAATCATATTGATAAGATCATATTTTTCATCTTACTTGAAACCCAAATATCTTCTAATGGGCAGACCTATGGTTCTTAGTTGCCCACAATGTATACTTGTTATTCATTGTTAGCAAACTGGAATTGTCTCTAATCAGGATATATAGCCATATCATATCAACTTTCTATTTTCAGTTTTAGCATTAAATCTCTCAATCCTTTCCATGTCATGATGACCAAAATCTTTTTATTTAAATTTTTTTTATTATCAACTATTAGCTTATTATCTGTCATAAAATAATTGTAAAATCAAAACTACATTTTTTCCTTTTCATATAGAGCACAAATTCGTTAAATTCTGTCAAGTATGTTTTTAATAAGAGAAAATTGTAGGTAGCATGTAAGCTTAGAAGATGGCAGTTTTAAAAGGCTATTTAAAAAAAAAAAACTATTCACTGCAATTCCTTTTAATCACTTAGATGGCTTGAGCCTTTGTGATCAGCTTCCCATTTATAATTCCAGCACATAGGTTACTCTGTGTGTGTGTATGTATGTATGGATGTATATATAAAATGTGAGATTTTTATATTATTCTAATGTATGTTATAGTTGTACCGCTTATACATCTCACAACACTTTGGCAGAGCACCAAGTTTATTTATTATTTCAACACGGAAGTCTGTTAAATTATGCATTTTGCTTTTATTTATACTGTATAATCTCAAAATGACTAAGACAAGGAACATTTTTTTTCTGATGTTCAAACAAAAATAACCTTACATGAGGGGAAAAATATGTAGTAATATTGGGTTGGCTAAAAGGTTTCTTTGGTTTATCAAGTTAAAATTAAAAAGAATATTTAAACATTAAAATTTTATTGAACAACAGTTATAATTTTGTTCCACTGTTCTGTCATTTTTCAGCCTACCTCATAACTAGAGAACTTATTATTCTGAGCAAAGAATTATTCTAGGTGCATTTTAGTCTTCCAGAGAATTTCAATGATTTTTGAAGACAATTCAGTAAAAACTGGAATAAAAAGTCACCCAAAGGTGCAATATTGGGTGAATATGGTGGATGGGTAAATACTTCCTAGGCAATTTTTACCTGGTTGACAAAGCAGGTGAAATAATCCATTGGGCCTATTTTTTCTCTTAACTAATTTTGAATCCTTTTCCTTAATTGCTACATTCAGATGGTATAATAGTGGGCAGTACTCATTTGAATCAGATGTGTCCTCAGAAAAAGCTTTTGATTGTGGATTCTTTTCCAATCACACCATATATATATATATATATATATATATATATCACCTGTTACAATTTCTTGAGAAATGGAATATTTTTGTGTTCAAGTAGAAAAGTGTACATGGAAATATGGTCCAGGAGTTGTTGATATTCTTTTGTAAAGCTTGGTAGCTATGAGTCAGCACTCAGTTGCATAAAAGCGATAAGTTACAAGTTGAAGTGAGATTATATGGACATTGGGGCATTCCATTATTCGTGAGTGGCTATGTCCATTCTCTGGATAGTGATTGGTTGCTGCCCCAGTGAATGGATATATTAGTGTGTGTATGTATATATATATATATATATATATATATATATATATATACCTGCTTGCTTCAGTCATGTTATGGGCATGGTATTGAGTTACCACCTGTTTTATTTTTTGTCTGTCTGCTTGATGCTAGCTGGGGCTGCTGAGCTGGTAAGTGTTGTTGTAGTTCTGCATGTTAGAGCAGTGACCTCTACATCTCTTCCCCTCCCGATGAGTAGGCTGGGTTGCGTGAGGGCTGTACCCTTCTTTTAGGCCTGGCACGTTATGTGGTTATAATTTGAAAAGAGCTCAAGGAGTTTTTGACAACCGAAGGTGTGGTGATGTATATGTAGCTTGTTTGGGATGTTCAATTGTTTTGCATGTGCCATTACTGGGAGATGTTAGGGGATAGGGGTGCAAGAGTGGAGCATTGCTTGTGGTCTTGGTGTTGCACTTGGTATTGGGGTTGGTGCAGATTTGAGTTCGTACTTTCTCAGGAAATGGCGGTTGCTAATTGTGATTCTTCCTGATCCATCAGCGATGATCTGGTAGGACAGTGATGATTTTTCCTGTTGTGTTCCATCTGTGATTGAGTGGGCTCTGGATAGCTACTATGTCACCAGCTTGTAATGGGGGAAGGTTGTGGGTGTATTTGTGATACCTTACTACTATTTTTGCATTGCGGTGGTGGAGGATTTCCTCGTGGCGTTGCGTTGGTGTGCAGAATGTTGGCAGTGCAGGACTTTTCTCCATTGAGTTTTGGGGATGACAATCCTTTGATCCAACAATACCAGGCCATTGTCAGTGCTGAGGCGGCGCCTCACCTCCCAATACTCGTGGACCTCGGGTGCAGTAAGATTACATGTCATTGGGAATCCTTGCTGTATCAGACATTAATTTCTTATATAATGGATTGCCACAACCTGTTGCATGGAATAGGTCTGGTGATATGATGGCTTTATTATTGCTACCTGTAAATGTTGCCATCAAGGCTGTTGACTCTATTATATGACTTATATTGTTAGACTCCAGAATATCTGACTGAGATGGCTTGGCTGGAAACACATTGAGGAAGTCCTGCAACATGGCCCCTGGGTGGCGAAAAACTGCGTTGGAGCCTTTGTGCCACTTCCCGGGGCAGTACTGGATGGTAAATTGATATCTCAGGGTCTTTTCCTTCAGTTGAAACAGCCAGGGATTTTGGACCTTACTCAGATCTCTATCACCAAATAACCCCTTCAGTAGTTCATGGTCTGTGATCACTATGATGTTTATGCAACCCATGATGAACATATGGCATTTCTCTAATCCCCATGCTATTGCCTCACCTTTTATTGGTGCATTCCTATGCTCAGCATTTGTACAAAATCTGGTCCTGGCAAATATCAGGCGGCAACCTTTGGGACAGCAGATTGGGACTTTTTCAACAGTGCATTGGCAATGCTTTTGCTGAAGTAGGAAGCCCATCCCTTCTTTGCTCCAATCAGGAGCAAGGAAAGTTACTCAGTCCTTACCAAACATTGCCACACCTTTCTGGACCAAGTCAATTATAGCGCTTGGAGTCTTGAAATGTGTCCTCAAGACTTTGGTTCCAAGCAAATTTTGGAGTCCTGTTTGACAAGGTCCCGAATGGACAACATTGCTGGACAACATTGCTGAGTATGCCCAGGGTATCTGGTTGACAAGCGTAAACCATGATGTAGTGTCTGTAATTGTCCTTGGGACTGGAAAGTTGAGTATTGCCTGTATCATTGACTCAGAAGGGGTCACTCCAGAATGAGTTATCTGGAGGCCTTCAAACTGTAACACATGCTGACAGAACTGGAATTTTCTGTGTTGAGCACAATTCTATTCTTCGCACATTGGAGCAGGAAATCAAAAGTATGATAAAAGGCTCCCTCAATGCTCGAGTCATATAGCAGGGTATCGTCTACAATCTTTGTCGAGTATCTTTGATTATTTCGTTGTATCTGTCAGTGTAGGTATCTCCAGATGCAAGATAACCTTGAGGCATCCTAAGATATATGACTCATCCCCACTCGGTTATGAAGGTGGTCAATAGTTGATCCTCCTTGTCTAGAAGGGATTCAGTGATACTCGACAGCATCTAGGTCTGTATTTTTGGTCTAGGTGGCACTTGCAGTGTTAATTGTATGGTGGGTCTCCCGCTTGCATTGAGAGTTAAGGTGTTGGTAATCTACAGTTCTCCATTCTTTTTGGCAGTTATGAAAATTGTACAGCACCAATCAGATGGCATGCCCACAGGTACTGGAACTATGATACCTTTTTCTATGTCCTTCCAAAGGGCTTGTCTTACTGGTTCCTTGAAGTGGAAGGGCACAGGAATTGGGTTGTGCCTGGTTTTAGAGACTGCCTCTTTGAGGTGAATATGGGCAGCTGGGCCAAACATGGCTGGGAATACCTTGTCTTTATTAAATGTTGTATTGGTAAAATTTTCCAGTAGCCAACTCTTAAGTTGGCCAATGTTTTCTTGGGTTGTGGGAAAGGAGGGTTTGGGGGACAATTTGGCAATTGATCTTCACACTTGTTAGATTTAGGGCCTACCTCTTTATGTTGTTTGTCTGCTAAAGGGTTTGGAAAATTTTCATGCAGTATTCCCACATCAATGCAGGCTGCCCTGCTAAAATAAAGGCATTGGATATCCTTGCATATGTAGAGGGCTTGTTTAGTTGTTTTTCCTCTAACTGCAAATTCAACAAACAGCCAACCCTGACACGAGAGTGAAACCTCCTACTATCTGAATGATCTTCCTTAATGGGACAAGGTTATCCTTTAGGAGACCCATATTAAGTTTTTTGGTCCCCCAAAGCAAATGGTGGCATCACTGTTGGGAAAAACCTTTAGTGTAGTACTATGATTACTAGGGATATTCACAGCCTATCTGGGATCCTGTTTTGGTGAGAACGGGATTACGGATGCATTTATTTCCGTTACCTAGTCACTGACTGTAGACATGAATGTGCCACTTACTTGATCAAATGTGATATGGACAATGAGAGTATTCATGGGAGCCTCTTCATCTTTGAAACTTTTTGTCACTGCTCAGTGATATTCCTTTGTCTGGCATACTGTCGAAAAATGGTTAGGTTTTCCACAAACATCGCATGTTTGATTCCATGCAGGACACATTAAATGGCAGGCACTTGTTCTTGGAGTGCCATGTTGGTTACTACCACAACCTATGCAGACTTGATGGGGTTCTTGTTCAGCAATGGTATTGTTGCGGGTAGCAGTGGTGCTAGTGTCAATATTACCTCTGTTGGTTCGTGCAGTCCTGTTTTTTTTTTTTTTTTTTTTTTTTTTGACTGTGATATGTTGACATCTAGATTGTAGCTACAACCGAGGTATCAATCATTGCTATTTAGTCTTGTAGTACCAACTCAAATGCTTCAGCATGACAGACGTTCTGGTCAGGAGACTTTAGCACTCCAGCTTTTGCTAGTAGATCAGTCTGGAGAGTGTTGTTTGCTATTCCTCTGATAAATTAGTCATTGATGTAAATGTTGGACAGATCATGCTCATAGTGGGGACATGAGAAATTTCAGTTTGTGGCTGTAGTCTTAAGGTGAACAAGGTATTGTTGAATAGGTTTGTCTTCATGCTTTGACATTGATGCAAATGTGATCCGATGGAACATTGGATTTGATTTTTGAGTGACTAATGCCTGTATCATCTCTAGCAACCTGTCAGGGTCAGTGGTGAAGAATTTAAGATAAGTGTTAATAATGGTGTTTTGGACAGATTCATCAGCACAACTGTGTAATTGGATGCTAGTTTGAGAAGTTGGCATGTTTGTCATTCTGGTGGAAACTTACCAATTGATTTAAAATTTTCTGAATTGTTGGGGAGTCATTTCGAAGTGAAGTTGGGGAAGCTTGGCATATGGTGCCTTAGCATAGATGGTCTGGGTAGAGGGCTCCTCAGCTTGTTTAAGGATAGACAAAGCTTCTCCCATTGCTGTTATTCCCAACTCTTTTAGCATGACCTGAACCATCATTTGAAGGTTCTCTTTCATCAGCTTTTCCCTTGCAAACGTTGCAGCATAGCTTGAGGCTGAATCAGCAGAAATGCCTGGTTTGATGAAGTAACTTTCCCACTTTTCAGTTTTGTATCCTATTTGCAGTGCCATGTTGATATTCTTTTGTAAAGCTTGGTAGCTATGAGTCAGCACTCAGTTGCAAAAAAGTGATAAGTTACGAGTTGAAGTGAGATTATATGGACATGGGGGTATTCCATTATTCGTAATTGGCTAAGTCCACTTGCGAATCACAGTGATTGGTTGCTGGTCCAGTGAATGTGTATATTAGTGTGTGTATATATATATATATATATATATACCAGCTTACTTCAGTCATGTTATGGGCTCGGTAATGAGTTACCACCTGTTTTATTTTTTGTCTGCCTGCTGTGGCTACTGAGCCAGTAAGTGTTGTTGTTTATTCTACACATTAGAGCAGTGACTTCTATTGGAGTGTTTTTTGTTTTTTTTCAAGTCTTAGTCTCATGTTAATCATACATCAATGCAAGTAATATGATTAAACTGAGGCAAATGATTTTCAACACTATTTTTGGATATTTCTAGTAAGTTGGCTATCTTCTTGCCATATAATGTTATTTATTCTCTATTGCTATCAACTTCAGTTGGTCTGTGGCCTTATGAAGCATTGTTAAGGAAAAAATCACATGCAAAAAATTTTGCAAACCACTTTTGACCATTCCTAGTATCTTTTCCATGAACTGCTCAAATCTTTTGTTTGAGATGTAATTTTACCTTTTATTTAAAAAAAAAAAAAGCGCAATCTATTGAAAAATCTTCCATGTTCAATTTCAAAATCAATAAGCAAATCATACATATTTTTTCTCTGTGGATATGAATGTGTGTGTGTGTGTACACACAGAAAAATTGATAAACAAGGTAATCCAAGAAGAAGAAGAGTTTAATGAGAAAGAAAGTTGATGCTATAACATTTTGGTTCTAATAAACCATCATTAGGACTAAGAAGAATCATATCTAGTGATGTTAAATCACCAATGGATGTTTTTTTCTCATTAAACTCTTTTTGGGTTACCTTGTTTATCAGTTTTTCTTTATGTGTGTGTACACACACACACACACACACACACACACAAGTAAAGTTGGCAACTGTAGTCAAGGGTAACTCAAAGGCTCCTTTTTCATTAGCTACTACATTGAGGTGTAGGGAAGGGCGCTAGTCCGTTCTCTGGATTGCTCCACTTTACTCTTGCTCTGTATCTAATAATGTTGCGTGTTAAGCAAGGAAGCATCAAGTACTATTTTTATTTTTTGAGTCTTTGGTATGACTTGACCTTGGATTGAACCTCGATCTCCTGGGTTATTGGCGATCACTCTACCTATTATAAATATATATATATATGCTGATATAAAAGAACTCTAAAAAATGAATATTTTTGATGAAATTAGTTATAACTAAATGATCCTAAAGCAAAACAAACTTTTTGATCAACTCTAAATATTTTGCTGACTTGACATTTCCAAATTGTTTGGTTGGTTGTACTGATTCTGTCATTCAGTTGTTTTGTCATTTGTATATAAGTTTGCATAAGTGTGAATTATTTTATAAGATTTTATTTCTAAATAGTTTGTATATTGAAAAAGCTATGTAAATTTGAACCATTCTTGAGTTTAAAAAATAATCTGTATTTTTAATAGCAAAAATCTTTGACGTTGGCTATTTGTTATTTTTTTAGCTGTATTTTTAATTGGCAATTTACTTTGAGTGCAACTGAGTAAAATCACTGACACTATTACATCTATGTATTATTACCAAACTGTAAATTAAAACGGAAAAATATCTGAGTTGCTATGTGAAGAGCTAAAAATGTTCTTTTTAAAGTTATAAAGCACCTGTGAATGAATCTCATATACACCACTCTCACCTGCACAGTTATTCAGCTGTTTCTATGTTCTATGAATTGATTCTTATTTATTTCATTTCTGTTGGCAATTGATATGTATTGTGTAAAGTTTAACAAAATCATTTATTCATGGAATCTTTCATATAGGGGATGTATAAAAATCAATGTCTTTTGCACAGCAATTGGTTTTCTTTCCCTTTTTGAGGACTGCCTAAATATATTTGTTTTTAAATCAATAACTTCATTTTATGCTGTTTGTCTGAAGGAGTAGGAAAGAAGAATTCTAAACTAAATGTATATTATTGTCTAAATCTAGGGACTTTTCATTTTGAAATTACATGTAAATAGAATTGTTGGCCAATTGGAAAATATATAAAAAGCCTAAAAACAAGAATAGGAAATCGGAACACAATTTCTCTTTTTGTATGAAAATCTTTAACATGAAAATTCTTAGTTTTATGACTCATATTTTTAATTATTCATTTGTATATATAATTACTATGTTTAAAAGTCGCTGTATCTAGGCTTTAGCATATATATATATATATATATAAGCAACATATTTCTACTAATAGTTTCATGTTTTCACAATCATGTATTATACTGCACATGCATGCATGCACACACCGATGAGCAAACTTTACTGATCATTACTGCTTAATCAGAAGTTCAATCCTCATTGAGTGCCATATTCTTCTGGCCTTCTGCCAAAGCAAAACTTAATAAGGCTGCCTAACAATAGTTAGCAAGCTGGGCTTGCTGCTCATTACTTAGTAATGAATTTGATCTTCATTGAGTGCCCTATACTTCTGGCCTTATGCTAAAGTTAAGCTCAGTAAATAAGTATATATATTCTAGTTAAGAATTACTTGAGAAATTTTGCTAGGTAACAGTTCACTATCTTACAGATAAGAAAATTGAGTTGAAAAATTTCTTATTATATATTGTCTTTTAGCATTGGGAGACATCAATCAAGTAAATTCAGAGGAATAGAAATAATCAAGCATTTCATGTGCATGTTGTCAAATGCCTATTAGATTTTAAATACATATTTCAACAGTTGCATAAAAAAAAGCAACCTCTTGGTGAATAATTTCTTTGTGTAATATATCACTTTGGTTAGGGGATTATATTCAATAAGTGAGGCAATATTAAGAATTAAAAATAAAAAAGGAAAGATTATTCAAAATATATTCAATTTTAAGTCTTACTTGTTTGTGTGATTGTCTTTTATAAGTTTTTTTTATGCATGCCAAAACCAACTGTGCCAATACTTGTCTCGTGTAATAATCTGCATTAAGTCTATTACACTGCTTATTTTTTTATTTTTTTGTGTTCTTGAAACATCACAAATAAGTTTTTGGAAATGAAAGTAGAATCTTCATGGTTTTAGTGATTGATGATCTTGCTGACCCCCTGGTTCAGCTATTTAGCCTATTTGCCTCTTGAATTTAAAAATATTTACTTAGATAATTCATCACTTCAGGCCTTAAAATGATATTTAATATGAAATAACCTGCCTCACTGAAACCTGATAAGAACTTTCTCATGCACTCACGTATCAATTTTGAAGAAAGAATATTTTGCTGAAACAAGAGTTTGTGTAAGTGCAACACCATCCATACTCATCATATTTTATGCTACTTTTTCTTGATTTTTAAATTATAAGATCATCTCAAGATCTGATGATATAGAGGAGATTTAAAGGAAATATGATGATGCAGATTTGAATAATATGAAAAGATCAGTTTCAGAGATGTTCTGACCAATGGAATGAGCTTGCTGGAATAAATGTGTTGAATGTTAAGGAGTCTATTTTGAAGAAAATGTTTCATTGTTCATTTGTCTTGGTAAATTACAGTTTCAATCTTGGTTCTTTTTTAAAAATATACCTTACAGTTCTGTAATGAACCTTAGCTCAGTCAAAATATACCCAATAGAAAATTGCCTTATAAAATTATGACAGTGAAAAGACCATCATATTTTAATGCTTTAGTTAATATTGTACATATTCAGATTTTGATCCCTGAATAGATAAAACATTTTTTTAAAGAGTAATATCATTGATGTATGAATGGAATATTTGATGACATTTTAGGAGTTGAAATTTTATTTGATAATTCAGCTTATATACTCGTTATCATGAAAGAGCTTATTGAAATCTTACTATATAGAATTATTAGTATTTAACAAAACAGTATTTCTTTTACATGTCAGAAATATCCTTTACTTGGTTGATACATTATATTCAAAATCTGTTTTTTATCAATTAATTTTTTTATTGATTTAACCTAAGAATATTGGTTGTTTCTTATGACTGAAGTTTATAAATTGGTTTAATAAAATTGTAATGAAACCTATTTTTTATAATCATTTAAAAATTTTGAGCAAAGTCTATGATCAAATATTTGGGGAGAGTTTCTTAATTTTGTTTATTACTTAAAATATAAGAAGTAGGGTTTACTGTTTATAAGATTAATGAGTTTATTTATTTATGACTATATTTGCTGTAATTATTTGTGTATAATAAGCACCCATAACTTTGGACGACAAAATTCTGGGGAAAAATTCTCATGTATGAACACTGACTTTTTAGAATTTGTAGCAGCTAAATTTAACATTTGTTCAACTTTGGTCTATTAGTTCTGACTAAAAAATAAGAATTTATATAGTTAACATTTCTTAAACTATAAAATATCCACAGTATTTCGAGCAAACACACAGGCCTGTTTACACAAAAATGCAACAAGTTTGGGGCAAAAATAAGCTCACATTAGGAGAAACAAAATTATAAACAAACACACATTCCAGTGGATATTTTTCTGTAATGGCATAAAACACATTAATTTGGACTATAGATAGAACTTCAGGTCATCCTATTCGAACATAGTGAAGTATGTGGCAAGGTTTGTCCTATAATAGTTGTTACATTTAGTACATGAAGTTGATAGGCAAATGTAGTAACTATTATGGACAGAAGTTGTAATTTAATTTAATTAATATATGAAGGTTGGCTGAAAAGTTCATGGACTGACCAATATATTTTTGTGGAATGTGACCTGTTGAGGTTTACTTTTCAACATAATCCTCCCTCTGGTTCACACACTTCTTCTATCATTATTGCAGTGTTTGAATCTCATTGATAAAAAAAATCATTAACAGCAGGTATAAGATCATATGAACATTTCAGCCCACTTTTGTATTTACTTTTTATATCTAATGATGATGAGTTTGTTTTAACCTTAGAAAATGGTTACTGAATGAGAAATAACCAAAATGGAGGTTGAAAATGAAATAGGAATCTTTATAACATTAACAAGATACAATACTTGCCAGTGGCATGAGGAAGGTAACCATTGCTAGTGGGGACTACTTAGTATATTTTCACTCCTTCCCAATAATGAGGAATGGGACATACCATTAATATTCTCTGGTAGGATAAATAAGTTTTATTATTTAAAAAAGATTCTGGTACATTTTAAAATCAAATAATCAACAAATCACTAAATAACTGTTTTTTCTTTCATATATTAGAATAAGTTCAATTATTTTTGATGCTCTCTAACCTTTTTAATTTGGGACCTTTTATTGAGGACAAGCAAAACATTGCCCAGTCGGCTGGGGCTTTAGAATACACTGACTGCTTCTCTGCAGCGGGGCAAGGACCCCCCCCCCCACCGAGTGTCCTGGATATGACACCAAACAATCTGATGGTGAGGTTCCAGTAATGCTGGAGCTTTGGGGAATGCGAAGTACCCCTTCATTGCCATCGCTCCCAGGTCCACTCTGGCCCCAGAGTGGTAACATCTGATAAGGGCCCTATCTATGGGTTAAATAGAACTAACTACATACTTATGCTTAACTGAATTGTTTGAATTAGAACTGTTTGACTAAATTGAAGAGCTTGAAATTTGAAATAGAAATGTTTTTTACTATTAAACTGTACTTGCATTTAAACTGCGTCCTAATGCTAAACTGAATTGTTTGAAATGGAACTGTTTTTGACGTTGAAACTCTACTTACACTAAACTGAATTGTTTAATATAGAACTGTTTTTCACATTTAACTATATGTTAATAAAATCTGTACTTACACTAAACTGAATTAGAACTGCTTGACTAAATTAAATAGCTTGAAATAGAAATGTTTTTAACATATAAACTGTGTACTCATGCTAAACTGAATTGTTTGAAGTAGAACTAACTGCATAAAAATGGATTTGGTGTTAAATAACCTACAAAGGTTGATATGCCATAAAACCCAACCAACCAACAAGCAAAACATTTGCTGACTTGTTTTAGCTTAAAGGTAAAATATTGTTAGTTGTCAGAATTAATGGATTAACTGTTATTTTTTTTAAATATATTTAGCTACTTTTGCTTGGTACAAATAGTTATGATTAACTCTCAGAGTTAATATTGTAAAAGACATAGGTGTCATGAATTTTATTATTAGAATAAAAACAATAAGGAACTAGCTGTACCCTAAAATTCCATGAAATATATGTATAATTCCAAACTCTAAATAACATTCTTGAATAGAGCGTTGTAGATTTCAGTTACTGTTAACATTTTATGTTAATATTCTTTTTTTAAGATAGGTATCTCCACAAAAAAAAGATTTAACCTTACAATAAGAATAAAAATGACTGATGCATTTTGTAAAGTGACTTTTGTAGATTTTTTTTCTGAAGTAATAAACATTTTTAGAGCAAAATATTCAAATTACGTAACATCGTATGGAAAAAATTGCAATGTTTGTCAGGTTAATCAGAAACTCATTGAAAGTGGAAAACATTTCTGCAACACAATTTTATGTAGAACCCAGACAAAGAAAGTCAGACACAGCAGCTCTGTGTGTGTAAGAATTGTTTGAGTCTTTGAAGCCTTCCAGGTGAAGAAGCAACATTTTAACCAGATAAGACTGTTCTGAATGCTCTCAGCAGTAGATAATGAAATAGGACTAGTTGAAAGATAAAGCTGTTTTACTGATTATGTATTTTGTGCGTGACTGCTGTAAGTTCATCTGCTCTATTCTGATACATCTCTGAGAAAATGAACATTTGATGGGAAAGAGAGAACCAGATAACAAAAAGAAATAAACATTTTAAAAAAATTATTAAAATCCTAACCTATTATCACATTTATTATGGTGGTATTACTCTTTAATTTTTGGATGCTAAAATTTTTTTAGATCTGAGTCCGGGGGGAGGGGGGTTTAAAACAGTTGCCAATTATTTCGATGTTCTCAAGTTTGGATTCAATTAAGGAGGTCCAGCTATGGGTTAAATAGTATCACTGCTTTTCTTCTACAAAATGGCTTTTGGCATTGAATAACCCCAAAAAGTTGATGTGCCATTAAAATAAGGAAACCAAACCATCTCCTCTCCTCCCAACTTTCGGTAAATTGTAAAGCAGACTGGGCTCTCTAGCTTCGATAGACAAACAGTCTAACTGGAAAAAACAAAACTGGGGGCGGGGACCTTCTGAATACAAACCCTTCCGACACATCATGAACCAGTTTTACCGACCTTGTTGGAAAGGTTTTGAATCTTACACGCTACTGAGAAAAAGGTTGATGAAATAGGTGATAGATGTATGTATATATATATATATATATATATATATATATATATATATATATATATATATACACTATCAAATTTGCAAAAATAGATTAAAAGTTAGCCTTAATGTTTGCTCATGTTATACGAGATAAAACACTGTTGATTGTTTATTTATCACATAAATATTCTTTGAAGATTTTATATGAATCAAATGTAGGAACATTTCTTTTTTATTGCTCACTTTAAGTTCCTTAGAATGTATTATAATAAGCAACAGTTTGTGTTTGTTAGATGAGACATCATGTTCATTTGGATCACCAGTCATATCTTTGATGATTATTTTCAACTAACATAGTGAATTAATTTAATAAATCATATTAAGAACTGTTACATAGAGAGAAGACAAGCATCAAGTAACTGCATTGCACTAATGTTGTAATATAGAATATATGGCACCTTGGTTATGAGATTCATCTGTTTATCTAACTTGAACATTGAATTTAAAATTTAGGATTTTCACTCTGTAAGACAAGTGATTTAATTGGGGTTAATTTTGAGTTGATTTTAATTACTAAGTGTTTACAATGTTTAATTTATTTCAGAATTTTTGAAGCTGTTTTGAATATCTTTTCTTAAATTCTTGGTCATTTATTTGAGGTAACTCTTAATGTATATGAGAGGTTTTCTTATATGAAGTATCTTTAAAATGTATTGCGACTGAAACAGTATTTACCAAGACAGAAATGAAGACGGAATGAAACATTAATTTTCTTCAAAACAATCCCATTGGCCTTCAACATAATTATTTCAGTGAGGTTTCTTTTGACTGAAGCACCTCTGAAACTCCTCTCTACGTCTTCAAATCTTACCTTTTGAGATTAATTTTCAGTTAAGGAAATGGGAGTCTCATGGAGCCTAACCTGTTAAAATATGGTTTTGTTTCTTTGTTTAATGTCATATCAACCTTTGTGAGTTATTTAATGCCAAAGCCACCCTTGGGGATAAGTGGGTTCATAGCTTCCCCATGGGTATTAATTTGAAAGTGAATGTAATAAAGTAACTGGAATTTGAACTCGCCATGATTTTGCAGTTCAGCACATTAATCACTATGCCATTGGGACATCTCTCTGTTGAGTATGAATGGTACTGCATTTTCATAATTCTTTCTTTCACCAAAAACTGATGATCAAAAAGAAAGATGAGCTTCATAATTTCTATTCCAAATTGCTACTGAGTGATTTAGACTATTATCTCGATGTGTAAACATCATTTTATTAGTTGCTCATCTATGAGTCATCTTTTAAATGTTCAGATTTAAAAAAAAAAATTCAAAGTTTCTGTTTTGATAATTTTTTGAACACCTCTCATATTTGTGTTGTAAATTTTTTGCTTTTAAATGAAGAATGAATACATTACATGGTTTTATTTATCTTTTTATTTTTTTTATATTTCCCATTTTTAATGTTCTATCTAGGGATCAACTAATCAAATCTTTTAAAATAGGTTCTTTAATCCTCCTATTGGTTAATATTCTTTTTAAGATGTTATTATTCATGATAGCTCATGCAGGTTAAAAGCATGGTAACGATAATCCAAAGCCAGATATTTTAAAATTTTATTTTTTTGGTGCAGGTATCAATGAGAAACAAAAAAGTTTTTGTAAATGGGCCAAAGCCTAGTCTGTTTACCAAAACATTTCACATTCCCCAATGATACCTGCATTAGAAAAATAAGGTCTAAAAAGTTCAGCTTCAGGTTACCCTTATCACACATTTAATCTGGACTAAAAGTTAGTGACACTACTTTTGTAGTTAGAGTAAATAACTGTTGTAAGTTTACAAAAGAAAGAAAAAAAAAAATGAAGGACTAATATTGGTGGATGTATGTTGAAGTTGAATAAGAATGAGGTCATGAAGCAATGTTAGTGTAATATTAGACTGTGGGAAAGTCGGAAGTGCATAGCTGCTAGCCATGATATAGATGCTAACATCAGCAATAAACAAAATATAAATATTTGGAAAAGCTTTAGTTTATTCTAATATTTCAGATGGAAAGTTTTTATAATTTTTGTTAATTTTTTGACAATTTTCTTTCATTTATCTACAATAAGAATTTAAAAAAAAACCCAAAACAAACAAGAAACAGCTCTTGGGCATAGTTTTCTTGTTTGTTTATTAATTAGCAGAAGTACTTGGCATTGTCCACTGATAAATATGTAGAAACAGTTCTTATTTTATTTTATTGTTAAATTACTTATAGGAAGGTTTTATATTTGACACAGTTTATAATGTGACAGGTTTTGTTAAAAAAGTTTTATTTTACAGTAAATATAAAAAGTATAAGTATTTAAAAATAAAAAAAGCTAGACAATATGTACGGAAAATTTTCTCTTCCTTTCATACATCTACATCCATTAATAAGTTATGTTTGTTTCTTTTAACTGCTTTTACCAGAAAAGTGTTATGAGGAGATAAAGTTGGTGATCTCTTTTTTTTTAACAGTTGTTATCCACTGTTGACCTGCTAAACCACTCATAGCTTTCCTTCTCCTAGACTGGTTGCTATAACAAGATTAAAGTTCTCAGTCTACTCTATTAATTTACAAATAGCTGGGAGAGAAGAGCTCTATTCATATATTTATTTCTTAAGGGCAAGAGTGCAAAGTGAAATGTAAACTGCCTTATAAGATCCAGGAACACACACAAATGCTGAAAATGTCAAATTAGCATTTTTCTGTAAAAATATTTTAAATTGTTAACTTAAAGCCACTTTTTAAATTGTTAGGGACAAAATTAAGGACCATGATTTCTGAATAGATTTATAAGTTGAATGATTTTTATAGATAATTTTACAGATCTTTGTGAATTTTTTTCTAATAGCCTCCCCCCATTTTATTGCACACACACACACACACACACACATTCTTGGTTAATAATTTTTGTGACCTCAAGACCTTTTATCTCTTATTTGTGACATTTTTATGGATTAAGTTGAAAGCAGATGAAATGTCATTCATGATTGATTATTGGGAGAATATTTATAATAAATTTTTTTATTTAATTTCTTATCTAGTGCTAGTCATATAACTTGTGGTTTGCTGTTGCATTTATTTATTTTTTCAATTTTTTTTGTTTTATTTTCAATCATGCTCTAAAAAAACCCTGATCCTGATTGATTTTAGGTTTAGACTTTAAATATAAATCCCCCTTCCAAATACAACTTGAGTGATGCTCTATGAAAATGAAGACTTACCATGTATTCGTTTGTATTTATATGGGCATATGTTTTGTTTTCATTATAGTTATCTCGAGACAATTTGTTTTTCATTTTGGAAGCCATTGTGTGTGTGTGAAAAATAAAACAAAGTTGCAAATGAATAACACAGGATAGTTATTAAAACTGGCCTTTTAAAATCATCTTACAAATGAAATATTTCATCATTATGATGAATAATATTTGTGAGTACATATAATACACAATGCATGTTGATCATGGAATTAATGATTTAATATAATGTAGGCTGTTTTGATGTTAGTGGGCAGAAACATGCCCAGAAATTCACATTCATTCGTCAGTTTATTTTAAAATTGAGTGAACAGTTTTAGGCTGTACATTCTGGTTTATGTTTGTTATGTCTAAAAAGTTTATTGAAATGTTTTGTTCTTAGTATATTTAGATTTTAAAGAGTTTCCAAAATTTTTTTTCTTGATTTTGTAGAGCGTTCATAAAAAACAGTGACAGCAATCATATTGATACTCAGATTTGTTCAAGATTGATTTGTTGAAAATTTTAAAAACTTTGACAAAAATATTAATTGAAGGAGATCAACAGAATATCATAACATGTACCTATAATTTGGCATGGAATATGTTGAAAAAACTTAAAAACCTTAAAATTTTCATGAATGTTGTAATTCTCCCTTCAATTAAGATTATAAGTTACTGGATATCATCTTACTACTGAACAACTAAAGCAAAACAACCTTAGAAATATTGATGTATTTGCACTCATAGCTAACCTTCTTTGACTAATTTGCTTGGAATTTTGAGGCTGATTCACAAACTGTTGCATTGTCTTGTTGATGCAGGCCTATGCAGCTATAATTCATGGAACCTAATAACTATAGGATGGTTTATACCAATATGTAAAGTATCTAGTAAGTTGTTGTTATGACCTGTGACAGGAAGTTTAAAAGTTAGCTGAGTTGCTAAAGCTATCATAGGCCCATGTATACCAGTGGAATCTCTGGAAATACCATAAAGTTTGATGATGATATCCAATAGTTCAATAATATGATAATAGTTTTCGATTAAAATTTTCAACATTAGTGAATCATGCAATATGTTTTGCTAACCTGAATATTTCCTATGAAGTTGTTGATGTATTCTAATGAAAAGAAGTATCATATTTCCTGCTATAAAAGATAGACAAAAAAAAAATCCTCCAAACATTACTGTGTCTTATACATTATAGTATAAAGCTAACAACTAGACTCCTCTGTTTAACTCATTATTCTCCTCATGGATCCAAATTTGCATATGAGGATCAGCTGAAAAGTTCATAGGCTGATCAAGATACTCACATGAAATGTGACCAAATGTTTATTTTTCAAAATAATTTCCTGTGAAGACCACACACTTTATCCATAGGTGTTGCTATACTTTGATCCCAATGATTAAAAAAGTCATCAACAGTAGAATTGATGTCATCATATGTACTTTTCAGCCCACCTTCAAACATATGATCATCAATGCTAAAGATATGATTTTGAACCCCCGCCTCCCCTCCATTATTGGGAAAGTGTATTTCTTCATTGGTTTAACAGATAGCCATAAAACTTACTTTTAGAAGTCTGTGTTGACTAAAAGCAATTTATTGTTTGAATAAGTTGGTTTCTTTGTGGGCGGAAAAATGCTGTAATTCATCAAATTATTAAATTCATAAAAGCAAAAGCCCCCAACCCCCAATAAAGCTAGTATATGCTTAAACTATAAGAACAACTTGTATCAAACAGGCATGCGGAGCATTTGAGATGAAGGCATGAATGAGAATAGTCATTTTCCACTTTCTTTTGTGTGTCTATGCAAGGAAAAAAGTGGAAAATAGCAATTAAAATGAAATAGTAGTTAAAAGAATGGGGGAGGGGTGGAAGTGATATACATAGCAAATTTAATTTTTTTCTTTTCCATTCTTCTCAAAATATATCATTTTAAAAATATAACTTTTTTGATGTTTGGAATTGTGGAATTAAATTTCTTGTTTAGATTTGGCCTTATTTATTTAACAAATTCATCCTGGTATGAACTAATGGTTATTTTTGTTTTGTTTTCATAATATTGTTTAAAAGTAAAAGCCACAACTATGTCATTGCAATAGGTCACTTTATCATGCTCAAAATATGAATGTGGGTGTTACAGGGATTATTTAGATTATCTACCCTTGAGCAGATCCTTCACCACCATAGTCTTTTGAACATAGAAACTCATTTCTATAACAACCAAATTATCAGCAGGTTTAATAGTAGAAGTCAAATTTCAACTTTTTTTGAGTTGTAGCAGATGATGTAAATGCAGAAATGGCTATTGCTTTCGCAATATAGAATAGATTATAGCCCACCACATTTTTTAAAAAACAAAAAACAATTTATAAGAACTAATGTCAAAGCTGATGAACATTCAATATATATGTGATGATTATTCAAAGTCACCTACAAATTTGAACATTCTTTGCTCATAGACAAAAGTTGACCAGCAAATACCTGCATTCTTAGATAATAATTTGTTGTTTCAGTTAAACATTTTACTTTTCTCTTGTCTCTACTAGACCTACCAGTGGATAAATCAGTCTTTTCTACTCTCATAACTCTTTACTTTTGTTGAACAAATACTTTCAAGTTTCAAACGTCAACCATTTGTTCATTCAATTCTCACTGAATTCAGAAACTTCTGCAAAGAAACATCTTTTATATGATTGCGCTAAACTTCATTTTTTAAAAATAAGATATACTAGGTATAATTTACATAAGAAATACAAATGAATTCAATATTTTTTCTATGAAAGTAAGCAAATATGGTTCCAAATATAGTTGCAAATAATCTCAGATGTGATTTTCAGATGCTCTTTTGGTACATGTTCTATATTATAGGTAAATGAAAGTAAGTTGATTCATTGTACCATTTATAAAAATTGTAGGGGTTGGTTAATGCAAAACCTATTCTGAAATTTGTGAAATTTTCATAAATAGTTTCTATAAACAACTTTTCTACAAGTTATTCATGAATGTCAAAACTTCTACATACCCAGCAGGTGTGTTTTTGCTAGTTACCTTAAACCCCTCCTATTTATTGTTGATCATTAAATAATGAGCAGACAATAATTGAGATAATTATATATTTCAAGTATTCAAAATTCTATCAAATTGTAATAGCTTATATTTACAACATTATGGGATTATACAATATACTCAACTATATATAAATATCAATATATGTATAAAGTTTTTAAATAAGGCCAATTTCATCATCATCAAGTTTTCTTTGACTCTCGCTCTCCATTTACCCCTCCTTACGAGGCTGCATCCAGTGTCTGCATAGAGCTGATGTATGTAAGTCTTGGCTGTTTAGGCAACATTGGCGTGTCTGTGTAGGAGTCTGTAAAAGAATGTTGCTTATGAGTTCATCCTTGATTCTCCAGCAGTGCCTCACATGTCTTGTTTCTTTTACTTTGTAAGATGGGAGGTAAGTGGCCGTAGTACTGCTGTTTTGTGGTGTGTTGCTTCCAGAATTTGTTCAAAACAGCACATAACATTCTTGTGTAGTTCTTATCTAGCTTTTTCTCTGTGTTTTGTTAGCATCCATATAGTAATATTGATACAACTACATCTTATTTTATCAGGTAGATCAAATTTCCATCGGACACAAGTAATAATGCTTTTTAGACTAAGTACATGGTTTTATTTTTAATTCTTAACTATGCTTTTCTTTGTTTGGCACAAGGCCATAAGTACAGAGTAACTAGTGAGAATAAAACTCACTAACAATTGCATCAAGTGAGTACACTTATAAAAAAAAAAAGCAAACAAGCATAGTTTAGATTTAGCACTATGCTGTACTTGTAGATCACCTTGTAAGGATTGAACTATTCAGTAGTAAGTTGAATCGGGTGGCCGGAAGGCTCCTTATTCAATAGCTACTACACAGAGGTGTATTTCAATTTGAAACTATGTTTTGATTTGCATGATTGAATGGTCAGTGCTGGTATGAATATTTTTATTTTGCTGTAAGTTTGGTTCTCTCCAGGTGCTCTATACTTGTCAGAATATTTTTAATTATGTTGGAACCACACCTATGATTAGAGAAGAAAAAAGTTTAAAGATTGCATGTTAAAATCTTTTAATTATAGTAAAGTCTTAACAACTGTCATTTTCCTATATAATCATATAGTAAGGGTACACTGATAGAGTAATAATGATATTTTCTTAAAAATAATTTTGACTTTTATTATTGTGCCTAGAAGGAGAGCTTGATTATTAACTTATATAACTAATGAAGAAAGAAAAAGCAGAATGTGTACATTAGAGAAAGTGTGTTAAGAAATAAAACAAAAGGTAGGGGTGGTTGTGGTGCAATAAAAGAAAGCTGTAAAGAAAAGATGGAAGGAAAGTAGGTTGGGATAAGAGAAAAGTAGACAAGAAAAAAATGCTTACAAAAAGGAACAAGAAAAGTGAAATAAATGGGTAAAGATGACATTAATGAAGAATGGTGAAAAAAGATATCAAGAAGAATGAGAACTCCTTAGGTAAATAGGAATTCACAAAAAAGAAATATTAAGAGGATAAAAAGAAAAAGACTGAGAATAAATGAAGGGGTTATTTTGCTGTGCTCCCATTCTTTCAAAACATTTTGATATGCAAAGGAAATACATTAAAATCCATGTGTGATTTTTTTTATTTTTTAGATTTGTTATTTTTTTTGTTGAGTTTTTGATAGTTATATTACCTTGCTTTCTTTGATGCAACTGCTCTGAGCATTTGTGGCATGAAACAAGTCATACAAATAGAATTCTTCCAGCACACTAATTCTTCATTCAATGGATTTATTTTCTATTCATCCATGTCATGCCAATTGTTTTTCTATGTTGTGAAGCATTGTCAACATTATCGAATGTGAAATTGCAAATTGATGTTTGTTGCTATATGACATAAACCTACATTAACCCATAAACACATGTGCAGATACCCACCCACCCCGCACATGCATATATATATATATATATATATATATATATATATATATATATATATGTATATAGTGTTTTGTGTATTGATATATAGATTTCATTACTGGATATTATCCTATTTGATATTAATATTAGAATTTGGACAATGAACTGAATGACCTCTCTCTTTCTTGTATGGGCAAACCTGCAAAGATTTGGGCTCATGCCTTTCCCCACATTTGTGAGAAATGATAGTGATGACTACAAAAACTTTTAAAAGAATTAATTTTTTTTATACATTAGAATTCATTCTCCTTTTTTTTGTTGTTTTTATGCATTTGTGGCTGTATGCATGATGCACACACATTTTACATGTATAATACAAATGAAATATATTTGAGTTTATTTTGATATTATGATAATGACTAATCGGCAATAATTTTGGTGAAATTCATGTAGGCTTGTACATGTGTAATTTCTCAGTTTGCCAGTAAAATTGTGCAAAGGAATTGTGGATTTTATTTTTGATAGCTATTTGTTCTGCTTGTATTTTGCTCTTTGCCAAATAAAGTGTCTGCATATACTTACAGGTATGCAAAGTTTGTTATTCACTAAGTTGAACTAAGCTGTGGCACAAGGCCAGAACTATTGGGTATCTTTTGAGAAAGGTATGAAATATTTACTGCATTTATGGAGGAGGGGATATGCTAAAACCAACTTAAAAGAAATAAGTAGGTTTAGATATTTAATCAGAAATGTTTGACCAAAGACTATAATTGAGGCACTTAGTGAGAGTCAAATTTGCTAGTAAATCTGCAATACCTTTTAATCAAGTGTTCAAGTTGTTTAGACAGGAAAATTTTTTTTTCCTTATTTAAAATGTTGAGGAGTGAGTGATGTAATAGTTGTCAATGCAGAAAATTGAGTCTGTGAACTGACTTTAAACTCTGGTTGATACTACTTGATTTTGCATTAATGACTTTACGAAAGGCTTGAGTCCCTTTTTTCCAACTATTGGTAAAAAAGCAAAGCTGATGGAGTGGTGGGTGACCAGTTTAGAGAAAGGAAAATTCTGACTTCAAAGTCAGGAGAAGACAATGGAAAGTCACTCCCCTCCTCTCTCTTCCAAAAATAGTCATGACAGTCTGCAGTTTACTGGTACAGGAAACTGGGAAAATCTATGATTGCCTAAGTTCTAAAAGGATACAGCACTTTTAATCATCATCAAAATATAAGCATTTTTGTTGTTGGATTTCTTGTTTTTTTTTAAGATCATTATCATCGAGTCCATTGAGCTCAGAAAAAGATATATAACTCATACAAAATAGTAGTACTAGTATTTATCTATTTTTAGTCAATATAGTCTTGATAAGTAATAATTCTGTCAAGTTGTTCAAGGGTTGTAAATGTGCCATTTTATATATGTACTGTTCCACTCAACTATGCAGTCAAGCATAACTTTTGACCAGGTGTTGAGTCTATGAAGCTTTTCAGTTGAAAATGGAATCACTATTTCCTCCACATTTATCTGAAATGGATTGTCAATTCTGTATGACTGTATTAATGTCACTTTGTTTTTCTCTCTATTATTGCTTGCAATCATGGATCATTATAGATTTCAACTTTTATTTGATCACCAGCCATGAATAAACACTTAAAAAAAATTTACCTCACTTGGTTTGGTTGATGTTGGTTATAATAATAAAATGGAGGAGGAGTAAAATTGATGATGGTTAAACAAATTATATGCTTCATGAAATTTGTGATATATAAAATCTGAAGCTCTATAAGATTGGATCCTTAAAAAAATTGACAATGTATTAAGAATTTATGAAATTAGCTTTAAAAGCTAAAACTGTAGCTGATGTCATTTTAAAAAGTTTTTATTTTTTTTAAATTTCTAAAATATTGGTTCAGTTTCAAACCCTTAAACAGTCTGTCTTGAACACATTTTATCCATTATTTTGTGTCTTTATTTCTGTATTTAATGTCCAGTTATGAAGACCTAATTTGAAGAACTAGTCATAATTTGTGAAGAATTGGGTATAAGATATTTTTGGTTAGTCTTCTTTATCACATTTGAATCATATTAAATTTGAAATTCAATGTTGAGTTATATCCTATTTATAGAACTTAGATTATAATTAGAAATAAGGAAATAAATATAAAGGAGGCAATCTAGAATTAACGTTTAATAGTTGCCTCACTTAAGAAATTAGTATGATTCAGGTGAGTATAAATGCAGGCCTTACACTATAATTATTTAGATGCAAATTTGATTGGAAATTGCTTCATTTAGATAAGAGCATTTTAACACAATTTCACAAATAAAAAATATCATGATTTATAATTTTTTGTTTTGTAATATATATATATATATATATATATATACAAATATATATAAAGATATATTTTTTTAATTCTCCTCATAACTAGCAATTTTTGATTTAACAATTCAATATACTTTTTAGGAAACTTTTCATTAGTTATAGATTTTATGTTAATGAAATATTGCTAAATGATTTGTACACCCTGTCAATAGGGCTCTGGAGAGTGAGGAGTATTCCTTCTTTGCCATTACTCTTAGATCCATTATGACTCTGTGTGATAGTATTTGTTAGGGTCCCATCTATAGGTCAAATAGAATTGTTAAAAAATTATTTGTATTAAATAGGAATACTTGAAACCATGCAACTTTGTGTAAATTATTTGTATTAGATAGAAATACTTGATATCCTATAACAGTGTGCAAAAAGACAAAAAGCCAAAACATTTAAAGAACCACTCAAAATGTAGAAGTAAACATAAATAAAATAACTCTAGTTAGGTTGATATGCAGTTAGAATTAATATAAATGATTATTAGAATAATTAACTTTAGAAAAACTTATTTTGAAGACCATATGTATTTTGTTCCTTTTAGATATAAAAATATATCAAAGGAAAAAAAAAGCCAATTGGAGATGTTTACAGTTTTTCAAAGAATCATGGTAATTAGTATATTTAAGGTTGTTTAATTTATGTATGTGTATTATATATAATTTTTAAAATTTTTCTAAAAGTTTAATGTTTTCATTTTTGTTCATTTAGGTGTTGTCTTTCTGGGCTACACAAACATAATAAAGACTTTTACATATGTTGTCAGGATAGATTGTTATGAATTTGTAAAAGTATATAAAACTAGAATAGTACTTGTAAAAAATGACAGGATCTTTTATGCATTTGGAATATTTGATGCTTGTGCTACTATTTGAAGGAAAGTGCTGAATTGTAAGACCTGAAATTGTCTTTGGAATATTTGAGATTTGGATTCCTTAGTTCATTCATGTAAACATGAAAATTTGCTGGTAGTTCTCTTTGACTTGGTAGGAATACTTTACCTTTGTCTTGGTCATTAATGAATTTGTGATGGATGCTCTGATGAAAATGACTGACATTGCAAAACTGGAAAACTGTATTCATAGGCTCACATGAATAGAGCAATACTTTATCTTCAGAAAAAAGTATTTTTGTCTATTATTTAGGATGCATTTCTTTTCCTCACTTTTTGCATCAATAGGAGTCCTATATCAACTTCTTATAACTATCCTCCTTTTAATGTCTTCTGCATTTTCATTTTGTATTCTTTGAGATGATTGTCATCTTTCTACTTGGAGCCTGACTTCAGTTTCCTCTTGTGATACATTCTGTCACCTTTAATTAATTCTTAATCTCTCTATTGTAAGCCTGACTACAATTTCTTTTCCAAATCACATCTGTCATTTTCTTGTTCTGGTGATAATTATTGTCTGTCTTCTGTTCAAACATTGGGAATTTCTCTGCATATGTTTCATTTGAATGTCTCTGTTGTCTGTGCAAAAAAGTCTAAATTCTGTCTTGCTGCTGTTCTTTGCATGGCCTTTATTTTCCTCACCTACTGACACCTCTCTTTTTTTGCTTGCAACAGCATGAGATTTTTGAGTGAACAAACATATTTTAGTGAGAATGGTTCTAGACAAAGAACATATGCAATGTTTAGCAAAGACTTATGCAGAAAGCATGTGAAAGTGAAAATTTAAAGCTTTTTGAATGTATCTTTGCAAAGTAGAATTCAGTTTAGTTAAGCTGCTGCTAATGTTCAAAACTTCAAGAATATTCATAGATTGGAATTTACATTGAATGAAGAATATTCATAGATTGGAATTTACATTTTGTAAGTAAAGTTTTTCTTGACTTTTTCTGTGACTATTTCTTAATAAGTAAAAGTTGCCAACCGTAGATGAGGGCGATCTGAAGGCTCCCTTTTCAATAGCTACTATACTGAGGTATAGGCAGGGGCACTACTCCTTTCCCTGGATTGTTCCACTTGATCTGTATCTTATAGTGTTAAGCAAGGAGGTATCGAGTACTATTTTTTTTTAGTCTTTGGTATGACTTGACCTAGGATTGAACCCTGGTTTCCCAGATCACTGATGAACACTCTACCCATTAGAACAATGGGCCAGTATTAGAATTGAAATATTCTATTCCTATGAATATTTTTTTTGTTGCTGTCCAGTTCAGTGTCATTGGTTTTTATTTTAATTATTGTTTATTTTGGTTGATGAGTATAACTTAAGAAAATAATATAAAATGCGAATCAGCTAGTGGATAATCTCCTCCTGCTTTGTTAGATGCATGAAAATTATTATACACTGACTACACAGACTAGTGTTTCATCTTGGGTGTTATTATTTTTACAATATTTTGGCTGTTGTATTTTCTAGCTTTCTTTAGGTGTCTATCATAGTTGGTAACCTATAAGGATGTATGGCCTAGTAGATAAGTGTTAAGTAAAGTGTATTTAGTTACTTGGTTATGAGTTCAATCTCTGGATAAAGTATTGCATTAAAGTCACATACTATGGTTCAGTGGAAGTTCATAGACAAGTGACATTTCTAGGATGAATTAACACTTGACACCTGCAGAAAGCCAGATGGTACAATGGCTGAAACATTGGGACTATATTTACATTTTTATTAATATCCTTTTGAATTCTCTCACTGATCCCATTGCCTGGTTTAGTGGTGGGGGCACTATTTGTGTAGTGTGTCTTAGGCAAGAATAGCCAGGCAAAGCCCATCTCTTTTCAGGTCTAGATTAGGTTTGAATTTTGAGTTTTCTTTCTGCTAGACTGGTTGCCATATCAAGGTTAAAGATCCCAGTCTGCCTCACTACCCATGACTAGAGGAGAAATAGTTGGGTTTGTACCCTTCCCAAGAGTATTACCACTATGTGAAATGCAAACAGCCTTGTTCAAGTTTTGAACTTGGGTAGCTGAGTCTGCTTTCAAAAACAAAAACTTATATGATGAATGTCTCCTTTTGAATTCTTTTATTATAATTTTCTACATCTAGAGAATTGCAAATTTGACTGTTTCTATTTGCAACTAAGAATAAAGGCTCTTATTTATGAGTAGAGAGATTTATGCCTCTTTTTCAATATTTTTTTCATGTTTTTTTACCTTTTTATGTTCACTCTCAGGATAAGATTTGGGTAGAATACTATTAAGTAGCAAACATATGCACAATTTTGTCCTTATTTGATGTAAACTCAAATATTTATAACTAAGATTATATTTCTATATACACACTTTCTTTTATTGATAAAGAGAATAACAAATGTTTTTCCCCTTTTTTTTTCTCCCCCTGTTTGTTAATTCACCTGAAGCTTGTAATATATATTCATTGTAGTTCAATAAATAAATTTTGATTATAATGGAATTTGTTAGCTTAAATCATCTTGGGCACTTGGAAGTTGAAATTAAAAAAATATGATCATTTTGTGATTACGATGATGAAAAATTATTATTCAAAATTGATGATACTATAGAATATTACTGAAGATTATTATTGAAGAAAAAAAAAATTGTAGTTAATCAGTCTGTTTTAACCTGTATCTATTTATTCACATTCTTTTTGGTCTTACTATTAATTTAGTTAATGAATCTGGCTCATTGTTTTATTGTTTGATACTGTAAAATTCAAGCAGATTTCAAACATTTAATGTTTTGATTTTTGTACTTTTTTGATTATGCAAGCCTTATCAAAATTGATTATGATTGTTTTCATTTCTGTAGTGGTCATGTATTTTATTAGAATAGCAATCACAAAAACAGATTTCCAAATACTTTTAAAATTTTAAAGTTTCCAAGCAACCAATGTTATATCTGAGGTGTTAGTGTATTGATGTGGGGAGATGTTCTGATCCAGGTGTTGGACCCTTTCATTTGGTTACTGGCTAAGTAAAGGCAGTGTATAAAAAATAGTATTGAATAGCATGCTGTTCCTTCTCTGCAAGCATCTAATACTCCTGTCTTGTTGCAAGATATGCCTCCTTTCATTCACCAAAAACAGTGAAACAACTTTTCAAAGCTGATAAAGTAAAGTTTATGGAATAAACCAACCAAAGTGCAGATCCATTTATGAATCTTTGGAAAATCATTATCAATAATATTGAACAAAGAAACCAATGCCAATGACTGATTTGTGTTAAAAATTTCAGGAAGAATAGGTCAACACACCTGAATAATGTAACAAATTAGTGAAGTGGTTTAGTTTTAGATGTACAGAAGTGATAATGTTCATTAATTTAATTTACATGTGTATTTACAATTTTGTTCTATACACTTTTCTTCTTTCCAATAAACAGTTTTTGCTCTATAAATTTATTTATCTTTGGTTCTTTTTTACCAGAGTGTAGAAGTTTCTAGAAACATTTATTACAATTTTATCATAATTGAATTAGTAAGATTGAAAATTTTTATTTTTACACTTTTATTCTCTCATATTGGACACTGTCATACAATTGTTTTGTGACTCAAATCTAATTGAGAGAGGAGCCTCTGTGATGTAATGGCCAAAGTGTTGGACTGCAACCCCTCTCTTGGGAAAGAAATGAATCCTCATATCTCCCAGCTATGGGTTAAATAGTGTCACTGCTGTTCTTCTACAAGAATGTCTTTGACATTAAATAACCCAAAAGTTGATATGTCATGAAACAAACTAAACTAAATGTAATTGTTATATAGTTTTCACTGTGTTCAGAAATTAAGCAAACCACACTGAGATCTCTGCTTCCTGTCATATCACTAAAGTCAAGCAGTGATAGATCTGTTCAGTTCTGAGATGGGTGACCACTTTGTAACAGCTGGTATTCTAAGCAACCTGAGGTTTCTGTACCAGACTAAGCAAAGCTTAGTAAATAACAATTTCCACTATGTTCAGAAATGGCTTATGTTTTATACATTTTTTACTGTGTAGGGCTATTGGGCTTGCACAGTTTGTAGGGCTAATACTGTTATCAACAAATAGCATTGTTAATAGTTCAATATGAAGTAGTGTGTATGCGTGTGTGTGTGTGTGTGTGTATATATATATATATATATATATATACCTAATGAGTAGAGTGTTCACCTCTGGTCTAGGAGACTGGGGGTTATACCAAAGACTCAAAAAATGGTACTTGATATCCCTCTGCTTAACACTCAGCATTATAATGTATGTATCAAGGATAAAGTAGAGCAATCCTAGGAAAGGAGTAGCACCCTCTCCTACACCTCGGTGTAGTAGCTATTGAAAAGGGAGCCTTTAGGTCGCCAACTTTACTTTTATATATGAAAAACAAGATCTGTCAAAGAGCAGAGGAAGCTTTTTGCTCAATGGCCATCCAGCACATTATTCCTGGGAATGTTGTCAAGTTATCACACTAGTAGAAGGAAAACTAATATAACACCTGCAGTTGATGTGATTCCTGGTTATTTTGCTATTGTTTGTTACTGAATAATCATCATGAAGACTTAGAGAGTGGTATTTATGCTGTACAAGTGTTGACCACTATAATAACATGATAGAAAAATGTTCTCTTATTGTTTCATCTCCCAGCCTTTCTTTCTTAAAAGTCCTATGGAGGTGTGACAATGTATGTAGACAACCAATTGGAAGCATGCAGTTATATATCAAGATATGGGTGGTAGGAGTTTTAACCTAACATCATTATGTCCTGTGATAGGGACTGACCCTGGTGGAGATTCTTGGGTCTGAGGAGGCCTATTTAAGAGAGCACTGCTCATCCAGATATAGAGATGCCGATAGTGGGGGTGATAAAGGACAACAGTAAATCTGTGAAGATTATGTAGTTGCCATGGCTAACGAAGGCATGGACAGCTATCGATAGGCTTTCAATCATATGGAAATCAAACCTGACTGATAAAATGAAACGCAGTTTCTTCCAGGCAGCGGTCGTGTCGATACTGCTATATGGATGCACTACTTGGTCGCTAGCTAAACGGCTGGAGAGGAAGCTAGAAGGCAATTACACAAGAATGTTGTGAGCAATATTGAACAAGTCCTGGCAGCAACACCCCACAAAAAAACCCAAAGTAAACGTAAAATAGAATGCCAATAACGATGCTAAGAAGCATTTAAAAAAAAAAGTAGTTATGGACTTTAACTTAAAACTCAATAGTGAAAAATGGAGGAATGAAAGTTTTTTTTCTTTCTCAAAAGCCATGGGAAGCTGCATGGTGGGCATAAAGACAAGCGGATAGACCCTCTGACAGCTCAACGCAATGCCTAACCTGGTCCTAGGTGTATGAATCCTATGGTTTAATGGCCAGGATTGATTAGTTCGATCAGAGAACTACTGCTGCTCATTTATAAGGGTGGCTTCTGTGGATGAGAATAAAAACAGCCATTGAAAGATAACCATGACCCACACTCAAACCATATGTCCAAACTGCATCACTCTTCGCGTGGGTAAAAATGGGGCACGTCCTGCTGAGGTTGGAGCCCTGGCCTCAGTATTCAAAAAATCGGCTACAGACCTCAAACAAAAATCACTAAAATGCAAACGAACAATACAAATAGCAACATTCAATGTTAGAACCTTAAAGAAAATAGGACAACTACTGGAGCTGACTGCAACAGCCAGATATCATAACATAGACATAATATGCACTTAAGAACACAGATGCACACATAGCGAGGATATCAAATATCACAATTTTGGCAATGGATGGATGCTAGCCACTGCATCAGCATGGAAAAATTCTGTCAATGCTACAATAGTAGTCGTAGGTATGCTTATAAAATCACTAAATAGCATAGAGAAAATACAACCTAGGATGATGGTAGCTACTTTTAATGAAAACCCCAGCGCAACAATGATCTGTTACAGCCCTACCAATGTTAGTGAAGAAACTGAATTCATCGTCTTTTATGATGAGTTATCCTCTCTTGTTTGTAGCATCCTGAAACAACATTCTTGTCATTGGCAGACATGAATGCCCAAATTTGGAAAAACGGAAACCACAAATTCAGCCTACAGAATTATAAGTAAGCAATTAGATATCAAACTAGGACCGTTTACTCAAGAAGAACTCGACTTGGTAGTGAGAAAAATTAAAAATAGAAAGGTAGCAGAGCTCGGTGAAATATCCCCAGAAGTGTGGAAGACCAGAAAATTCAACAACATACTGCTCCGACACTGTAATGCCTTATATAATCAAAATCCTATTGACAGATGGATGAAGGGATGCATCCTCCCTTTCCCGAAAAAGGGTGACCTTGGATTAGCCAAGAACTACCGAAGTATAACACTTACGTGCATAGCAGCCAAGACATACAATGCCCTACTACGCAACTGCATAGAACCCAAAATTGACAGCATACTTAGGAAGAAGGAGAAATAGATCCATGATGTCACAAATTTTTACTATCCATCAAATTCTGGAAGGTGTATGTGCAAAAAAACCTACAGGTAACAATATTATTTGTCAACTTTACAAAGGCCTTTGACTCCATTCACAGGGGAAAGATGGAGCAAATTCTACTCGCCTACAGCCTACCAACAGAAACCGTCGCAGCCATAATGATGCTCTATAGAAACATCAAAGTAAAAGTCTGTTCTCCGGATGGAGACACAGACTACTTCAACATTGTAGCAGATGTACTGCAAGGAGACATATTAGCCCCATACCTATTTATCATCTATCTAGACTATGTGCTTAGAACATGTATTGATAAAATCAAAGACAACATTTTCAAGCTAACAAAAGAAAGAAGCAGAAGATACCCCGCAAAACAATTTCAGACACAGACTATGCCAATGATATAGTGCTTCTGGCAAATGCACCCACCCAAGCCAAAACCCTGCTACATAGTCTGGAACCAGCTGCTGCAGGCATCGGCCTCCATGTCAATGCACACAAGATGGAATATATATGCTTTAATCAAAGAAGCAACATCTCCACACTAAACAGTAGCTCTCTGAAACTAGTTGACAAGTTCACCTAACTAGGGAGCAGTGTCTTATCAACTGAGACAGACATTGACACATGACTAGCAAAGGCATGGACAGCTGGAAGTCAGACCTGACCAATAAAATGAAGTGCAGTTTCTTTCAAGCAGTGGTCGTGTTGATAGTGCTATATGGATACACTACGTGGATGCTAACTAAACGTATGGAGAAAAAGCTTGATGGCAATTACACAAGAATGCTTCAATCAATATTGAACAAGTCCTGGAGGCAGCACCCCACAAAGCAGCAGCTGTACGGCCACCTACCACCCATTATGAAAACTATCCAAATTAGATGAACCAGACATGCGGGACACTGCTGGAGAAGTAGGGGCGACCTCATCAGTGATGTACTCCTCTGGACCCCTTCACATGGATGTGCAAAGGCAGGACGACCAGCTCGAACCTACATACAGCAGCTCTGTGCTGATATCGGATGAAGCCCTGAGGACTTGCCAGAAGCAATGGAAGATAGGGAGGGGTGGCGAGAGAGGGTCAGGGATATCTGTGCTGATGGCACAACATGATAATGATGATATATAACTTGGCCGACCATTGTTAGGGATGACTCAAAGGCACCCTTTTCAATAGCTACTACACCGAGGTAGAGGGCTGAGTGCTATTACTTTCTTTGAATTGATCCATTTACTCTTGATCCATATTTTAAAATGCTGGGTGTTAAGCAAGGAGGTATAAAGTACTTTTTTTGTTGTTGTTGAGTCTTTGGTATAACTAGACCTGGGTTAGAAGCCCAATCTCCCGGACCATTAATGAACATTCTAACCCTAGTGTTAATAGGCTGGTGTGTATATATATATATATATATATATATATATATATATATATGTGTGTGTGTGTGTTTATAATTTATTACACATAATACTTAAAGTTGTATTTTTAACAGGAGCAATATAAGTTAGTACTATGATGACTACAAATGCACTCTCCTCTGCTGAACATCATCTTGAAAGAATCCTAAGTTTCATAAATGATAGGACATTTTTCTTTTTAGATTTTGGGCCTGGTGTTGTAAAGAACCTAAATCAAGAGGAAAAAAAAATATTCAGTAAATATATTACGAATAAGCAGGCTTAATTTTCTTATATACACTTATCTAATTAAAAAGAATAACCACATTATAATCATCATTCTTGAGGAAGTTTAATAAATGATTAACACAATTAGACTTGTTAGAACCTTGGTGGTACAAATGTCTATGTGGTGCCCTAGTGCTACAAGGGTCTGCTGAGAACTGAAGGTGGTGCAAACATATATTTAGTGATATAGTATTACAAATGTTTGTGAACCATACCATGACACTTTTTTTTTTTCAATTCTTTGTTAAAAAGTACTTTTAACCAGTAAGATTCTCTTCATGTTATTTCCTAGTGAATAACTACTGCTAAAAAGGGTCTTCCTTCCTCTTTTGAAAAAGAATCCTTCTATATTAGGTGAATGTGTAAAAGTAGCAATTATGAAAGAATTTCATCACAACATTTCTGTTACATTCTTTGTATAAGTAGCATTGTTTTTGATTTGGGAAAGTTACAGTAAACAATTTTATAGTAGAATTAATTTAGTTTTGTTTTTTCTCAAAACAATATTTTAATATGGCCAGTCAGTCTTTCATGTGACTTGTAAATTTTATGTGTTAAGATATACATTGGAGAGACAATGTCCATATCGAAAATGACTTTTCATTACTATTACTTTTAGCAGAAGTTTTGTTGTATAACAACTTCAATTTCTATTGTTTTTTTTTAATCAAAATTTTATACTTTCTTTTTCATTCTTTTCGTAAATAGGCACTTCAGTGTTCTTTGTAATGTTTAAGATTGAATGTGGTTGGAAAATTTTTTTTTTAAGTATTGAAGACAAAGAAGTGGTTCTATATAAAAGTAAATTGCTTACTTTTTGTGAAAACCTAACCTGTAAAAAGAAGCAAAAACTATTACAGAATAAATAAAAGTACAATGTAAACAGTGCTTAGGAATATACAATTGCACACACAATACACTTCATGGCTTCCTTCATTCCAAAACATTTTAACCAACTAAAGAACTTTTTAAAAGGCTATTTGTGCTCTAACAAGGAAAAAGTGTTGGGCCTTCTGCTGATGTCTTTATTATATTTTGTTTGATTTTTTTCTTCCTTTACTTCAATATGTTTTTTTAGATTATTTTTTGATATTTTAATGCTGAATTTTATTGTGATGAAATGGATGCATTACATGACCTTTATCTAATGAATTGAATGGAAATATTTGCTAATTAGGTGTATTCAATAATTTGTCAATAAAATACAAAAAATTGTTAACTTCCTGTTTTCTTTTTCTACAACCAATGAATTCTATTACTGTTAACTTGTTATCATATGTATTGATTATTCTTACTGTAATTTTATTCATTAAGAAAAGGAGTTTAAAGGTTTAAACATAGGATGATTAGAATATACAAGAAATTAGAATGAAAGGAGAAATAAATAGAGCTTGAAATCTTTTCTACCCACAAAAAAAAATGGTTTCAATTTATTCAGTTTTGCTGGGAAATTAATTGGCTTCATAGATGGAAGACTTTTCACCTTGCATTCTATCATGATCCTTGGGGTTTAGAAACTTGGAATTTTGATTGACATTTATAATTTTGCATATCTAAAGCCAATAAATACATTGACCTACTTATTCAAAGACCAAGCTATTTCCATGAAATGGGTTATGCTATATTCAGATGTTTTGTTCAAGTTTATGTCTTTGTGAAAACTAATTTTTTTTTTATAATTTAATTTATGCCTATCATAGGTAAAACCTTTTAAAATACTTTTTGAATGTTTATACGATGGAACACTTAGGAATATTTAAGGAGATGGTGAAGTATAAAAGAATTTAAAAACAAGATCAATGACAAATAATAGTAATGAAAATATAACTGCTAAATGTCTGACACTTGGATCTCATTTATATCATATAGGTTCAGAAACCTAGTTTTTTAGGATGAAAAATTTTATTAGTTTTTCTTTTCTATTGTAATGAGTGTCCTGGATATGACACTAAATGATCTGATGGTGAGGCTCCAGTGATGCTAGAGCTTTGGGGAATGTGGAGCACCCCTTCATTGCCATTGCCCCCAGGTCCACTCTGGCCCAGAATGGTTGCACCTGATAGGGCCCTATCTATGGGTTAAATAGAACTATATTGAATTGTTTGAATTAGAACTGTTTGACAAAACTGAATTGCTTAAATAGAAATGTTTTTGACAGTTAAAATGTGTACTTATGCTAAACTGAATTGTTTGAAATTGAACTGTTTTTGACATTGAAACTCTACTTACACTAAACTGAATTGTTTAACATAGAAATGTTTTGACATTTAACTATGTGTAAACAAAATTTATACTTATACTAAACTGAATAGCTTGAAATAGAAATATTTTTGACAATTAAACTGTGTACTCATGCTAAACTGAATTGTTTGAAATAGAACTGACTATTTGCATAAAAATGGATTTGGCATTAAATAACCTACAAAGGTTGATATGCCATAAAACAAAACAATCAACCAACCTAAAAACATTTTGCTTACTTCTATAATTACATAAAAGGCCCTCTGTTTTTATACTTCATAGTTTAAATCTATATAGTAAAAGAGTAGAAATGATTGATATTAGAAACTTCAGTATTTGTTGGATGTATGATTTATGTAAGATTTTACTTTTTATCATAACATTTTAAGTGAACTTAAACTCTTGTCAATTGATTAATAAACCAGCTTAAATCATCAATGTTAGATGCATGGAGAAAACTTTACCATCACCTATCGACCAAGGCTATTCCTTAACACCTTTATTTTAGCAAAGAAAATAACAGTGCTGAGTTGCTAGTATATATTATCTTTATGAATTTTCTCACTCTCCATTGTTGCTGTAGATTTCATTGCAGAGAAAAAGTAATGTGTGCTCTTCTTTTTTCAGATACGGTATGCTAAGTCATTGCCAAAAGTTAAAGAATAGATAAGCCAAAATAGTATATTACCAACATGAAAAATATGAAAGGGGAGTTCAGTTGTCCAAACAAAATGAGGAGTATTAATGCCTCTTCTGAAGATGTAGACACTATGAAATGCAAAAGATTTTCAGGATTCATTCATGAAAATTGGCTGACCTTAGTCAAGGGTAACTCAAAGGCTCCCTTTTCAATAGCTATTACACTGAGGTGTAGGGGAGGGTGATACTCCTTTCCCTGGATTGCTGTACCTACCCTTGATCCATATTATAGAATGCAGTGTTAAGCATAGAGGTATCAAGTACCAGCTTTTGAGTCTTTGGTATGACTTGACCTGAGAATGAACTTGGGTCTCCTGGGCCATTGGCAAACACTTACTATTGTACCAATTTAGAGTGTTTACCAATGGACCGGGGTTCCCTCCCAAGTCAAGTCATACCAAAAACTAAGAAAATGATACCTGATGCCTCCTTGGTTAACACTCAGCATTATAAGGTACAAATCAAGGGTAAAGTGGAACAATCCAGGAAAAGTAGTGTGCTCCCCTATTGAAAAGGGAGTCTTTGGATTGCTTTGACTATGGTTGACCTACTTATATGTAGTCTGGCATTATTATACAAAATGGGGATCCCCCCAATCACTAGCATCTTTTAGCAGCTGGGGACAGTACATTTTAGCTGTGATAGTTTTTTTTAGCATTGAATGATAAACATTAATCTCAAATATTTTATTAACAAAACTGTGTTTTTCTTATGAAACGGATTTTGGTGTGACTATAGTGGACATACTCTTGTTTGTCCAGTTTTATTTTCATTCAATTGCTGACTTAGAGGCACCACATTTTTTATGATAGCAACTCAATGGCTTAGAACAGTCGAGTGAATTTAGTTAAATTGTTGCACTATCTCACGACTTGCCAACAGTGAATTGACTTCTCTATTCTGGTGCAGTGCAATTCTGGTCCAACTGCAATGGTCATCCAATCAAGGCTTGGCCATGTCTTGAATTTGCAATCCTGGAACTTGAGAAACCACTCATAAACTGTTGCACAGCTTATAGTTCCTTTTGCAAATGCCTGTTTGATACTATCTATTGATTTGCATGAAAAGAAGTTGATTTTATAATCATACAGCAGGTACATTCTGAATGCTTTGATGTTAGAGAAATTGGTGATTGTGATGACCAAGTGCTTCTCTCCTATAAACTCTGAAGTAAATAAGTTTGCAAAAATTCTTTGCCGAGATTTTTCAATATTTTAGATATTTCTTACTTCGCTATTAGCCAAAACATTTGTTAAAGCAAAATCAGACATGAATTTTTATTTATTAAATCATGCATTTTCTGTATAAGGTTGGTTGATTGTATAGTCCTATATATCATTTAAATGTACACAATTTTATCCACATTTTCTATTTTCAGTATCTACTCTTTCATTTAATATATCTATTTTATCAGAAATAAGATTACAAATAGATTGTGAAATCTCATAGGTGGCAAGCTTTGTATTTGTCTGGATTAAGCTGTTTCTTGAAATTACTTTATACTGATATTGAACCTTAAAATGATATAATTGATTCTTGCTAAAAAGGTAAATGATTTATACCCTACCTTCTCTATCCATCTTTCTTAAAAAATTCAACCTTTTTCTCTGGTTTCTTTTGACAAACCAAATAGGCTTTTATTGCCATAGATTTTATAGATTCTACCAATCACAAATTGAAAATATTGAAAAAAAGAAAAATCCCATCTCATTCTCCCTCTTTTTAAAATTTCAGATAACAACCTCAGCTTGAAAAACTTGTCAGTAAGTTTAAAAGTCAAGCAATATGTTTTTAATAACTGATAATGTAAATAGAAATCTTTTCTGTTTGCTGTTCTGCTAATGAACTTATATCAGCTGATTAGTTCCAATTATGCTGCATTTTGTGCTTTTTCCAAAAGTCTGTATATACTGGGATTATGTGGGGCAATCAATCAATAAAAGCTGTCTGTGTATTGAGTTTTTCATTAAGGAATAAATAATAAAAATTGATTTTCTTCTGGATTGTCAGACAGGATAAGTAAATTAGAAAGAAATGACAGGCAAATTAGTTTTATGCAGTCTGTTGGGAAGGCTGGAGTAGTTTTTATATTGGAAAGATTTCTTTTCAATGTTTCTAACATTTGATAGTATGAACTTTTCCTTTTTGTCACCATTTCTACTGCTTTCTATGAAAACACACACACACACACATATATATATATATATATATATATATATATAGAATGCAGGTCTTTTTTTTTTTAAATATGGATACAGTATAGATATTTTTGTTAAAGTATAAACTTTTTAGATTGTATAAAACATTGATTCTGAATTTAGATTAAGAGGAAAAATTAAGTATTACATGTTTTAGTGACAAAATTTACATTGAACTGTGAATTTGTACATATTTTGAGTGTTGGTAAAAACTATCATCCTCTTGAGTTGTTCCATATTCAAGCTTCAGTTTTATGGTTAATTTTGATTTCGTTCTGTGTGTGTTTTTGATCTTTCCTGCAGCTTTGAAAAGCTTAAATTTGAGAATATTTATCATTTTGACAAGCAGAAAAATTAACCAGGAGAAAAAAGTCATGTTTAAAAACTCAAAAGGCAAAATGAATTGGTCTGTTATTGAGTCTCGTTTTTTTTTTTTTTTCCCCCCCCCATTTTAAAACTGGTTATATAAATGTGAGTACAGTGTTGTTTAGCTTGATATAGTTCTTATCATTAATTGACCTCAAACGTAGAAAATACTTTTGCATGATGATCCATTTTTATATTTAATTATTCAACATTATTCACATTATTTCAATTTAAGTTTATAGATGTTTAATGACTCTAATGTTAATAATTGGTAAATATTACAAATGATAGCAATATTAGAAGACTAGTTGGATTTTGTTCATGAATTTTGAGATGTCTTATCCTTTTACATAAGGGGTCTGGTTGGTTCTTTTGTTACTATCATGCTACATCATATGTAGTCAGTTTATACATACATGTATAATGAAAAATTATTTTTATTAGAATGCTTTGTTTATAGAATCATTTGCTAACAAATTTAAGAGTTAGGCATTATGTATGTATACTTGTATAACTTTTGAATTTTTTAAAATCAAATATTAATCTAATTGAAGATTCAGAGATTTAAAAAAAAAAAAAAAAATTTTAAAGCAATATTTTGAAATTTTCACAACTTTGGATTCTAAGATGAAATTTCTTTTCTTTCAGTGTCAATGGGATAATCAGATCATTAGAACTGATGTGTGTTAGTTCCCTGTTCGCGATTCATTGTTAATTATCAAGCTACAGCTTTAGTGTTGCTATGAATATAACAGAGTTTTATAATGTATTGAACATTTAAACAATTTTGGTGATATATGAAGAATATCTTTAAGCTTATACCCTTCTCGACTTAAAAATATTTTTCTTTCTATACTATTTTTTAAAAATATAATAGTGGTAGTTTGCCATATCAGCTATTATTATTATTATGAAACATGAAGGAGTTAGTTTGAAGTTCTTTTGTTTCCTGGATTGTTTTTATAGTGTAGTTTCTCAAGTTCAACCATATTGTTTACTATTGGAAATGAACAAATTTTATTTGTTGAAGTGGGTTTGTATATAAAATGTATATTCTTTTTGTAATATTGTATTTTCTTATAATACAACAGATTATAGTTTATAATTTTATGAGACCATGCATTTTTACAGACTTGGCTTCTGTAAGTTACAGAAACTCATGTAATTTGTGACATGTCTCTTAGGATAGTATACACAAGCAACAGCTTAATGCAATTTTGAAAAATGTCCTGTCAAGATAAATGGAAAACTTGCATTTGGGAATATCTGAAAACTATTTAGAATAGATATAAAAGAGGATTGAATTTATTTTGTTCTGAATTATCAATTCAAATGTGGGGAATGAAACTTTCAGGATATAAGTGATATAAAATATTTTATAGAGCTATTTAAATCTTCATGCACTATCTACTGCAGTTATCTAGGTTTTACTGTTTTATATATATATATATATATGTGTGTGTGTGTGTATATGTATATATATATATATATATATATATATATATGTATATATATATATAAAAGATTTTATTTATTTATATGTTAGATGGCGAATTTTTATTTTATAATCAAGCAGAAATATCTAATGGATATAAGATTGATTCGATTAAGTAGAATTGAAGTGTTCAGACAAGTATTGATAGCTAAAATACATTGAAACTTACAAGCTATAGTTGATTTTTGGGTTTTAAACATGATGGAAGATACAAGTTAGATCTTAAATAACATTTTTTAAAGACCTTAAATGCTATTCTCATTTCATTTAGAATTGTACCTTAATTTATTTTTACACATTAGTTAAAACTATTAAAGATAAATCTTAGATTTCATGAGGTATCTTTTAATTGATTCCAAATAATTGATGGCATAAAATTCTTTGACTAAGTATTAAGATTTTAATAAATTAAATATTAATATTTTTAGTTATTAAAAACTATGCAAGAATTTATAAAGTATTGTGAAAAATTTATACAGCTTCTGCTGAAATTTTGTATTTCATTTTATATATTTGGCAGCTAGTTGTTTGTTCAAGATTGTTTCTTTTAATAGGTTTTTGTTATTGAGTAATGCTTTTGAGAATATGTAACCATTTACTAAGCTTAAATTGGCACAAGGCCTGAAGTATAGGCACTTGTTGAGGAGCTTAGTTTGTTAATCATTACAATATGTGAGATGCTCGCTTTTTAAAATTGTTTTTTACTCTGTACAAATTTTAGGAATTTTAAAACATTCCTGCAAGTCTTTAGATAAGTAGGCAGAACTTAGTGAGAAAGCTAAACTTAATCCCACAAGTACTTTTGAAGGTAATCTATATGTAGTAAGAAATGTTTAATTTCTATACTGTGCAGTTAAAAGTTTATAAGCTGGAAGCATAATAAGAAGTATTATATTGAAGCACAAACACTTTAATATTTACAGGCCTTATAAGAAATGGTTGAAAAATTTTATGACTACTCATTGACCATAAATTTGATTTGTAATTTTGTAATAGGTATTTTAATGAAAACCTATGTTTAATTTTGTTTTCCTTTTTTTTTTTCAATTAATTTTTTTCCCTTTAGTTTCTTTTAGGTCATAACTATATACAACTGTAACATAATGAAAATAAGTTATAAAAAAGATCAAGGTTTTGTCTAGTTTTAAAACTTGTGTAGATAAGTCACTTTAAAGTTTTTGGTTAAACTAAGTGTTTGAAGTATTAGAATTATGATTACACCATATATCAAAGTTCTTCAATCATATTGTTCAGTTTCATTTCTATAGTGAGTTTTACAGTCTTAGCAAATTTACTAAGAAAAGAGTAACCCAGTTGGCTGAAGCTGTAGAATACACTGCCCGCATCTCTGCAGAGAGTTAAGGACCCTCCCACCACCACTACAAGTTTCCTGAATATGACACTCAACTTTTTGGTGAGGCTCCAGTCCTGAAGCTCTCGGGAATGTGGAATACCCCTTCATTGCCATCACTCCAGAGTCCACTTTGGCCCGGAGTGGTAACTCCTGATAGGGTCCTATCTATGGGTCAAATAGAACTGTTTGACAACAAATGACTGATGTCTAACTGAATTGTTAGTGATACATAGCAATACTTGGAACCATTTGACTGTGTGCAAAGAAATGAATAATATTAAATAGAATAATTAGTGTTAAAAGCAACACTTATAACCACTTTACTGTGTGCAAACAAATAATTAATGATAAATAGAATTATTTGTGTTAGTCAAATTGTTTCAAGTATTTCTATGTGCAAAAAAAAGAGCTTAGATTTGTTTAAAAATGTTATCAACAAAATGTGTTTACAAATCATATATATCTAATATATAAATCATATATATCTAATGTATAAACAAGATTTGGCATTACATAACCTACAATGGTCAATAAACCATAAATACCAACCAACTATTTAACTGTGTGGAAACAAATGATCAATAATAAATATAATTATTTGTTTTAGATAAAAATACTTGAAACTATTTTACTGTGTACAAAAAAATAAGTTCTGGTTCATTTAAAAATGTTATCTAAAAAATGATTACAAATCATATATATTTAATATGTATAAACTGGATTTAGCATTAAATAGCCTATAATGGTTGATGTGCCATAAAACTCAAACAGACAAACAAGAAGAGAGGTTATAATTCATTTTCAATCATTATCTTTATTAACCTCAGTCTCTCAATAAGATTGCAGCAGAATTACTGTGAACTATAGCCAGCGAGATGTATTGTATCATCCACTTCACCTTGCAAGGCTCATTCCTTAAGAGAGAAAGCCTTTCTGCTGAATTTCTGAAGTAGAGCAGTGGTGTATGGGCTGATAACTCTTGATGTTTCAACAGTAACTGGTGTTATGTTGAAAATGAGAGCAATGCATATTTGGTCAATTAATGATTCTTGTCTTGAGCAGCTGATTCTGGGTTCAGGGCTGATGTAACATTACTGCCACTGGAGAATGATTCACAGCAGTCGGAATCTCGTCCAAGTGACTTACTATTCTCAAGTAGAAAAAATAGCTTGCCATTTCTTCAGTTGAGGCCTCAGGTTCAATTTGTGATTAAAAACAGTGGCATCAAGGCCTCTTCTTATAACATTCATTATGGTGTGTTTAGAAAAGACGTATGTTATGACAACAAGTAGATATATGTATATATATATATATATATATATATATATATATATATATAGCTGGAACACATTTATCATGGCCTCACACCTGCATCTGTGATGCTTTTAGAGATAAACAGTGACTTTGATTTGCATGCACTTGTCATCAAGAAGGGTATGAGTCGATGTAGAGGGCATTATGTTGAGCCAGGTAGTGCTGTTAGGTTGTGACGTTGTAAGCAGGCAAGCAAGATGATGCTGATTGATGGCTGGTTTCAGTCTTAAAAAATGGGATAGTGAGTTTGTTGTGGATCCAAACATCACATGCTTGGTTGTAAGCAGTATCACCATTAGAATTGGTCATACTACCAAGAACTTTGTGGATGTGAGTGCTCAGAAGTAAAGAATGATATAGACTGGGATAGCTAAGTCAGATACTAATTGGAGGCCAAGTGTTTCAAAATTCAAGGGAAGCTTCACCTGCACCATTAAAGTTATCATTGCATATGATATGCTTGAATTGAAGCATTCAGTTATTTTAGAGTTTTTTGTTCAAGGAGTGCTCTGAAAGGTGTTAAGAACTGTTAGAGCAAAAGAATTCTTCAAAAGGAAGAGGGCTGAGTTGGAATCAGTCAATCAAGTATAGTCTATCAGCTACACTTCTCAAGCTTGGCCTCAATACTCTTGAACCAATGTTGGTAAAACTGAACTGCCAAATATGAATACTTCCTCTAAATTAGGTTGGATGTCTTGTACAGCCTCATTGAACTAGATGCTACCATAATCAAGTTTATCATTCCTAACTTAGAGGAGTTGATCTTGAGTCCAAACAGTGATTATACAATTTGAGTAAGACTTGAAGTGATGTGTTTTAAATAAATCTGTAAATGTGCTATAAAATGATCACAAATTTGTATTAAATGTTCCTGTTTGCACAAATAGTCTTTTAGTAACATTGCCTTTCTTTCTGAAGTCTGTTATAATTGATGATGCTGCATTTGTTACTTATTGAAGATTTTTTTCCTTTGATAATGACTGCAGGATGATAAGCAATATGAACTTGGTCAAGAGGCAGTAGATAGAATTAACATAATGGGAGGCTGTTATTTGTTGATGGGTTTGGCTGAATTCTTCTTAAGCATCTGCTCTTCAATTGCTGCTGTCTGGAAATGGCAAAATACGAACAAATGGCAGCAGCATCTCTAGTTATATACCATTATTTTTCTTTCTTTTCCTTTTACTATTTATTATGAGCAATTAGAGAAAGGATTTTAGTTACTAATTTCTCTATGTTGTTGACAGTCTGTGAATAAAAGGAATTTTAAAAAAACATTATTTGCTGTAAGGACAAAAATCATCTGCACTGTGTGTGTGTGTGTGTGTGTGTGTGTGTGTGTGTGTATATGTATGTATATATATATATAAATATACACTCACACAAACATCAAACATGAATAAAATAGCATTCCACAAAGGCACCAAAATATTAAATATCTTTAATAACTAAAATCACTAACTATATTAGTAAACCTTTTTTCCAACTGAACATTTTAAAACAAAATACTGAAAATGTTCCACCCGACAACTTCAAGATATGGGACAATTCTTTTACCACCTGGATCCTGACACAAAAAAATAACAAAGAGACTTGAAAAATTAGAATTAAAGATAATAAACAAATAGGATTCCATTGTCCTTAATGAACTTGCTTGTATAATAACTTGCTGTCTAAATATACATGCTTCAAAATATAAATATATATCAACTGAAAAGTTCATAGGCTGACCAGAATACTCTTAAGGAATGTGACCAAATGAGGTTTATTTTTCAGCATAGTCCCCTTTGTTGTCCACATACTTCTTCCATTGATGTTGCTGTGCTGTGTGGGATCACATTAGTAAAAAAATCATCAATAGCAGATGTTATGTTACCATATGAATTTTTCAGCCCTCTTTTCGTGTATGTTTATGCCATGTTTGTATGTAACCATAACTTGGCAAAAACAGCATATTTTAGTAAGATTCTATTAGAACAATACACTTAAAATGCTCTAAATTAGAGGATAAAGCAACTTCCAGTCAAATTTGCAATTTTTTGAATCTGCATTTGTGATATAAGTTATGTTTAATCCTCCAAATACTTAATGTAATGGAAATGACTTTGAAATGCTAATAAGAATCCTGTATTTTTTTTCCTGAGTAGAATTATCAATGTAATTGATTGTAAGATAACCGATTGAAAACTATCATCTTATGAAAAAAATTATTAAGGTTATAAATGATGTCTTCATCTTGGAAGATTGTTGTAATCACAAGATTTTAGCTGTTGTAACTTGTAGTATTTGGCTACCTTTTAGGTATTTTGAACTGAATCTGGCTATTTATTCTTAGAGCATATCTCATATCAGTTAATTTTTCCTTGTGATATTGCTTTTCTGTTTCTTTCATGAAACTAGAGTATATGACTTGCATTAACAGACAGGAATTGAATTCATTTCCACCAGGTAACTAGGTATGCTTTAATCCATGCTTCTTATTGCCAAGACAATTTGAACCTCATGTCACTTGTCTGCCTCTTCAACTGAATCAAAGTATATAACTCTTTGTACTACCTATGACGTAATTAAGAAGTGGAATTTTTTTAGTTTTAAACTCTGTCCTTTCATTCTTAACTATTTATTTAGATTGCCAATGATAATAGACATTTGAAGAAGGCCAGAGAGTATAACAGCCAAAACATTGTGACTATAACAACCAAGATGAAGTATATTATGATGGTAATTCCTCATTACAGAAGTTCAATGAAACTTTCTATGCTTTTATAAGATAAGCAGTTTCTATCTTTATAAAGAAGGGAAAAATCCATCCTATTCAAGAGATGTGTATATTTTTTTCTGTTGTCATCTTTTAATTTTAAATGTTTACAAGTTACCAGTTTGTAAAGTTTGAATTCAGAACAGCTTTAATATTTTTAAATAAGTATTCAAATGCCAAATTTTACATGGAATTATTTTGGTGTTTTACTTTTAATATCATGTCATGAAAAATATAGGATTCATAATAGTATATTTCGGTCTTCATTATTTTATCTATAATTCTTATTCATTAGTGGGTAGAGTGTTTGCCAATGGTCCAGGAGACTTGGGTTCTATCCCACGTCGCATCATACCAAAGACTTTAAAAATGGTACTTGATACCTCCTTGCTTAACGCTCAGCAATATAAGGTACGGATTGAGGGTAAGTGGAGCAATGCAGAGAAAGTAGTAGTGCCCTGCCCTTACACCTCAGTGTAGTAGCTATTGAAAAGGAGCCTTCTGGTCGCCAACTTTACTTACTTTACAATTTTCAAAATTAATGTTTCATTAAAACTTAAGTTTTTGCATTGTTACTTTTAAGGATATATCTCTGATAATGTATTTGAAAATATCTGAAAATGTAGATTTATACTACAATTTTTCTGATAATAGAGGGATTCAAGACTTCATTTTTAAAATACCAATTTTAAAAAATCTATTCATTCCTGAAATTTTTGAAGCAACTTGAATACAAGATAGTTACTTAGTTGTTTTCAGTATTTTTGATTTAATTGCCTTTATTTCATAAACAAATATCATTTCTGGCTCTCCTTTTAAACAAGTAAGCTTTTTATAATGGGTGCATTTTTGTTTTTCAGAATTTATGTATCATTCACCATTTCTAATAAAAGATTTAATTTGCATTCATGAAGAAGCACATGAACTCATGCTTGCATATTGACTACTAATTCCTATATCATCTTTAACATTGCTGATGTTTCTAGTTTTGCTGTATTGGACCTTTCTGTTTGAGTATCATTTTAGAGCATTTTTTTAAAAAATATTTTTTTTATTATTTGGACTCCATACTGAGTGTCTGTTTTTTCTCTCTTGTTCCCTGTTAGCTGATTCCAATTGACATGCACATATGTATGCTTCAGAGGTATAGCCTTGCTCTGTTTTCTGCTTTAGAAGTTTAATACTTTCTCAGTGCTGCTAGAAAAACCTTTTTTCTTTCTTTTTTCCCCTTGTACCAATCTTAGGGATAAAATCCTTTCTTTGTTTGATGTTAGCTATAAAAGGCTGGAAAACTTTCAATATTGTTTTTGATCAATGCCTTTGACCTTGTCTTTCTAAAATTAACATCTTCAAGAAAGATAAACAAATATGACAGATTTTAAGGGAGTGGGAAAGAAGAAAAAAGCCTTATAAAGAATGAATTAAAAAATTAATATTGTTCTCTTCAAGGAAAATGTTCATATGTATGTATCGAAAGTAAACTTTCTTGATAATCATTTACAGGAAGGGCATTGATACCTTGTTACTTTTGTCTTATAATATTTTGTTAAAGATAAAATCCTTGACAAAACTTGAATTAATTCATTAATCACAAAAATAAATTTTGAGAGAAATCTTCAGGAAAAGGAATATCTTTAAAGAACACTTTATGATCATTATTTTTGTGAAGTGCTTAAATTTCATATTGTGGAAGAACACTGTCAACAGGACTTAGATTATGCTGACTGTCTCCCCTGCTGTGAGGAGTAAGACACTAAACTGATGGTGGTGAAGCTCTAATTCTGGAGCTCTGGGGATTGTTGAGTATCTTTTCATTGCCATTACTCCCTGATCCACTCTGACCTAGAGTGGTAGTACCTGTTAGGGTCCCATCTATGAGTCAAATTATTTGCATTAGGAAATACTTGTTATCATATAACTGGTGGTGGGGTAAAAACCCTCTTAAGAAACAATTACCCAAAAAATGTAAATATAAAGGTACAATGTATGTAATTCCCTCACCTCTTGGCATAAAATAACTGCAAATGGATTGACATGATGTTAAAATCAATCAGTTTCTTAGTTTTTCCTAAGTATGTTTTAAAAAAAAAAAAGTCTGTTTAACAAATTTTTACATATAATAATAACTATTGTATGTTATGTTTTTTAAAAAGGAGGATAAGGACTGGGTGGGGAAGGTGGAAAAAAAAGTCCTTTTCAAGATGAAATTTTTCACTATTAAAAACTTTTGCCTGCTGGATGGTAGAACTTTTTTTTAGATATGCGTATGTATCATCAAACTATTCAATACAGTACACTCTCCATATCCAATTCCTTCCATTGCCTGATATTTCATGAACTGACTGACTTTTCTAGTTTAGCTCTTTATAATAAAATAAATATACTTATCAAAAGTTTTAAGTATGAAGATAATGAATAAGTTTATAGTCTGAGATAATTATTAGCTGAATTTAGATGTAAAATTGTCACTGTATAATGTTTGATATATGTTATTTATAGAAAAATATTGGGTTAAATACTTTGACAAAGGAGGTTATGTTGAAAAATATTTGTTGTTTAAAATGATTTTTCATCATCAGGTTATGGATAAACTGATTTCCTTTCATATTTTGACTTAAGGTTATTTTTGTTTTTACTAGGTAAATATAGTTACAAGTTTCATGCTCTATATGTCTGTCATTTTAACTGTAGGTTCTACCATTGAGCTCTTTTCCAAGTAAAAATTTACTGTAACATTTCGGTATTCATAGTTAAACTTTCTTTTTATAGAGTTTACTGGTTTCTATCTGCACTCAGTTTTTCTTATTTTTATTCATTGTTTTTATGACATTATCAACATTTTTTTCCTGCATTTTTTCCTAACTTTCTTTTAATCTCTGATTTCTTTTTCTTTCCATTCAAAATGTTGACACTTTTCAATATTTTCAGATTTCTTCTCTTTTTACCCAATTTTTATTCATGACTATTTTTTGTCCCTGCAACATTCAAGTTTTATGTTCTGATCATCTTTAAGTGACTTATGTTAACTAAATTCAGTCACTTTCAACATCAATGATTAGTTGAAAGCAATTAAAAATTTTAATGGTGCTTTTTATTTTGTACATATAAACTTCTACTTTTTATCTTTTTAAATCTTTTCTTTTTTAACACCTTTGATTTTTGTAGCACTTCTTTAGCTCTTTCATCATTTGAGAGAAATAGACTTCTTTGAAGAACTGGCTTCTTTCCAATGTGGCTGATATAAACTGAAGTAATAAAATAGCCAAAGCCAAGTGATGGTTAGAATAATGCCCATGATTTGCAAGGTTCTGCCCAGCTGAGGCTAGCCAGGATCTCTTGTCTGATTGTGATACATAACCAGCTTATTTGTGCTATTTATCCAATAAATACAACCATTTTGGTTCTCTTTATTGCTCGCAAATCATTGTCCCAGGTTCCACCTTTAGTGTCCATCTTCTCTTTTATTGGAGATAAGTTGCAAACAGACTCTTTACAACCAAACCTTAGAATTCTATCTTGTTCTGTATATAATATGGAGATGTACATTATATTACTTTGTTTCTGCTTTTTTTTGTGTAGATTTTTTTCCTTTGACTTATTACAATGTAATAAAGCAATGGTAATGATTTTTATCTATATCAACTGTATTCATTTTGATGAAAGTTATGGCTTTATCACTGTTGAATATATTCATTTAATGATATAAACTTTATCATCACATGCTGTATATGTTTGTTTATAATTTCAACATCATTTGCTGCTAACCCTTTTTTTTGATTGTATTTTTAGTTGCTTTTCAAATGAACATATTCCTTATTTAATAAATAGAATGGATTTTATATTTAGTCTAGTTCTGAACCATTAGAATTATAGTTGCTTATTGATTAATTAAATCTAACAAATGCTTTTATTAAGTGAATGAACAAGCCCATATTGAATCATGCTTATTTAACTTCTTTTTCTATCATCATTGCCAATAAATTTACACACCTTTCAAATGAACATTTTCTGCAGCAATGAAGGTAGCTACAGTGACAGTCCATTAGTAAATGAAAAATGTGACTACCAATATTTACAAATTTAAAAAACAAAACATATATATATATATATATATATATATATATATACACATATCTCTTGATATCTTTTCTGATCCTCTTATTCCCCTATCTATGGGTTAAATAGTACTATTGTTGATCTTCAAGGATGGCTTTGACATTAAATAAACCCATGAATGTTGATATGCCATTAATAAAAGAAATCAAACCAAACCAAACCAAACCTTTATTTTTAACTGATTGTAGCACTTTAAAGCACTAAACAAACAAATGCCTTATGAATGCTTACAGAGTTTGAATGTTTTAACACTAATGTTCTAGACTACTGATCACTTTATATGTATGTACAATAGCCAAACTTACATCATATGTACTTAGGTTTAGATTCGTTTCCTTCATTTAACCATGTCTGTCATTTGTGTCTCTTGAACACCATCTATAAATTCATTCATACTAAGTCTTGCTGTATATATTACATTAACTTTTGGTTCAGCTTAAATTCATAAAAGTGTAAAGTATGAAAATTGTGGGTTGGAAAGCTTTTTATATTTGCATAAAAGTTAGTAAAATGTATACAACAAATTAACTGTCTATTTAATAATTTGAAATCATATTAAATAAAGATATAATTTTAGGTTGGAGGGAGGAACAAAGAGGTTTTAAAATATCAAGTTTAAAAAGAAATTCCCATTTTTATGTCAAATAATTGATTTGTACATTTGGTTCCCTAGAATTTTTTTTGTTTGAGAATGTACTATTTCTGTCATGTTAGGTTTTTAAAAAATGTTTAGAAGATTGAAATTTAATTATTCTAATTTATAATAAAATTTGTTAAATAGGAAAGAAGGGTCAAAGTGAATGCAGATGAAAAAATTATCCAAGTTGAGTAGAACAAGTTATAATCAACTTTTTTTTCAGTGTGGAACTGATTATAAGTTAAGCATTTTAGCAGATCACTTGTGTAAAGTTTGCTCAATGATGAAGTGAATCTGTCAGCATTTGTTTATATATATATATATATATATATATATATAGAGAGAGAGAGAGCACACTCATGAAAAGCACTGGCAGCCCTCTTATATCTATTTAATATGGCTTAAAAAAAGCAAAATTTGTTGCTCTTTGCTTATTTTATATAAATGTTTTGCTCATTTAGGAGCTTCATTTTGTAGTGATTGGAAGTTTTTGGAAAAATACTAGAAAAACTGCTTAAAAAATTTATGGTTGTCTTGGAATATATCTGGGGGCATTAATTTTTACGGGTCTTTAAAAATGTAAAAACAAATCCAAAAATTGTGCTATGGCCATTTTTAAAACTATTACATATAGAGATCTGAAAAAATCAGTGTTCTGTGTGAAGCAATGTATTGTTAATAAATTATAACTAAATAATATGTTATTAATGAAAGTTGGGTTTAAGTTTATGATCATCTAACCTATATCAAATGGAATTAGGTTTTCAAAATTCGATCTCTATACATGAGTATTTATAATATATATAAAAACATTTTTATTCTATAAAACCCGTTTGTTATTGGAAAATATGAAGAATACCCAATTGTATTGCCTGTTGGTCCATATAGAATTGATAGAAGTACAGTTTTGCTACTATATATGCAAATATCTGAAAATATATTACTTCATGCTCAATTGTATTAAAAGTGTATTTCCTCTGGTGAAAAAAAATCTACATCTTACATTACCAGGGAGATTGTTTTTGCTACTCTCAGTCTAGGATCAACAGATCTCTAAAAGAAATGGCTGGATTAGCATGAAATTTTCTGTGCACATCCATGCACAAGAAAAGATTCATTGATTTTAGTGACTCTCTAACCTTTTTTATCATTTATGAGCAGAGAGATAGAGAAAGATTTGTTAGTGTGGAGGGGAAGTAGTTACTGACTAAAGTAACTAGAGATATGGTTTTTCATATATAGTAGATCTGTGAACTGATTGAGTTCTCATAACAGTGGTCTATGATGTTATGGATGCTTCTATTTAGGAAGAAGGAATGAAGGTTTCTAATTTACATTTCAGTTTTCTTTTTCATATCTAAGAATTTGAGAGATTAAAAAATTACATTTGGTTTGAATGAATACTCTCCAAAATTATCATTCAGTTGCAGACTGAACTGAAAATTGCTTTATTCTCTATATTAGCATTATAAATGTATTCTAATCAAAAAATCTTGTCACTTTTGCAAAATTACAGTTAATTATATAAATTTCTTAACTTCTCTATCTCTCTATCACACACACACCCTTATATATATATATATATATATATATGTGTGTGTGTGTGTGAACTTAAAAATTCATGAAATAACAAGTTATGAATAAGACTAAAAAATACATACTTATTTATGTCCTATATTTTGCTTTTTAATTACCTCTCTGTCTTTAATTTGATCATTTTACTCACTCTCTCTTTGTTTTACTCTTGTTTTAATAGTTTGATTTCTTATCTTGAACTTTTTCATAATTTGCATTGGTCCTTTTCTTTTTTTATAGATTTTTTAACGGGTTTCATTCTTATAACTGGCTCATTGACCTAGTGGGTAGAGTGTTTGCCAATGGTCCGGGAGACCTGGGTTCAATCCTAGGTCGCATCATACCAAAGACTTTAAAAATAGTACTTGATATCTCCTTGCTTAACACTCAACAATATAAGGTATGTATTGAGGTTGAAGTGGAGCAATCCAGGGAAAGGAGTAGTGCCCTCCCCTATATCTCGGTGTAGTAGCTATTGAAAAGGGAGCCTTCTGGTCAATCTCGACTACGGTCACCAACTTTTTACTTACTCATTCTTATACTGTAAGAATGTGACAGTAAATTTTGATGACTCTCTTAATCAGGTTAATAGATATTGTCAAGGGGGAAAAAATCATCAATAAAATTGTTAGCCAACTTTATTAATCTTTTTCTAATTATACCTAACATATTTTGATGTTAACCGAAACTTTGTACCAAAGAATAATATTCAGATCTTTATCAGTCGTTTTCCTATTTTTCTCTGTAATCACTCTCTCCTTTCTTCTGTATTACTTTAAGATCTTTGCTTTCTTTTGTTCCCCTCTCTCTTCTATATTCACTTTGCCTCTCCTTCTGAATCATTCCTGACTTTCATTCACCCATTGCCTGGCTATAGCTATTATTTTGTTTAATGTCAAAGCCCAACTCAGGTTGCTCTGTTCTCTAAGGCACTGTTCAGTCTTCAATAGATTATTGGAAAGTGTGTCATGATAGAAGAAATAGAAAGTCACAGAAATCAGTTCTTGTGCTTCTCTCTTGGTTTCTATCATTTCATTCAAGCCTATGAAAACAGTAGCCATAAATTTATTCCTAATATTTTACCATTTTACAAATTTAAATGTTAATATTCCAGTTTGAATATTTATTTGATAATTTTCTCAGTTCCTGTCATTAAACTGGAAACAAATTTTGTTTTATAAATCCTTATTAATTTTGTTGTTCAATATGAATAAATTTTAAAGATTTTTGGTTAAAGTAAATTAAAGCTGGGAGACAATTCTTTTATTGAATAAAATAAGTTATTTGGAGGGAATAAAAAAAAAAAGATAGAATAAAGTGAAACAAATAAGATCCCCCCCCCAAAAAAAAAGCAAGCAAAAACAAAACAATCTATCTGAATGCATTTTATATCATGACTTTTTGAGACTAATGTTAGATATTTTAAACATGACCTTTTGGTTGTATGCACATTCTGAGGCTAAGAATTAAAGTTGATAAAGATTTCAGCATTTTTATTCCTATTGTTCAGTATTCACTTTCATATTAGATGTAGTGATAGCAAATATGAAAAAAAAAATGTTGACTGTTGTGATATGTCTGGAAAGCCTTATTTTTGTTTTGGTAAGAAATGAAACTTTTCTCTACTTTCATGCAGTTGATGCTGTATTATTGTATTTAAAGATGAAAAAGGAAAATCAAAACAAACATTTGAATGAGCATCTGGTTGAGATGTATAGATGTACATTTCACTTGTGAATTAGTTTATAAAGGGAGGATCCATTATACCACTCTAGGAAAAAGTGCTCATCTTATAGTTAGGTAATTTTTAAAAGAAAATCCTTTAATTTTACATTTCAGTCATCTGCTGCTTCAGTTAAATCAAGAGAGGAATTTTTGAGTTTATAATGTTAACATGATATATTTCTTTGCTGTAAAAGAACAGCTTATTTTCTTTTTTCTTTTCCACTATATACAATCATCAGAATGACAGATGTTGTGAATCATTGGAATTTGTTATTTTCATTGAGGTATTTAGATTATATTCCATGGTTACACAACTATATAAGTATTACTTAAATTAACTTCAGTTTATGGTTTTGTGTGTGTGTAAATGTATCAATTTTCAATATTTTACATAAATTAAGGATTTTAAAAATTTAAATGAGTACCTGCTAACATAAGGTGCACACACACACACACACATATATATATATATATATATATATTGTAATAGTGTTGGTTGTCACTATCTCACTTTGTGGTGAACAAAATGTGATATCATTTGGAGAGTGCTCAATATTTGTGATAGAGCTATCATATAATAATAATAAGTAAATATATATTCATCTTTATATATATTTAATAGCATGGAAGCTTGTATGCGACCAGGTTTCATGATGTTTTATAAATGACAATCATCAGGCAGATAACGAAAGATAATGAAGAAATCGAAAAAATCAAAAAATAGTCAAAAGAATGTTAGAATTATGTACAACTCTGTGTGTGTTGGTTATATTTGCGTATTATTGTATGTGGACATATAAGTGATGTTTAATAAATGTGTGTATGAAGATACATGTGCCACATGATAAATTTGAGGTTGTCTCCTGGATGTATGAAATGTGATGTGTAGCTGAAAAACCTTTTTATTTGTTTCTTTATATATTCATGTGTGTGTTTGTGATGGTGATTTTAACTAAGGAACAAAATATCATCATTGCATTTTGAAGAAAATAAAGTTTTGATTTGTAAGCATAATAGGCGTGTGTCGTATGGTAGGCCAGAATCTCAATAAATATCATGGTGATGTGATATGTTATATTGTAATATACTATGGAGTATTATGCAATATTGGTATTTTATGCTGGAATATGATTTGTGTTTGATTGCAATAATATTTTGTATTAGTTAAATGCGTTAATGATATATTGCGTATACATCATTGTAATCCTTGATTGTATATACGTAAGGAATGTAGTGAATATATTGTGTTATTATAATAATTGGTTGTATTAGCTATGTCTTTTTTTTTGTGTTTGTGAGTGTGTATGGTGATGATTTTAACTAAGGAGCAAATTATCATTGCATAATTATGGAAATGAATATATGATTTGACATGTAAGCATAAGTCTGGGACATAAGGGTAATAGGTGGGGAGTTGTGTTGGGTTATAATAATTTTCATTAGCTATCTATATTGTGTTAATGTTATGGTGTGTGCATGGGGGATATGTTAAATATGCTGTGTGGAGACCTATTGCTTACACTCATGAAAACATAGCTATCATAATGTCAACAGGTTGTGGAGGTGCATGAAGATCGATATAAAGATTTAATGGAGGAAGGTAGTATTTACGGTGCATCGGGTATGTTGTGGGGTCATTTTTAGTAGTGGAGGTGGTATAGGTAAGATTGGATGGGTTATGTGTATAGGTCGAAATGTGAGAGTAGATGTTTGTTCTCATGTTTACATTTGGATAGAATTTCTGATTTTTTGTTTAGCCGAGTGTTTTGTGATGGGTGGGTGATAATAACTATTTTTTTGTGGAGGCAAAGAAGGTATTTTCTTGATGTCTTTTTGTATAGGCATGTGCTAGTTTTAGTATTTCCCAGATGGTGGTGGGTGAGATGTTCATGTCTTTTAGACGCCATATGTGTGTGGATAAAGAAATGTTGAGTAATTTCTGTTGGTGAAGGAAAGTTTGTGGTTATATATTCTTTGTGTTATGGTACCCTTCATTGCACCTATGTATTGCTTGACTGAGCTGTTGGTTTTTTCAGTGGCTCTGTATGCTACGTTAGGCAGTTTCCTTGTAGGGGATGTTTCTTTATCCCTATACTTGCATTGTTTGTTGTAGTGTGTGGATGTATTTGATCTTTTTGTTGTGGCCTTTTATGATTTGCGATATGTTACTTGTACAACTGTAGCTGACCTTTATATTGTTTCTGTCGAAAATTTTAACTAGGATATGATTGGGGAAGTACTTGCTTATTAGATTTAGGAAGTTCCAACTGGTGTTTGATGTTACACGTTTGTTGTAAGGGGGGTTGAATCAAGTTATATTTCTATTTTTATGCTTTGGTTTGCTTTTTGGAGGTGTGTATTCTCATGTTTGACTATAACTGCTGTTTTTTAGTGTGTTGTCATATGTGTTTGTATTTGTTGGAAGAATTATTGGATAGTCTACGGCTAATTGATTTTGGTTTTTGTATGATAACTGAGGGTGGGTGGTTTGAAGAAGTGTGTATGTAGATGGGTATATTGTTCTCGTTTTGTATAAGGTTTGAATGTGCTTTGTGTTACATCTAAGAAATTTACTATTTTTAGGCTTGTGTATATGGTAATTTTAGTGCGTGAGATATCCTTTTCCTGTAGCTATTTATTTGAGGTCCATTCGTGTTCCTAATGATGATTAGACTGCCATCTCTGTATAGTCCCATATTGGTGTGACTGATTATGTTTGATAGTTGGGAAAGAATCAGGTCATCGACCAGCTTGCACACCTTTGTGCCATCAAAGCTACCCATCGTTATGTCGACCAGTTGGTTACTAAGTTCTTTTTATCTATGGTTTATTGTCATGGAAGAGGAGTGATTTGCGGTAGTGCTTGATGATCCTGATATCATTTTGTGAGACGGGTATGTGCTGGGGTACTATTTCTAGAGCTCTGTCAAGTGTGTAATCGGTGATGGAGGGGTGGTAGTCTGTGATGTCAAATTGGATGAAGGCTGTATTGTTTTTGTTGACAGCTTTGGTGTTCTTCCATTGGTTGAGTTGTAGTTTATCCTTTAGCTGTGTGTTTATATTATTCAGTATATGCTTACTAATTCTCCCAATTTCGGATTTTGTGGGGTTAATTAATTGATATGATGGATTGGTTTTGAAATTTGGTTTGTGATCTTTGATTGTTATAAATGCTGGCTGCTTAGCTAGAGAGTTTATTTTGTGGTCTATGTTTAATTTTGTGGCTATTTCTTTGGCTTCCTTATTTATGTTGTTCATTGTGATTTCAGGTGCTTTTTTGTATATTTGTGTTACGTTGTTTGTTGTCAGCTTTTTGTAGTTTATGAAACTTGTAGAATATAAATTGGTTGTTTTGTCCGCAAATATAAATATTTTTTTGAGTTATGTATTCTTTTCATGTCATTTATGTTTTTCTGGAAATTGTCTTGGTGTCTCATGAATTTCATGTTTTTGACCCTATCTGTTACATCATTTTTGAAGGCTTGCATATCCTTACATATTGGAGGACATTTTTTGATTTCAGGTTGAAATCATCAATGATGTCGATGTTGTTAACACCTTTGAGGAAGAAGTGGGCCTTCCACTTTATTCTCTTTATCAAGCTCTCTATTTTCTTGGTGGGTAGGAGCTTATATGCCGAATAGGTTGGTATCGGTATATTCTTTAGAGAATATGCAAGGTCAATGTGATCCATTTTATACAGCAAGAGTGCTCAATCTGTTTGGGAGCTTAATATTGTAACAGTGTTGGTCATCACTATCTCACTTTGTGAGTTTGTGGCGAACCAAATGCAATATAATTTGGAGAGTGCTTAATATCTGTGATAGAACTATCATATAATAATAAGTAAATATATATTAGTTTTTATATATATTTAATAGCATGGAAGCTTGTATGCAACCTTCGGTTTCATGACATTTGCCAGGAGGCAACCTCAAATTTATCATGCGGTGCATGTATCTTCATATACACACATACTAAACATCACTTCTATGTCCACACACAATAATACGCAAATATAACCTACACAAACACACACACTCATAAAGAGTTGTACACAGTTCTAACGTTCTTTTGACTATTTTTTTGATTTTTCGATTTCTTCATTATCTTTCATTATCTGCCTGATGATTGTCGTTTATAAAACATCATGAAACCTGAGGTGGCATACAAGCTTCCATGCTATTAAATTTATATAAAAACTAATATATATTATTATTTTATATATATATATATATATATATATATATATATATATATATATATATATATAACAATAATATTACCCCCATACCTCCCTAATACAGAAATGAAAAAATAAAAGAAAAAATAGACATTTTCTTAAAATAGAAAAAGTTAAATAGGTAAAATGATACTAGTGACTAACCAAATAACTAGTAGACTAAAAAAATAAGGAAAAAAGATGCCTAGATGAATTTAAGACATTGGATTGGTGACTGTGTCTAACCTGGTTCCTTTGGTCTTCCTCCTCCTCTTAAAGGTGGTTGTTTTTTTTTTTTAATTTTTTTTTTTTATTCAAGTAATGTTTGTGTATTTTCCTATCCATTTTGTGACCACTGTCTGAAGAGGCCTGCCACCTTGTATTAGCCAGCTGAAATAAATTTATAATAGCAAAATGACAGTCTGATGAGTTTTTCTTCCAATTATATTGCAGATATATTTGCTCTGGATGAGATTTTTATGTATCAATAATCATACATCAAGCACTCTTGGAAAATCATATGAATCCTCTCCTAGCTTCTCAATGAGAGTAATTCCAAATTTATCATCTCTGGACATTTATTCTATATATATATATATATATTATTCATTTTTGTTCCCTTGTATAATACCATGGTAAAATGGGGAGCATAGTTTTAATATTGATTAAAATCGATTAAAACAAATATAAAACTTAGGTGCCTTTCAACCAACACTTCTTCAGAAGCCAATTGTTGGTATTTACAAATGAATGAAGTTTTTTTTTTTTTTTGAAGAAAAGATCTTAGAATTTGGAGGAAAAGAACACGCACACAAACACACACAGAATAGTAATGACTTCCCAAATATTTCTAATTTGTGTTTGAGCTTTCTCTGTCTACACAGTGTCAGGTGTTGTGTATCAATGATGATAGCATCTAAGATGTTGAAGTGGTGCTTAGTCCAAACCCTGTGCAAACAGAACTTTTCTAAATAATTGATTTAGCGTGCATTTGTATTCAACAAGTGTTCTCCAATGATGATTCATGTCTGTGAATGCCTGTTGTTGGTGCACACCTAAAGATAGAACCCAAGACATGTTGGGCAATCCTCACCTCTAATCATTGGATAGTTTTAGCTATATAGTCATTGAAGTGGTAAGTAACTAAGTTTTGTAGGAAGGTAGGCAAAAATTACTTGTAAAGATGGTTTGTACTACAGTAGAATTTAAACAGTTCATTATGGATGAAGAGATCTTATCAGCAAAGAACTGACTACTAGATCTGATCCATAGTATTTTGATGTAAACAAGACAGTTTTGAGAGCTGAATGTTTTGATATTATGAAGTAGAAAAATTTCAATTTTACACAGAATAACTTTCAGGGTGACCATTTGCAAGGAAAATGTTGGTGGTCATCTTGAGTTGGGTATCCAGTTTATACTCGGAACATATTATTGGTTAGTGGGTAAGAGTTTTGATAAAATGAATCTTCCTGAATTTGGAGGCAAAAGAATCCCAACTTGAATATAACACTGTAAAAGTGGCTTTTCTGTATACATTAGTGGTGAAAGATGAAGCTTTCTTGACTAAAACCTCTAAAAAAGGCAACATTTTTTTCCATCATAAATTGTAAGGAGAGGTGGAGGTTTTTCAAGTACTGAAAAAATATATTCACCTCATTATGTAATGTAAAAGAAGCAAAGGTATCAACATAACAAATGTAACAGTATGGTTTGGAAACCTATCTAAGATATTTCTCCAGAAACTCAACAAAGTTATTAGCCATAAAAGTTAGCAAAGAGCAACCCATAGATATTCTATCAATATTATTGAAACTGAAAGAAACAGACTTAGTGGCCATCTCCACCAACTCAATAAAAATATTCTCCAGAGTGAAAATATATATATGATTTAAATTTTATATATGACATAAAATTCAGTTTAAGTTGAATGGTTATTGATAAATGTTTTGTAATTAAGCATTTAAGGTTTAATGTATATTTATTTATGTATCTACTCCTCATATATTTGATATGCAGAACTGTACTTGAATTCCTGGTTCCATTTGTAGTATGCAAAAGCAGCTGGATTTTCAGCAAAATGTTAGGATTTGTGCATTTCATATGAACTGACACTTTCTGTTGAGAAAATTGACTTCGAGGAAATGTAAGGAAAAGCTATAAAAGTAATGAACTCCAAGGGTTCTGTTGAAATTATGATGTACAAAAACTTTGTCATTAATAGATACAAAAATCATAACACAAGTGTCCAACAAAGACGATGAAATATGATATTTTGATTAAGATCAAACTTTCAGCTAAGCTTCAAGATGAATTTGTGTAACTAATGGAATTGATAAAAGAATTTTTGTGTGTGTAATTGATGCATTTATTTGAGTATCTACAGGTAAATATATCTAATTTCTATTGAATTTAAAAGAAAAACTGCCTTTATCAAATTATTTTGGTTGTTTGTGAGAACAAACTTTCCTCTGATGAATTTTGAAGATATTTTTTCTCCTTTTGTTATGACTTTTGCCATTCTCTTTATTTTACTCCTTTACTAAAACTTTTTTATTGCAAATTGAAGAGAATTAATTTTTTAAAAGTCATGTTTGAGTTTTACAGTTGCTGTTTAACCCTATTATGTAACAAAGATAATCTTGTTATTCAGTTAATGATACCTGCTGTAAAGCAGATTTTTGATTAAAGTGTTTACATGATGCAATCTGGGACTGCAATATACATTTTCTTCCTTTCTTTCTATGGGAAATTTGTTATAAATTGTATTTCTTAACAGTAGAAATTGTAACATTTAAAAAGAATGAAATAAGAGAATATCTTTGAGGAAATATAATGAAAAACTGAATATACCAAATTTAAGTGATTTACAACTTATAAAAGTATGTTTTAACCTGTCATTTTTGGGAAATTTAGTGACTAAAGTAAAGAATGAGCTCACAAAATTGACTCTTTTTAATTAAAATAGTTTAGTTATATGAAAACTCTCTTTATATCTCTTGCTATGTTTTCAATATGTATCAATTTCAATTTAATTTCTGATTCATTCTACTACTTATTATTTTTTATTATCTATTATTGAATAAAACATTAATTTTTCAGTAAGCATTTCTTTCATTTTAATTTCAACTGCTTTTTATTGTAACTTTTCAGATGATCATTTTAGGTCTATTAGTAAACAATATAAATAGGGAATAAAGAGTTAGCTTTGAGATATGAATTAAAATCTCTTATTCTTTATTTCTTTTTTGTATTGCTTACTGACAATTATGGTTTGAGAGGTTGCAATTGAAATTAAGATGAAAGGAATACTAGTTAATAAAAAAGATTGTGAAGGAATGCTTCCATTATATCAGATTTTGAAGAAAAATTACTCCATTTGTCTTGATTATGCTGTGGACTGAAGAGACATATCATATAGATTTCTGCTGATAAGAAAGACTAGTAAAAGTCAAAATATGTACTTTACATTATCCTTGTTTTAATGAATGTTCATTTTTATATTTTCAATTTTTATTTGTGAAGAAGTTAATCTCATTCATTGATAAGTGAAGAGATTATGTATAAAAGATCTTAGTGAAGAGAATATATTATGAAAAATATAGTAGGAATTGGAAAATAGTGAACAAATGAGCTGTTCTATAAAAAATAACTTAGTGATGTTTGCCAATAATTCAAAGATGAAAATAACATTTTAAAAGATCCAGCCCAGTTGACTGGGGTTGTAGAATATACCAACTGCATGTCTGCAGATGGATAAGATTGCCCCCACTAAATAACTGTCTTCGATTTGACACTAAACCATTTGATGGTGAGGCTCCAGTCCCGTAGCTTTGAGAAATGTGGAGTACCCCTTTATTGCCATTATTCCCAGGTCCACCCTAACTTGGAGTGGTAGTACCTGTTAGGATCCCATGTATGGGTCAAATAGTACTATTCAACCATTTACTATACTTGAAACCATTTAACTGTGCTGCAAACAAAGAATTAATATTAAATTGATTTATTCGTGTTAGATGGCAATACTTAGAACCATTTAACTGTGTGCAAACACATGAGCTCTGGCTTAAAAAATCGTTACCTATGAACTATTCATTTACAGAGCATGTATAGTTAATGCTAAATACTGTTTATACATATATATTAAGTAACCTATGAGGGTTGATATGACATAAAACACAACCAACTATTTAAGAAATCATTAACCCCAATGTAATGTTGTAAAGTGCAAATGCATTTTTCTTCTGAAAGACCATTGATTGCTGAATTCTACTCATGTTTAGCCTTTGACTGACCTTCTCCCAGGAAACCTATAATAATACTACTACTAATTTCTTTCTTGAAGTAGTCATTTGCTTAATGCAACTTTATTTTAGAGATTTTGTTGCAAGGAATAATAGTAATGTTATACATGATGCAGCAGAAATAGCTCCCACATTTTAAACTGTCACCTTTGTAGTGGTAATGGTAGTTCTATCTAGTTGATGTCTTACTGTTTTTTGTATGTTCAGACAATCCCAAAGCAGAAGCATGTTTACAGGCTAAATGTGTAGGAAATGGCTCAACAGACTGTCCGATTGTCAGGTGTTTAAGTGCTTCAAGGTGCCTTTTTTTAAATCAATGAATAAGTGGTTCTGGAATGTTCAACCCATAGCAATATCAAATTTCTATCCAGAACAGCATAATTCCAACATAACATGAAATGAGAATGAAAAGCTCTCTGTATAGCAATTATAGATTCACCAATCTTTTTAAAAAAAGTTTATTTAACAGATGCACAGCTTGCATTTGTCCAAGCCATATCTGGGAGGAAGGAGATGGCAAGACATTTGCTAGATGGAGCTACCATTACCGCTTACCTAAGTTCACTTGTACCACTCTGGTGAAAATATAAAATGCAGGAAGTATTTCTACTGCATCCTATATATCCTGGTACAATGATACAGTTGTGGTCCCATTTTTGATGCCATTGAGTTTTGTGATTTCTTCCCCCCTACTCTTTCATTGCTGCTGACCGTAGAAGAAACCTTAACCTTTGATTATGTTCATTCATTGCAAAAATTATTTCTTTATCTCTCTCAAATAGTTTTAAAGAGAAAAGTGTGTGTGTATATATATATATATATATATATATATATATATATATATAATCATGATGTTGCGGCATCAGCATGAATCTCTTTGACCCTCTCCTGCACTCTTCTCTATCGTCTATTGCTTCCGGTAGGTTTTCAAGGCTACATCCTGTATTGGCATAGAGCTGTTGTATGTAGGTTCTAGCTGGTCATTCTGCCTTTGCTTGTCCGTGTGAAGGGGTCCACAGGAGTATGTCACTTATGAGTTTGTCTCTACTTCTCCAGCAGTGTCCTGCATATTTGGTTCGTCTAAATTGGATAGTTTTCGTGATGGGTGGTAAGTGGCTGTACAGCTGCTGTTTTGTGTAGTGTTGCCTCCAGGACTTGTTCAATATTGCTTGCAGCATTATTGTGTAGTTGCCATCAAGCCTTTTCTCTATACGTTTAGTTAGTGTCCATGTAACGCATACAGCAGTATCGACATGACTGCTGCTTGGAAAAAACTGTATTTCATTTTATCGGTCAGGTCTGACTTCCATATGACCGATAACCTATCAATAGCTGTCCATGCCTTTGCTAATCACATGTTGATGTCTGTTTCGGTTGATGAGATACTGCTTCCTAGGTAGGTGAACTTGTCTACTACTTTCATAGAACTACCGTTTAGTGTGGAGATGTTGCCTCTTTGATTAAAGCACATATATTCTGTCTTGTGGGCATTAACCTGAAGGCCTATGCCCTCAGCTGCTCATTCCAGACTATGTAACCAGGTTTCAGCTTGGGCAGGTGTATTTACCAGAAGTGCTATGTCATTGGCGTAGTCTGCATCTGTAATTGTTTTTGCGGGGTATCTTCTGCTTCTTTCCTTTGTCAGCTTGAAACTGTTGTCTTTCATTTTATCAATAGACATTTTAAGCAAGTAGTCTAGACAGATGATAAAGCTGTAATGGGCTAATGTGTCTCCTTGCTGCACACCTGTTACAATGTTGAAGTAGTCAGTATCTCCATCCAGGAAGCAGATTTTTACTTTCATTTTTCTGTATAGCATCATTATGGCTGTGACAGATTTTTGGGGGTAGGCCTTAGGCGAGAAGTATTTGCTCTATCTTTCCTCAGTGTATGGAGTCAAAGGCCTTAGCGAAGTCGACAAATAATATTGTTGACTCTTGGTTTTTTTGCATGTACACCTTCAAGAATTTGATGGATAGTCAAAATTTGTGTTATCGTGGATTTATTTCTCTGAAAGACATTTTGGTTCTTCCTAAGTAGGTTCTCAATTTTGGGTTCTATGCTCTTGTGTCGTGTGTGTGTATATATATATATATATATATATATATATATATATAACATAGAAGCTTGTTTTGCAACCATAGGTTTCATGCCAATCAGAAAGAACGATATTGGAGAAATTGAAAAATACAGTCAAAAGAATGTTAGGATTGTATACAACTCTTTGTGTGCATGTGTAGATTATATTTGTATATTATTCTGTGTGGTCGTATAAGTGATATTTACCATGTGTGTATATGAAGATGCATATGCCGTGTGGCAAATTTGAGGTTGTCTCCTGAATATATAAATCGTCATGTGTAGCCAAAGTCATGACAGTTTGACAGAGTTTAAAAAAAAAAATTGAGAGAGCAAAAGAGATATGATTATTTTAAATAAGGAACAAAATGTCATCACATTATGAAGAAATGAAGTTTTGATTTGTAAGCATAATAGATGAAGGAGTATGGTAGGTCAGAACGCAATAAATATCATGATGATGAGACAATTATATTGTAATATACCATGGAGTATTATTTGTTCATTTATCTAGTTTTATTTTTTTATATTTGTGTGTGGTGGTTATTTTAACTAAGGAACAAAGTATCATCATCATTGCATTATGAAGAAAATAAAGTTTTGGTTTGTAAGCATAATAGATGAAGGAGTATAGTGGATCATAACGCAACAAATATTGTATTGATGAGACATGTAATATTGTAATGTACTATGCAATGTATTATGCAATATTAGTATTTTATGCTTAAATATGTTTTCTGTTGGATTGCAATAATAATTTGCATTAGTTATGATGTGTTAATGATATATTACGTATACATCATTGTAGTCCATTATTGTATGTATGTGAGGAATATAGAGAATATATTATGTTAAGGTGTTGCAATAATTGTTTGTATTAGCTATGTCATTTTTTTTTAATTATACGTTTGTGAGTGTGTATTAGATGAGTAATTTCTGTTGGTGAAGGAAAGTTTGTGGTTATATATTCTTGTTTTGTCGTACCCTCTGTTGCACCTATGTACTGCTTGACTGAGCTGTTGTTTTTTACAGTGGCTCTGTATACTACGTTTTTCTGTAGGCAGTTTCCTAGTAGGGGGCATGCTTCTTTATCCATACTGTTGCATTGTTTGTTGTAGTGTGTGGATGTATTTGATCTTTTTGTTGTGGCCTTTTATGATTTGAGATATGTTACTTGTACAACTGTAGCTGAGCTTTATATTGTTTCTGTTGAAAATTCTAGCTTGGGGTTTATGACTGAGGGGTACTTGCTTATTAGATTTAGGAAATCCCTACTGATGTTTGATGTTACACATTTGTTATAAGGTGGGTTGAATGAAATTATATTTCTATATTTTTAGTGCATTAACATATATGTGTTTGTTTTTGTTGAAAATGTCAATGTTGGAAGAACTATTGGATAGTTGGCGGCTAATTGATTTTGGTATTCGTTTAATGATTGAGGGTGGGTCATTTGAAGAAGAGTGTATGTAGATGGGTGTATCGTTCTCTCTTTTTTTTTTTTTTATAAGGGTTAAATGTACCTTTCTTTAAGTTTTGTGTTACGTCTAAGAAATTCACTATTTTTAGGCTTGTGTATATGGTAATTTTAAATCCCAGCAGTTTTAGTGTGTTGGATATCTTTTTCCTGTAGCTATCTAGTTTTGGTCCATTTGGGTTCCTAAACTGGTACCAAACTGTTGTGATTTTGGTTACCCATCGTTACTCATACATCCAAGAGACAACCTCAAATTGGCCGCATGGCACATGCATCTTCATGCACACGCATATTAAATATCCCTTATATGACCACACACAATAATATGCGAATATAATCTACACACACACAAAGAGTTGTACACTATCCTAACGTTCTTTGGACTGTATTTTTCAAATTTTTCCAATATCTTTCTTTCTTTGTCTGATGTTTGTTGTTTATAAGATGACATGAAACTTATGGTCACAAACAAGCTTCCATGCTATTAAAAACTAATATGTATTTACTTACTATTATTATTATGTAATAGCTCTATCACAGATATTGAGCTCTCTCCAAATTATTCCGCATTTGGTTTGACACAAACCCACAATGTGAGATAGTGACAACCAACACTGTTATATACACACACACTTTTTTTTTCTTTTTCTATTTGAGAGAGAGAGAAAAAGAAATGATTATATATGTATGAAAGCAACTTTATCCCATTGGGACCTACTCTTTCTTATATCTGCCTACTGCTGAAGGAACCATAACCCTTCATTATATTGATTTATTACTCAAATTCTTCATTTTTTTTTTCTTTTCTTTTTCAATAGTAAAAAGTATCCATTATCACATAAGAACTACAATTAAAGAAAGAAGTCAGCCCTCCAAGTTTTGGTTCCCTTTCTGAAACAAAGTCAGTGGAAGAGTAACCTCAGTGGTTAGCAGCAATAAAAGGGAAGGAAGACTTCATAAAAGTCAGTTGCATCAAAAATGGCATCATGCATCAGTCAAGCTCTGTACATAGAATAATAAGCTTTTATGATTCTGGCTATATATCTTGTTATTATAGTATTATTGACTCGCAAATTTTTATTATTCTGATTGTTCTAAGTAGTTTATTCCCTTGTCTTTTACTCACATACTTAAAATATTTCTTTAATATTCAAATTTTTATATTTTATTTTTGATAATGCCATTAAAGAATTCTTGACACTTTCAAATCTCATCTTCCAGCAATTATTTTCCTTTTTTAATGCACACTCCCCCAAAATAGATTAATTCAGTTTCCTTTGTAGTTTTCTGAAGGGAAAAAAATTTTTTTTATAGCTAATTCCTATTAAACTTGTTTTATAAAAATTAATACAGCCTAATTAAAAATTAGTCAAGTTAGAAAATAGTAAATTCTGTAAGGTAAAATGATATATGGAGACATTTGTTTACTGTGTAGTAATAGTTCATTACCATCGTCAGTATCTTTGCTATTTTGACTCAAGTGTTCAATCAAACTACAACTGTAACATTTTGTTGGATCTGTAGGTCATAATTCATGGCCCTTTCCAAACTTCTAAAAAGTTATTTCTCATCATTGTACATGTTAGTAATTTTGGATAGGATTTGGTCTATTGGCCTAATAGGTAGAGTGTTCGCCAATGGTCTGGAAGACCGGGGTTCAATCCCAGGCCGAGTCATACCAAAGACTAAAAAATGGAACTTGATGCCATATTGCTTAACACTCAGCATTATAAGGTAAGTATGAAGGGTAATGTGGAGCAATCCAGGGAATGGAGTAGTGCCTTCCCCTACATCTTGGTGTTGTAGCTATTGAAAAGGGAGCCTTCCGGTCGCCCTCAACTAAGGTTGCCAACTTACTTATATTAAAGCACTTTGATCTAATTGTGTAAGTTTTGATGATTTATCTTAATTATTCAATCATTTCTTATAAGCTTGAACATCTCTTTTATGTTGTAAAGGTGCTTATAAAGAAATTAAGCCTAATATTAGATATTTACCTGTATTATAATATGGGCATTAATTGATTTCTTCTCAGAGGCATTGGTGATGCTTTAAAAGAATTTTGCTAAGTTATTGATTCTATGATTATATAAATTGGTATTAAAAATAGTATTGTTTTGTGGAAAGAAAAAATTATTACTATCAATTTTAGTGTAAAAGTTGAACCCTAAAATTCTGAGATATTAATGTGAATTTAGGCCTATATTAGTCGGATAAATTGGCTTTTCCAAATAAGGTACCATCACTATCATCAAACTGCTAAGTTCATTATCTATATGACTATAATCCTTTTATCTTTTTCTATGCTCAGAAAGCTATTTTATATGATTGTATGTGTATATATGTATATATATCATGAAATAACAATCCAAACAAAGGGTTCTTAGTGGTTTGTTGTATTTTGTAAACTAATTACTGCTTCTGTCTTGTAATAGTTGTCAGATCTAGTATACTGATATTATATGCATGTGTAAAAACTATTATGGAACAGAAATGTGTGTGTGTGTGTGTGTATATATATATATATATATATATATATATATAAACTGAAAAGAAGAAAAAAAACAAAAAGAAATTTGCTTCACATTTTTTAATGGATTTTATTTTAATTTTTCAGGTTCCAGATATTGAAATATTTGTGAGGATAATTATGAATAAAAAATAGTAAGTATTAAAGAAAAAAAAAACATTCTAAGATAATGCCATTTGTATGAATTCGTTAAAATTTTTGGAAAGCTCACCCGATTCAGGCTTTTATATTTAACTTTTAGAGTTTATTGCTGGTATTTCAGAATTCATTATTACAATTAATTTTCCTTAGAAGACAAGAAACTCTGATTTGAAATTATATGAAAATCTTCCCTATTGTTATGAGTTTTACTTAAATCTGACAATGGTACATATATATGTTGTTGTTTTTTTTAAAATGAAAATAAAATAAGACTGATTGATGGCTTTTGTCTACTGAGCCTTTAAAAGTTGATATGCCCACAAAGTGGAATATTTTACCCTGCTCTCTTTGCCTTTGGTACCTGATATATACAAAATTGATTCCAAAGGGTCATTTTAAAACCAGTAAGTATTTTTTTGTCTGTGTTTTCTGAGGCCTGTGATCTGAGGTTGATTTTTAAGATAAAACTTCTAAAGAGAAATTTCCATTTTATATTTCTGTCCTACTTCAAAGAAACCATCTTAGCTTTTATGTCAGCATTGATTAAATGTTTGATATGATTTTCAGGACTGCAAAAAATTGTTTTAAATGGCTGCTAATGTATTTACAATATCAAAATCTTAGCAGCAATATTGCATGTATATAACAATTTCTTTAGGCAAGGATGAGTTGGAAGGGGGGGAAGGAAAAAAAAAGAAAGAAACGCATTGCTACTTTTCATTTTTTTTCATTCTAAGCTATTTATGATATTAAATATTTAATTTATTATAACCGTTGTAACAAATAGAGATTGTTATATTATGTCCCTTTGCTGCAAACTGGTTGGTCTTTGTCATAACTCAGTAACTTGAATGGTGTAGTTGTTTACTAAGCTTTGCTTACACTGGTTCACAAGTATCAAGTTGCTTAGAGTACCTACTTTTCTTAGAGTGGACCAGGGTGAGTGACCACTTGTTTTAGAGTGGTAGTATCTGTGAGGGGTGCATCTATAGATCAAACAGATCTGTTTGAAAAGTAATAGTATTGGATTGGAATACTTGAAATTATACAACTGTTTAAATTATTTGTATTAGATAGAAATCTTTCAGAGTTTTTTTTATGTTAAAAAAAAAACAAACTCTTTCACAACTACTCAAAAAATATAAATGTATAATGTATTCAATTCCCTAACCTCGAAGCATAAAATAATCCTAGATGTGTTGACATGTCATTAAAAGTAATCAATCAATAAGTGGATTCCCATCTAAGAACCACCCGTCTTATTATTCCACTAAAAGAATATTAATCAGGGATGATATTTTTTCAAGATATTGGGACCTTCTGATATGTGAGAAAACCAAGGTTCTTGTAGCAGAAACAAAATATTTGCGGTGGGGAGAGAGAGAGAGATTATATATTGTGTTCTCAGTTGAATAATGAAAAGAATCCATTTGTCAGCATTCCTTATGTTTGATATACATTCTGCTTTTGCTGTGTGGGTGTAAGAAATCAGTAAACAGAACATTTAATTTCATAATGGGCTTTTCATATGCCACCTTGAACAATTCTGTGACTTTTGGTATCTTTTGTATTTGATACAGTGCAAAATCTATCCATATTTTTAAAAAGTTAGGTATATATTTTATGAATTTATTTTTATTAGGATTATAGTATTGCACAGCATTCATTTTGGTATAAATAATAATAATTCTTTTATCTATTCATCTATTTTTTTATTTGAATTAAGTTGAAAAGATGTTGTAATCATAGAACATAGACAAAAGAAACCAAGTAAAGAGAAATAATCTCATCCCTTGTTATAGAAGATATCAATCCTTTCAATGTAGTGCAAAATTAAATTAGCTGTTCTATGTTCAGCTTTATCCCTTGCCAATCTTTTGTTTCGCATTTGCAACCTTAGAGGTGCAGTATATAACTGTGTGTATGTGTGTGTATGTATATACACACACACACACGTATTCATAGGTCCTTGGTTTTTAATGTTTGATTTTATGTTCAATAGATTTTTTATGTCAATTTTTAAATATTACGAGCATTCAGTGACTAAAATCCCAATGCTCAAGAGATACAAACAAGATTCTCAACTTGGAGAAGATGAATAAATAAAACCTGAAGTATTTGTTTTCACTTGATTGTGTCTGTCAGCTTTTCAATTCGAATCCAAGGGGCAGAAAAGGAAATTTTTGTTTACTTATATATAAAATGAAAGATACACAAGCTTTAGTGAAGACATTTTTTTCTTCCAAGCTGTGGCTGTGTCAATACTGCTGTATAGATGCACCACATGGATACTAATTAAATGCATGAAGCAAAAGCTAAAAGGGAACCACACAAGAATGCTATGGGCTACCTTGAACAAATCTTGGAAGTGGCACCCTACAAAACAGCAATTATATGGCCAGTCACCTCTTGTCACACAAACCATCCAAGTAAGACTAACAAGACATTGGGCAGTGTTTGAGAAGTAAGGATGAACTCATAAGCAACATGTTCCTATAGACTCCTACACATGGATATGCCAGTGTTGGCTGACTAGTAAAGATTTACATACATCACCTCTGTGTGGATACGGGATGCAGTCTAAAAGACCAACCAGGAGTGAAGGATGATAGGGACAGATGGTGAGAGAGAGTCAGGGGAATGGGGACTCTATGCTGTCAGCTTGAATTGGTGATGATTAGTTAATGTCCCAAAATATATTTCATTCTCTCTTTAAAAAAGAACTCTAAAGGATAATTAGAGTGGATAATTTTTAAATATTTCTAACTAAAATTTTTCAAAAATGTCATTAAAAATTAGCTGGAGATATGGGATACAGTTCTGTTAGTAGGAGCAAAACTATGTCCAATGTCTATTGCTGCCTGCTTTTGTTTTTATTAATTTGTATCTAAAAATATGACTAGCTGTTTCTAATTTTTGACCATCTTCTGCACAATTTGGTTATCTAATTCAGGGTTGTGATTAAACTTAATATTTTTTGCTAGTCTACCAGATGTTAAATAGGATGGATGTCAATATATTTTATTTCAGAGGTTTGATATAGTCTCACTTCTGGGGGGCTTGGTTGTAATCATCTCTGCTCATTTATATGTAAAAACCTTTATTTTTGATAACTTTAAAAATGCTGTTTTTCATATGCAGTAAACTCTTTATCTGAAGTGTCAGTGACCTGTTTTCAGCTCAAGAAATAAACGATAAATTTTACTTAATAACTAGCTGTAGTTGTGGAAATTCCATGGAGTAAATAATAATAATTGTATGAATTTAAACTACAAATCAGATTCTATTTCAAAATTTGGTGAATTAATAACAACGCATTCATCTTACAAAAATGAATGACATATAACCTTACAAAAAACAAAACTTGCTATTGTTTTTTCATTCAGTTGAAGTTTTGGTTTTGTAAAGTAAGTGGCTCACTTTAATATATTTTTCTTACTTTTGAGAAAAAAAAATTTTGTTAATATTTTAAGTGAGTGTTTTGATTTACAATAAGGTTAACATTTCTATTTCATGTTAAGGTCAAGTTTAATTACAATATTATGTCAGACTAGAATAATTATAAAGGCTATCAGCAAAACAAATTTTGTCTTATTTTTCCTAATAACCTTTTTTCTTGTTGTTGTTGTTGTTGTTGTGTATGTGTGTGTGTGAAGAATGCAAATTAAACTAGCCCCCATTAGCAGGAAAGAATCACTACCCTTGTCAAGTCATATACAGCAGGCTACTTAGGAATTTGTTTGAGATGGGAACAAGCAGTAACACAATTTTATGAAAAACCTGGACAGACACAGCAACTTTATGGTGCCAAAGAACAAGAATAATGATATTAGCAATTCAGATATGCCAAAGAGAAGCCTAAAAGTGTTTCTTTTAAGTGAAAAGGGGAAAGCACTTGATTTGATAAGAAAAGAAAAAAAAATTATATGTTGAGGTTGCTGAGATCTATGGCAGGAACAAATTTTCTATCTATAGATATGTATATAAAGGAGGAATCATTATTTATTTATATATATATATATATATATATATATATATATATATATGTGTGTGTGTGTATGTACTATCTGAACTTTCAGACATCTGGAGATATTGTAACATATTCTTGTGGAGGTTTTTGTACTCTGTATACTTTTTGAACATAGAATTGAACCGCAAAATATATTTACTTGCATGAGAGCTAATAATTGAATTTTGATGATTTGATTTCTTAAATGTTTCCCTGTCAGTAGGGCTTAGAATACATTGACTTCATCTTCTGCAGAGAGCTAAGGGGAGATTTCCCCCCCCCCCATCTTCGAGGAATGTCCCTGATATGACACCAAAACTGCATCTGGTGGTGAGGCTCCAGTTCTGGGGCTCTGAGGAGTGTAGAGTACCCCCTTCATTGCCATTGCTCCCAGGTCCACTCTGACCCTGAGTGGTAATAATTTTTAGGATCCTATCTATCAGATCAGTTTGACAATTATTTGTATCAGATAGAAATACTTGAAACGCTATAACTGTGTAAAAATGAGTGATTATTATAAACAAATTAAGTAAAATATAGCAATGAAACATTAAAAATATAGTTATTATTAGAATCAAACATTAACAAATGAATCAGATTTTGGCATTAAATAATCCATAAAAGTTTGATATACCATTTAAATAAACCAAAGCAAACCTAGATTATCAGTTTTAGATAGGAATACTTAAAATCAACCCAAGTGTGATTTCATGAAAAGAAAAAAAATATTATTAGATAGTTAAAACCATAAAATTGTATGCAAATTATTAGTATTTGATTAAAATACTTGAAACTATAAAACTGCAAAAAAATGCTTATTAAAGAAGAGTTAATTGAAACTATATAATTGCAAATTATAAAAATCAGATATTATTATAATCAAACATTTATAAATGGATTACATTTCAGCATTGAACAATCCATAAGGAATTGATGTGCCATAAAGTAAACCAAACTAAGCCATCCTAATTACATGTGTATGAATTTTTTTCTTCTATAAAAACATTTATGGATCTGCTTCTTCATGTTGTCTTTTCTCTTGGGATTTTTGGCACTTGTAGAATTTGATATTTCTCCATTATAAACACAAGAAAGGTTTATTAGCTCAAACATTATTTTCCTTACATTTTGTGACCTAAATGAAAATGGCTATAACCAGGAGAGAGAGGTAGAAATTATATTTTTATACAATTTAAAAAAAAATTTTTAATGGTTAATGAGAGCCTCAATGAACACTATTCTTTGCTTATTTTTTCCCCATTATTTTTGAAGCATGAAGTAAGTTTTTAGACATGGAATAGCAATGTCCCAATGTTATAAATAACTGGAACTATTTACAGAAATGTACAATTCACATTATCAACATATTTTCTTGGGAGAATTGAAAATAGGAAAATTTCTTTCTTTGAAGATTAATCCCTTTGATTAAACTTTAGATATTACTGGGCTATATAATTTTAATTTCTCATGTTCTTTTTAGAATCTAATAATCAGGAAGCAAAGTTTTTTATTTTATTTTTTATTTTTGCAACACACAACTAAAAGATCAAATATTGTCTACCCAACACACCCTTAAAAAAATAATGAACATTAAAGTTTGTATTTGTAATAGTGAATCTTGCTCTTAATTGCTTATATTTTGTCTGTTGCTATAAAAGAATGGAGTTAGATATTTTTACAAAATTCTTTTTATACTGCATAAAAAAGGAGGATTGATACATGTATTGTTTAGCTTATACAGATATTTTATAATTCTTCTAGTTTTATTTTCAAGATGTAATGGCAGCTGATCTCTCTTTTTCACTCTATTTCCTGAGTTGCAAGATGGAACAGTTGCGAAATTCCTTGATGAATCAGCAAAAGTTTGTTTTCATAGTTACAGCGCATTATAGACTTTCTGTATTTGTAGAAAGCAAATATTCCTCTCTAATATAAATGACAAATATTGGAAAACACTAATGTAAAGTATTGTTAAAAAAAAGCAGAACTATTGGGCTGAATAAATGTAAAATAAGTGTTAGATTGTGAACAAAGAATAAATGTCTATCAGTTTATCTAAAGATAAATTTTGGTAAATGTTGTTTTTTTTTTGTTGTTGGTTTTTAATCTTGTAGCAATAAAAAACGGTGAAAAAAAAATCAAATTCAAAATGCAACTAGGTATTAGGATTTATATTCTAATTTACGAGTACCACTGTCATTCCGTATTCATGGAATATGTATTAAAAAAACTGAATGAGTAGTATATTTTTCTGTGAAGAAAGAAAGATTTATATCTTACCCATCATGTATTGATGAGTTATCAAACTATTTTTCAAAATTGAGGGCCTGTTGTGAAATTTATTTCATGTGTATGTGTGTTTGTTTGCTTTGAACAATAAATAACAATAAGCCAAAAAAAAAAAAATGGTTCTATGGTGAGGAGGATGAAAAGGTTGATGAAGTATTTTTTTTTTTCTGTGTGTTGCTTATAAATTAAATGAAGTAAATAATTTAAGTGGGACAGATTGATGAAAGATACTGTTAGGTCATTGTTTATATATATATATATATATAGCTACCTTGGGTATGTTTGGATACAGTGTGTCTCAAAAAAGATTTGTTTTTAAACTATTTTAACTCCTTTGTAGCCTTGGAATTACTAGTTATCATCATCATGTCGTGCCACTAGCACGGATATACTTGACCCTCTCTCGCAACTTTTCCCTATCATTCATTGCCTCTGGCTGGTCTTCAGGGCTACATCCCGTATCCTCACATAGCTGCTGAATGTATGTTCGTGCTGGTCATCCTGCTTTTGCCCGGCCATACGTGGGGGTCCATTGGAGTACATTACTTATGTGCTCATCCCTGCTTTTCCAGCAGTGTCCTGCATGTTTGTCTAACTTGGTTAGTTTTCGTGATGGGAGGCAGGTGGCTGTATAGTTGGTGTCTTGTGGGGTGTTGCCGCCAGGACTTGTTCGATATTGCTCGCAGCATTCTTGTGTAATTGCCGTCTAGCTTCTTCTCCAGCCGTTTTGTTAGCGTCCATGTAGTGCATCCATACAGCAGTATTGATATGACAGCTGCCTGGAAGAAACTGTGTTTATAAGAGAAGACAAAACCCAAAACTAACTTACTAGTTATAAGCAGCCTAAATCTGAGAAGATAGCTTTCCAAGAGATTTTCTGGGTGAGCGTCACTGGGACACATAATTGTAGAATTGTGGCTGTTAACAAAGATAGTCAGCCTCAGCTCTTTAAATCTTGTGCACTTCCAGTCTCACAAAATTTATCAACCAAATTGAATATTGTTGATTTGTTTGTAAGTGCGTGCTGCGGATCTTTCATATCAAACTTGTAAGATTTATATTAAAAATATGGTTATTTCTGATATAGCTGACAAGCCACAAAGGAATGGATGTTTGAATGAGGCTAGTGCATAACACTCATTTTAATTATTGAATATAGTGGTCTTTGAATACACTGTTAATACACTACTAATACTGTTGCATAAAATTCATTTACGGGTTAATTCTGCACCTTGGATCCTCAGGGTAGTGGGGTTTTTTATGAAACATGTAGAAATATATATACATTTAGTTGATGCATTTTTATGTATCTAAAAGATTGTTTTAAAGCAATTATCAGCTGTAAAAAGTTCTTAAATTTTAATTTCAGTGATTAAGTTTAGAGATGAAATTGTTTCTCCTCAACAAAAACTTTTATTTGGCAAGTATGCCATTTATTGATTTTTAAAGTAATTGTAACATTGATTTGCATCTTTTCTTGAAAAATGAAAATTTTAAACATTATTTTTCACTCCTATTTTTCTCTTTCTCCCTATGGGATCATTAAAGCTTGTTATACCATCAAACACTGACTTTCAAGATAAACAGATTGAATTAAAATATATGAAAAATTAGCCAACCAATTTTATCAACAATCATAATAATTAAGAAAAGAGAGAAATTGGGTTGGTGGGAGATTACTTGAACAGGAATACCATTATCGTTTAATATACATACTTCAACATACATTGCAGAAAGGATTTAAGATAGTGGATCAAAAAGAAATTGAAAATTTACACAAAACTATATGGAATTTATTTTCATATAAATATTCTTAACTCAGTAATCTAATAATCACTTTATATCCTCAACTTTACAAGAAGTACTAAAGGTTACTCTTTGCCTCGCCATTCCAATCATACAATATAGAAACATCTATGAAATATAAAAATACACACTTAATTATACTATATGTTATTAATGACATAATTTATTGATATATTTTTCTCTTGTATAAGAGTCTAAGCTGAAAAAAGATAACTGCAATATACCCTACCAATCAACAGTAATGGGTATGTCCCATTCCTCATAAATACATTGGACAATATTATGAGGGCAGGTAATTTGCTGACTAAGTAGTCACCACTGGTAGTGGTTTACCTTCTTCATGCCGTTGGCGAGTATTTTATTGTTTAATGTTATAAAGATTTCCTTTCCATTTACAACCTCCGTTTTGGTTATTTCTTATCCAGTAACCTTTTGTTAGGTTACAACATCTGGCGACAAAGGATTCGGCCAAACTCAAACATTCACCAGTACAACTTTTTGGTGAACAAGGGTTTTTCAACTGCACTCTCATAAACATTTCAACTGAACCCTCATAAACATTCACGAATACAGTATTCTACAAATGAAGATATCAGCAAAACTCATGTACAATTCACCAAGGCTACATTGGCAAAGGAAGATCAAAAATTATCAAAGCTACAAAGCATTTTTTTTGCTACAAGGATTTTTCCAAAAGATTACATGGAAATAACAAAGTTGTCCAAAATAGAACATTCAGAAAAAATATGAGTTATTATTTTCAACTACAAAGATCTGGAAATGCAACAAAAGGTATATGTTGGAAATTAAGTAGTAGGAAGATTCAAATTGTTTTTGAGAGACAGTTGTGCAAAAATATATGTTTGTGAAAAGTTAGTTCACATAAAGTATAAAATGGAGGATTTTAAAACAACTTTACTGGAAATATTGAAACAACAAGCTGAACAATGGAAAAATTATGAACAAAGGCTTGAAAAACTCAAAGAATTGTTTGTAGAACAACAAGAGAAAATGTTCACAAGTAACAAGAACAAAGATTTGGGTGTTTTTTTCACAGGATGCTATCGTAAATGTGATTGCTGAATTTAATTATATACCAGAAGAGGAAATAGCTTTTTCATCATATTTCCGAAGGCCTTTACAAAAATGGACTGTTCCGAAGGCCTTTACAAAATGGACTGTTCCAATTGGTTTGACCACAAAAAAGTTAGACTTGTGCTAAAGAAACTAGGTGCTGTCAAACATCTGAAGTTTGTAAATTACATACTACCAAAAAAAAAACTAGTAACCTAAAGTTTAAAGGAATGGTTACTTTGCTTTCTGAAGTGTTCATTCCAAAGATGTTGTTTTATATAAGATAGAAATGCATGAACTCAATAAAAAAGGAAGATGAAGGCTTCACAACATTTACTAGCATTGTGAATGATCAGTGTGAGGGCAGAATTAATTTTAGATGTTTGATATTTATGCAAGGTTTGGTGTCAACAAAAGAAGCTGAAATCAGGAGGGGTTTAAATAAACTTGAAAATGAACCCAATCTGACTTTGTAAAATCTAGCTGAAGATTATCAGAGGTTTATAAATGTTCAGCAAGATGCTAAAGATATTGAAGTAAATGGTGTGTCACAAAAATAAAATAAAGAAGAAAAAAATATTACTCCAAACACTGGTTATGCATATGGAGAACTACATTTTTATAATGACTGTCCATACAAAAACCAAGAATGTTTTCTTTGCTTAAAAAAAAAAAAAAGGACATAAGAAAACTCAAGACAAAAATTTAAAAAACGGGTGAATAATTACATTAAAGTTAGAAATTTGGAGGAATCTGCTGGTTGGTATGTAAGGAAATTTGTTCTGGTAAAAATCCTTAACAAAAATATTAAATTACAATTAGACTATGGGTCCAACTTAAGTATAATAAATGTATATATATGGAAAAAATAGGAAAACCAACATTAATGTTTATCAAGAAAATTGCTTGTAGTGTTACAGTCCAGAAAATAAAATTCAAAGAATTTATAACAAATGTGATACTGAACGAGAAAATGTTGAAATTAAGACTTTGTAACGAAAAATACAAATAACCTTTTTAGAGTGGACTGGATGGAGCAGTTTAAGTTATGGAACATTTCGATTAGTTTGTTTTGCCAAGAAATCAAAGGTTTTACCAACAAAGCTGAAAGTTTAAAGAAATTACATTTTCAGATGTATTTTCTGGTGGTTTAGGCAGGTGCAATAAAATGAAAGCTAAATTTGAGCTAAAGGTAAATGTAAAACTGGTTTTCAAAAAGAAAAGGAATGTACCCTTTGCATTGTTAAAACAGATTAATGATGAGCTTGACAGATTCTAAAAAATGGGTATTTTATCTAAAGATGACTATCGCAACTGGGTTTCACCAACAGTATATTGTGACGGCAAATTAAAATAAAAGGATCTCCGGATGAGCAACCATTTAAAAGCGTATGGGAACTGGTGCCATCAAATATTGTTATCACCAAACGGAGAGTTTATTTTTTTGCACGTGTGAGGACGGGGCGATCTGGCACTTGATCCCTCGTAGAATAAGTCCTTGTTCAGAGTCCTTTCTTGGGCATGTAGGAACTGGCATATTATGTGGGGGGTTAATTTATGGCTAGACTGACCGCCGTTGGCAAGGGGTTTCCAAATTTCACACTATTCGCACACCCACCAAAGCCACTAGTTCTTTCTACCCCTAGAACAATGGAAGATATGGACCTCTAGGTTTAAATGTAATTATATTAATTATAGTAATCGACAACTCTGGTTTCCTGTATAATATTTTTAATTGAATTCATATAGGCGAAAAGAAGCTGAAAAAAAAACATGAAATAGCAACTTTTGATAGTAGACGATACAAATGAACAACTTCAACACATGGGAACTTTAAAATATATCAATCTTTTTACTACACACGCGGATACACATATTCAACGCATCAGCTATATTATTAATGGATAGTACATAAACATAAATGTCTTTCTTCTTTTCTTTGCTTGCTTTCTTTAGTCTTTCTTCAAATTGAGAGAGAGAGTATATAATTGGATATAGGGAGAAACAGTCTTAAAGTTTACTTATCTTTATGACGACTTTCCTTTGGAGAATATTTTCCTTTTTTTACGGGTCGATGGAATTTGTTATTTTTAGTTCTGGCTTGAAGGTATGGCTTCTTCTGCTTCAACAAGATCCTTCCCGCTTTCTTTACCCGGAGTCTTGGCTTTAGATTCGTTCACCACGACCTCTGTCCAAAAACTGATTTTCTTTTTCTTTATTTCCGCTGACGGAACTAAGGTGCCTCTTCGGTTTTAGGGTTCTAGCCAATCATTTGGCTTCTACCTTCTTTCTTCCCCTGTCAGGCGACCCAAGTGAGGTCACGGAGTACAGATAGCCTGACCCACATTTTTTCTTCCTTCAACGGCCAGCTGAAGTTGAGCTACATTCTTTATTTGTCTTTTAACGGTCAATCTTTGGCTAATTCAAACACGGAGGAATAGTAGTAATTCCTTATTACTCTTCTCTCAGTGGGAGACCACATGACAATATATAAAAGAAAAAGTCTAAAGAGATGTCTGTCCAGATTTCTCAACAGGTTCAAATGATGTCCTAAAAAATTATCATTACCCACTTATAGGGCTGGAAGAAGTCTTTTGCACAACTTAGTGGGGGTCAGATATTTTCGAAAATTGGCTTAAGTGACATGTATCTGCAGATTTTAATGGACGACAAATGTTCTAAATTACTGACGCACATCGAGGAATTTTTAAATTCAATCGGTTAGCTTTTGGGATAAAGGTCACCCCAGCTATTTTTCAGCAAATTATGGATAAGATGCTTAGTGGACTAGACTATGCAGTTGCTTATCTAGACGATATTTTGCTGAGAAGTGAAAACCCAGAAGAGCACAAGAAATATATTTTCAAGGTTTTCAGAAAGATTCAGGACTATGGATTCAAGCTGAAAGAAGAAAAATGTTAATTTTTTCTCAGTAAAATCAAATATCTGGGACAAATAATTGATGAAAGACCAGATCCAGCATGAGTCAGTGCTATAAAAGACATGCCTGCTCCTGAAAATGTCAGCTCCCTACAAAGTTTCTCGAGTTTAGCTAATTATTACGACTTATTTGTACCAAACATGCATTGTTTGTGAGCTTCATTAAACAAACTATTAAAAATGATGGTAAATGGGTTTGGACAATGGAGTGCCAGGATGTATTTGAAAAAAATTAAAGGAATGTTAACGTCAGACTTGTTTTTGACACATTATGATCCGAAAAAGAAATTATTGTAACAAGTGACACTAGTTCATACAGGATAGGAGCTTGCATTATGCATAAACTCAAAGATGGCTCGATTAAACCTATTGCACATGCTTCCAGGACACCTCTTCCAGCCGAAAAGTATTATTCTGTGATAGAAAAGGAGAGTTTAGGGATTGTGTTTACCCATAAGAAATTTCATAGGTTCCTTCACTGGAGAGGGTTTACCTTATAAACAGATCACAGACCATTGCTAGCTATTTTGGGGTTCAAAAAAGGCCTATCGACCCATAGAGCTAATAGGTTGCAACAATGGAGAACTATCTTACTGAATTAGGATTTCAGGATGGAATTCTTGCTATCAAGTGAATTGTATCATGCAAATGGATTGTCTAGACTTATCTCCCAAAATAGTGAACCTTTGGAAACCACGGTCATTGCTACTTTATGAGCAGAAGTAGAGATTTAAAAAAATGCTATGCAATATTGTGTGAGAATAACCTGTGATGTTGGAAGAGATAGAAAATAAAGCCTGAATTGACAATTTTATTGTGAAACTGAAGAAAAAACTAAAAGATAGGAATACAACAGAATCCAAGCTGTATTCAATTTGCAATGATGTTCTTATGTACAGCGAAAGAGTGGTGTTACCTTTATCACTACAGAAACGAATTCTTAAAGAATTCCACACTGGATATGCTGGTATATCCAGAATGAAAAGCTTAACAAGAAGTTACATGTACTAGTGTAGCATGGATAGTGGTATTGAAAGTTTGGTATAGTCATTCAAAGGCTGTGTTTTGGAAGCTAAAGCACCACCAATAAAGTTCAACCCATGGCTAGAAACTTATTGCCCATGGTTTAGTCAGCATATTGACTTTGCTGGTCCACTTAATGGTTCATATTATCTGATCATTGTAGACAGTTTTTCTAAGTGGCCAGAGATATTGATATGCAATAAAACAACTACAAGAGTAGTAATTGGGTTTCTACACGAACTGTTTCTAAAATTCCTTTTGCCCTGTCAGCGGGGGCTGTAGAATATACCAACTACATCTCTGCAGAGTAGTAAGACCCCCCCAACTAGTGTCCTGGATATGACACTAGAAAATCTTATGGTGAGGTTCCAGTAATGCTGGAGCTTTGGGTATTGCAGAGAACCCCTTCATTACTATTGCTCCCAGGTCTACTCTGGCCTGGAGTGGTAGCGCCTGATAGGGTCCTATCTATGGCTCAAATAAAACTAAACTGCGTACTCATTCTAAACTGAATCGCTTGAAATAGAACTATTTTTGATATTGAAATTGTACTTATGCTTAACTGAATTCTTTGAAATTGAACTGTTTTGACATTTAACTGTGTAAACAAAACTTATATTAAACTGAATTATTTGAATTAGAACTGTTTGACTAAACTGAATAGCTTGAAGTAGAAATGTTTTTGACAAACTGTGTACTAATGTTAAACTGAATTGTTTGAAATAAAACTGTTTATTTATATAAAATGTATTTGGCATTAAATAACCTACAAAGGTTGATATGCCATAAAACCCAAACAAACATAAATGAACTGTTAGCGAGGTTCGGGCTTCTGACAATGCCTCCTAATTTTACATCAAAATAATTCAAGGGATTTTGTAAAATGTTTGTGGTGGAACACATAACAGTTGCTCCTCACCACCCTAGAAACAAGACCAAGCAGAATGGTTTGTGGATACCTTCATGAGGGCTCTAAAAAAATCCAACATTGGGTCCACGGAGGCAGCATTGCAACAGTTTCTTTAAGAATGTCAGCTTACACCAAATAAAAATGTGCGTTCGGTCATGACTTTGGTAGAAATTATTTTTGGGCAGAAAACAAGATTGTTCTTTGACAAGCTGATACCCAATAAGAAAGAAATCAAACATATAGTACAAAAAACTGGAAATAAATTTTACGAAGTGGATGAAAAGGTTTTTACTGAATGTATCAGATAGGGAAAAGATATTGGGAAGTTGGAACTATTGTCAAAAGAATTGGTAGGGTGATATATTTAGTCAAAGGACCGAAAATGGTGCACATAAGGCATTTGAATCAAACAAAAAGTAGGCATACAGATAAAAAGAATGATACTCCAGTAGATGTTGAGTCTATGGAAGTTCTTTTTAACACATTTGATGTGCCCATTCCTTGAAAAGCTCCTGAGGCAAAAATACAAAAAAAGACAAAGAGGAACTGTGCAAAGAGAATCTAAAAAGTGGGGGTGTAATATACCCTACCTGCAAACAGTAATGGATATGTCCCATGCCCCATAGATACATTGGACACTACTGTGAGGGTGAGTAATTTGCTGTGTTGAAATTCTGGTAGCCATGTCGTCATCCAGTTGTGGGATTCTTAACGCAAAAAGGATGTCTTGTTCTTATCAGTACAAGGCTGCAATATGTTTTGATAATGCAAATAATTTGCCCCTCCTCATATGTGCTCTATTCATCACTAATTGGCCGATCTCCTGCTGTTATTGACGGGTAAATCCAAAAATACCTGCTTCCAATTTTTAGACTCTTTGTACTCATTATGTGACCCTCTCCCAAGAAATCCAACATGTTAAGTAGTCACCACTGGCAGTGGTTTACCTTCTTCATGCTGTTGGCGAGGAATATATTGTTTAATGTTATAAAGATTTCCTTTCCATTTACAACCTCCATTTTGGTTATTTCTTATTCAGTAACCTTTTGTTAGTTTACAACAAATAGTTTAAAGAAAACCTAATTTGGTTAACCCTTAAAACCTCATACTCAAAGGAAAAGGAGAAAAAAAATCAAATATTGTACTTCATTTGAAGTTTTTCTATTTTCAGCTTATTTTCTTTCATTTTTGCTATTCTGATTTGTTACAAAGCAGTCAGCTGGGGCTGTAGAACAAAACAACTGCTTCTCTGCACAGAGGTAAGCCCCTTCCATTCTGGATGTGGCTTTAAACCATCTGATGGTGAGGCTCTAATCCAAGAGCTTTTGGGATTGTAAAGTATCCCTTCATTACCATTACTCTAAGGTCCACCCTGACCCAGAATGGTAGTAGTACCTGTTAGGGTCCCATCTATAGGTCAAATAGAACTATTGCTTGAAACCGTTTAACTGTATGTAAATAGAACTAGTAGTGTTAGATATCAATACTTGAAACCATTTAACTATGTGCAAACAATAAATGGCAATACCTGAAATCATTTAATTTTGTGCAAACAAATAAGCTCTGACTTATTTAAAAATGTTACCTACAAACTATTCATTTACAAACTGTGTTTAAACAGGGTTTGGCATTAAATAAACTATGAGAGTTGATATGTCATAAAGCTCAACCAACCAACCAACATCTGATTAGTTTGGTCTCGATTTGTAATAACTGCATTATATAAATAATTTTTTTTTTTTTTTTTTTTTTTTTTAAACTTTTCTGTTGTCAGTTTATATTTGGATGATTCCAGCTTTGCATTGTTGGCTGGGGCTGTAGAATACGCTTACTGCACCTCCGCAAAGAGGATCCTCCCCTCTCAATAGGGTTACCTGTTGGCCATGGGTGGTGACCTGTCAGGTGCTAGGACAGGATCCTGGTGGTTGAACAGTCATTGATCTGGTGACAGAGTGGTCAATGACTTAAAACACATCACTTTGGCCCTTACTGGGTTTGATGGGTAGTCGGATAGGCCCGATCTGATCAATCAGCTGGTCATGTCAAGCCCTTGCACCTATATGTTTATTACGACTATGCTTTTAAATCTGCACTTGCAGCAAGTTCCCAACCCTTATCTTTTAGGTGCTAGAAGATGATGGCTGATGTTCAATTGCATTGAGAGAATAGGAATTTAATCAGTGTTGATAACCTGAAATTGGCAACAGCTTGAAAACCTACCCTCAGCTCAAGTATAGTGGTTGTGTATCCCCATCTCAACCAAGGCGAATAGGTTTCCCCCTTGGTTCATTCCCAACACAAGTTGGACTCCGTGGTGGAGCACAGGTTCAGTGAAAAGTATACAGCATCTATAGCGTCTACAAATAAAAGAACTAAACAAAACCTGTCAGAATCAGTCTCGGAGAATGAGGCAACAGGCTTCTTCAGATTCATTATTGTGGAATCTTTGGAGGATGTCTCCCTAGCTAAATTCTCTCCTTTCCTCATAGAAAAAGTTATTTCTACAAGGGCTACTCTGAAAACTTAAGAAAACCAGTAATAGAAACTTGCTAATCAAGATGGACAGAAAGCATATATATATGAAAGCTTTTCATACAATGAAATGTAGAGTCTACCTGCAAGAGAAACTCAACACTTCCAAAGGAGTTATCAGGAGTTGGTATTGGCTACAGAAGAGGAGATAGCATCAGCCCTGAGAAAACAAGGAGTTACAAATATAAGAAGAATCTCCATTAGAAAAGGTGAATAACAAATCCAGACCAATACTTCCATCCTGACTTTTAATCAGCCCAATACTCCCAAGAAGGTGAAGATCAGCTATTGTCTTGAGAGAGTTAAGCAGTACGTCCCAGCTCCCCTGAGGTGCTTCAAATGCCAAAGATATGGACACCACAGGGAAGCCTGTAGAGGATGACAGACATGTGCCAAATATGGTGAAAAGAACCCAGACCACTTGGAGGAAGATTGCTTGCAGCAAATTAGATGTGCAAACTGTTGACAAGATATCCAGCTAACATAAGATCTTGAGATGTTTGCAAAAAAGAAAAGGAAATACTTGAGGTGAAGCACAAGAGAACGTGTCCTTTCTGAAAGCAATGAAAATTGTAGGGAACTGCATGGGAGAAAACAGCTATGCCTCTGTTGCACAGAGGACAGATACAACCAATCAAGACAACAAATATAGAACACTTGTGGAGAAATTGATCCAGTTGGAAGCGAATGATTGGCCAAAGTTTCAGGAGCACCTGTAAAAACTACACTCAGATGAATTTTACTGAACACCAGCTCAGTAACAGGTTGGGAATGGGGAGAGATCCATTGTTGTAGTCCAAACAAAAACACATGTAGGATCTACTACTCCATTATGAAATTACTCCTAAAAGTGCAAAATCTCCAACAAAACAGCTGTTACATAAGTCACCAATCCGTCCTCCAAAAAGTATTAAAGCAGACGAAAAATCCTGTCTCCCATTAAACCTTAACAACTCAAACAAAAATCACCAGTTCCCATTAGCTAAGCTGGGAAAATACAGATGAACACCAAAGTGAACAATGAAAGACCAGGAAGCACATTCAAAATGTCCTTAAGAACAAAGTCGCCTATAAGAATCAAACTGTGCAATGCTCAGGGATCAACAAAACCTATAGTATAGAAAGTATGGATAGAAAAACAGAGCACCTAATTGCCAGCCTTAATCTTGAAGAAATAATAAATAACTACAATACCTGAAACCATTTAACTGTGGGCAATCTTATAAGCCCACTCACCTTTTTAAATGTTAATCTCTTACATATCATACATATCCATTTAAATATGTGCAAACAAATGACTGATGTTGAATTGTTACTGTTATGTAGCAACTCTGGAAATCATTTAATTATGTGCAAACAAATGAGGAAAAATAGATGGAATGATTTGTATTGGATAAAAATACTTGAAATCATTAACTGTGAAGGAAAATGAGCTCAGGTTTGTTTAAAAATGTTATTAGAAAAATGTTATTAGAAAAATGTTCACAAACCATGTGTATTTAATATATAAATCTAAACAGGATTTGTCATTAAACAATTTGCACTGTTTGATATGACATCAAATCAATCAAACTTATGAAGAACTGTTTTTGCCATTTGAACTGCATATTTATATTAAAGTAAATTGTTTGAAATAGAACTGTTTTTATATTTTACTGAGTGCAAACCAAAACTGTATTTATGCTAAACTATACTGTTTGAAATAGAACTGTTTATATGTATAAAAATGCATTTGGCATTAGATAACCTAAAATGGTTGATATCCCATAAAAACCAAACCAATGATTCTAACTGTATTTATTGCCTCAATTTGGAGCAAGAATAGGTAAAAGGCACTGATATTAGTTTTCTCTATTCTTGGTACTATTGATACAATTACTGTTGATATATGCTGTACACATTGGATGGGTTTTTCATTGACATTTTGACCAGATGTTATTGAGTTTTGATCTTTATTGGAACATTTTCAAAAGTCCCAACAAATTTTCTTATTCTGAAGATTCTTGTGGATTATATTTCTTTTACCAACTTTTTATATTCAAGTTTCATATATTCAAAACAAATTTCTTGTAAATTTTTGGTCTAAAAGTTTTCAGAAATTGCTTATGATTACCATTGACATCAAAGTTACTTGCCAAGTTCCATTTTTTTGGCAAGGCGGAAAATTTTGAAACTTTTTTTTGAATTTATTTTATTTATTAGTTGGGTGGATTTAAAAACCAAATCCCACCCTGAAACTTTTGACTCCAGAAAAGAAATTTAGTTATTAAATCATATCCTTTTTGGAGAGGCTTATAAATTCAAATTTATAAGTTGAGTTTTTACATCAACATTTGATCTAAAAGACTGGCAAAGAAATGTCTGTAAATGTCATTCATTTAAATATTTAATCTATATCTATCATTTGTGTCTGCTTTTTTTTTTTTTTTTTATGAAAGTCAGTGCTTTAACAAATTCAGTCAGAGATCTTAAATATGTTGAGGTGAAGAAAAAGGTGAGAAGGAGAAAGTAAAGATTGAGGAGAGAGAACATAAAGGAGAGAGAGAGAGAGAGAGAATTTGAATTGTCAGTAGGAATGAAAATAGAAGAATTATGTCATTGTTTTTATGAAATATTTTGTTCTTATATAACTATAATAAAGCTATATTTCCTTATTTTTATACACAGATTATATATGATTGTCAGATTATAACATAGCTTTAACTCTCAGAATTTGGTCTTATTTTTAGCATTGGATATAAAATTGTCGAAATTAGTTTAAAAATCTTTACTAATTAAATTATTTATATTGTACACTTTTCTATTAAATATGAAAAACATTGGAAATTTTTAATTTAATGCTATACATTGCATGAATATATTTGTTGAATAAGATGTACCCTCTTTATTATTATTATTATTATTATTATCATAATACTTTTCAATGAAGCAGAATTTGTGTATTTATGCCTGTTTTCCATGGAATTTTTATGGGACCTCATTGTAATAATAAATATATTAATATATATATTTAAGATAAAATCCTTGTTAACTAGAAAATCACATCTAAAATGAAATATGTGTATGCCTGTCAGTCTCTTTATCATCTTATCATAATAGAGATTACATTTCTAACTAAAATTACATCACCACCACCATCACAATTCTGTTGGTTACATTATAATTTCGGTAATTAATAAATATTATTTAGTTTTAATTAGCAATCACGTCTCTATTAAAGTCTAACGGAGATTTACCTCAAAATAGCCCATGTTATTAATGTGTTTTAAATCCTGCAATATCTATTATATATCACTAAGAAATAAAAGTTTATTTAGTATATGGTGTCAACAATTAGCATACTGGTTTTAACAAATAATTTCATCATGTTATTGATTTCTAGTATTGTTTTATTTTCAAATGTATTAAGTGATTCTATGTATAATTTTATTTAGAAATGAATTAAGATAAAATCAAAATAAGTGTTATCTTTTTATATACATTCTATCAGAATTTTCCATTTCAAGGAGATGGACTATTTCAGTAATGAAAAAATCCATTGTTATTGATGAGGCATGTTTAGCATCACTTATAACATGTCAGTTGCTTACTATCACAATAAAATAGTGATAATTAAAGCATTCCTACAAGAAATATATATAAATATATTCATTCATTAAATCATTTTATAGAAATCTAATCACATCCATAAAATCATTCATGGGTAATAACTAGTATTGAATAAAATATCAAAATGTTCCTGGGAACTGATATTTTGTTAGATTATCTTTGTTTTTTCAGTTTATTTAATCTGAATAATGTTGTTGATGTGTTGGCAAGAGCTGACTTGAGGATCTTTAATATTAAATTACTTAGATGTTTCTAACAGATGATATTGCATTCAAGGCATGTCTCTTTCTCTCTGCCAACTCCTTTGACATGTCTATTTTATCATATTTCTTTAGGAACTTAAAGTAAATTATCAATCTCATGTTTGATGATTGTGGGAAAATATTTTCTAAAAATATGCAGTGTTTAAAAAAAAAAAGATATTGAGACAAAAATTGTATTTACTAAATCAGAAACAAACATTGAATGAAACATTAATTTTCTTTAAAATAGTCCTCCTGGTATTCAAAACACTTATTGCAGTGAGTTTTCCATTTTTCTTTTTTTTTTTTGTTATTGTATTGCAATACAAGTAACATTTTCCATTTACCCTTTGACAAAATAAGGAATTCAACACTCCTTATCCAATTGCCCATAGAGAATACAATTAATTAGCATTTCATCTAGTGATATTCAGAGAACATGCTACTGAATATGTTTAGGCCACATAGAATAAATTCATGAATACCAATGTTGACTCTTCTCATAAATACCAAACTACCATGTTTCTTGTTATACCAAAATCTTTGATCGTCCTGATTTATTGAGAGAGAGAGAGAGAGAGAGAGAGAGAGAGAGAGAGAGAGAAATACCTGACCTGTAAGTGCATTGGAGATATAATACAAATGAATAAGTGAATCATCATTGTAGAGTAAGAGATAAAATGGCACTGGCAGTTCTGCCTTTCCTTCTTTGTATCACTGTCTGTTACAACCAAGTTGTTGCATGACTAACAAACCAATGAATATTCAACTTGGAATTATCCACAGCTATCATCTCTCTGAAATACTCTTCAGCACGCTAGTGTTATCCATATAAATCAGAATATGTAGTCAGTTCAGCTGGTAATTAACTGGTCTGCTTAGATTAGAACTTATGCTAGCAACATCTGAGGCATCTCATATTAGGGTCAATGTATCAGAATTATATTTAGCGCTGTTATATGCTGGATAAGAAATGAGTAAACATAATTTCTGAGCTGAAAACTTTGCAGGTGTAATATTTATATGAAACTTCCAAAGAGAAAAGAGGAAAAGTTTTCAAATGCTTTTTGAAATATTTTTAGAGAGACTGCTTTTCATGTCTGGAAGCCAATACAAGTGCCCTAATGGTGTTATAGCATAGCAGTAATATGATACTATAAGCCATCATTGCATTTTAAAATTTATGTATAATTCCTACTGAGCCCCTTGCTGGACAAAAGCCTTTTATAATGACATTGACCTATGCTAATCTCTGCCAGGTTTTACCAACAAATGACTATATCTCATTTTATTGTCTTCTATTTGGTTGCATCGTATTGCATTTGCTACTCATTGGGCATCATTCAACTAATGTTTTGCACCATCTGTTGTTTGTCTTTCCTTGCTATGTTTCCTTCTCATCTCCATTGTTGTTTTTTTAATTACTTTTATGATGTTTTCTTTCCAGGGTTTGCTCTTTGGATCCATTTTCAACTTTTTTTTTTTAATCTTTGAGAGTAATTGTTAACATATATTTCCATAGATCTTGGTGTAATTTTGAAGGGGAGAGAACAGAAGGATTCATGCCTTTCCCAAGAGCATTAGGGCCAAGTGAAATGTAAACAGCCTCATCTAGGATTTAAAATTGTGTTGCTGATTCCATTTCCTATGATAAGTGTTACACTAAGCATATCTAATTTAGTCCCAGGTGTGGTAGATAGGAGAAAGCCTCGTAGACACACAGGGTACTGTCTGTTGATGATGTGAAACATAAAGATTGGTGATCCACATCATATTTAGCCATATCAGGATCTGAATAGATAAAATTAGGTGGCGCCAAACTAAAAAGCTCATTAAAGAATAATAGCAGTAGCTGATCTCAATTAGCTACTGCCATCTTGTAGCCATCATGATCAGAAAATTTGTGTTTATATATAAAGTTTCAACAATTTTTCAAATTGTTTCAATGTTATTGTGTCTCTTCTAATGAGATGCATTAGCATTGAAACAATTAGAGAAATTGTCAAGTCTATATGACTAGATATAATTTGACCTATTTCATTATTAAAATATAAAGCATTGTATATTTTCTAATGAATATTACCCCCTCCCCCACCATAATATGCACATACACATATACAGGTGCTTGTGATGTAATGGTTATCATTGTTGGAAATGGACTGGGCAAAATGAGTTCAAATCTCGGATGAGGCTGATTAGATTTCACTTAGCCTTGAGAAAGTTATGTATCCAATTATTCTCCCTCCAGCTATGGGTAAAACGGTAGGGCAGGCTGGATCCTTTAGCCCTGGTTAGGCAACCAGTCTAAGAGAAGGAAAACTCTGAATTCAAAACTTTTAAACTTAGCTTAGAAATTGACTGTACGGAGGGGTTGGTTAAATACATAGACATATAATGGGTGTTTTAAAAAAATTTGATATCATTTGTGATATACCAGGTGTTTCAGAAAACTTGATATAATTTCACAATCTAATAATTTGACCAATCCTCATTCAAATGGTCTCAAGTTTTATCAGCATGTGTAGAAACTATTCAAAATTCTATGTTTAATGTTTAAATGCCTTTTCTTTTTCAGTGAATGGCATTTCTATACCTGCTGGGGGAGAACATAAAACATTTAACTTAGAATTTTGAGTTAATTCTACACAGGCTGTAGATTTGAATTTGGGTAGCTGATTCCATTTCCTATGATGATAACCGTTATGCAAAGCACAAATCTTCAGTATTTCTGTAAGTTATTATGTTTCCACTCTTGTCATATTCAGTATTGTTCTGCATATTATCAAGGAATCAACACATTGCTAATTCTGTGGACAAAAATGTCAGCGATAAAGTGATCTTACTTTGGCTAGTCCAGGTCTTCTAAAAGATAAATGTATAACCAATCCCTGTAACATTCACAATACTAAATACTTTACAATGTAGAAAGGAACAAAAATAAGGAGTGTAATCTGAGGTTTTTATCAAAATTGACAAAGAAATGTTTACTGAACCTACCCAGTTAAAATGAGTGATTTTGTCAATAATTCAGCATCCAACCTTTAATAATGTAGGTTTTATAAAACACAACAACAATTTATTTCCTAATTTAACACAGATATAAGTTTATTAGAATAAATCCTCAATCTTATGTTTGATAATAGTTGGAAAATATTTTCAAAAAATATGAGCTTAAATGAGAATGAAACTTTCTTAAAAATGTTCTCCTTGCCATTCAATACATTTACTCCAGTGAGTTTTTCATTGGTCAGAACATCTCTGAAACTCTTTTTGACTTTGTGTGAAGCTACACTGTTATATTATTTTAATGTTTTTCATGTTCTCTAATTTTACTATTGTTGTGAATTTTCAGTTTAGAAAATCTTGCATGGAATTAGATCTGGTTGGTATGGACTGGCACTTGCATTGCACAATCCTGTGTTTTATTTAGAAAGTATTGAGACTAGCTTCATTGTTTTTTACAAAGTAGTGTTGACTTTGTAGACTTTGTTAATTCATTATATAAGTTTTTCAGTTGTGGTTAAGTCTTCATTTAAATTTTAAGATTTAAAAAAAAATTAAACCTTTAGTCGTTATACTTTTTGATTTCACTTCATAACAAATCATAACCTCTGATATCTTCATGGTGGGAAGTTATATTGTTACTTGATTTAAGAAAAAAACTTGTTTGATATTTCATTGGTCATAGTTGCCAAAATTTAGCCCTTTTCAAAATTTTCTTTATTTTGGTCTTTTTCATAATACCAAGTATAGGTAATCTGGAAACTTGGCCTGTTATTTGGTCATTAATGAATATATGAGGGTTGTTGCTAAGATTTGTTAATTTCTGTATGGAAAGGAAATGGAGGCACTTAAAATGTAGTTACTAAAGTTTCTTTGAAGTAGTAACTGCCATATTCTTGTATAAACATGATTTTATTTGCAATACTTCTTAGCTGGATGTTTATTATTTCTGTGTCTGTATTTCTCAAATGTTACATGACAGCCATAAAAATCTTAATATAAAAATAAAGATAATTTTCTCTTTTGGTAAGGATAGGATGTATGATGATTGTTTCAAAGCTTTAGAGTGGAGTAAATTTCATATAGAAATGTTCTCTGAATTATTATTGTTTAAAAAAAAAAATTGAATGTTTGAAAGTGATGTAAAAATAACAAACTTTGACTAAGATTCCTATCACAGAGATGACTTTTAATTTAGAACAATTGCTTCAGTGCAAAAAGTAGGCTGAAAGAGTATTTAAAGGGTCTTAAGTATTAGAAAGGATTTGTGGTTCCACTTGGCTTGGGTTTCATATATCTTGATTGTCAACAAGTATTAGAGCTTGTAAATATTAAAGTAATCTATACAAAAGAATTGTGTATCATTTGAGGTTTACTGATATTTATTAAGCTCAGTTTTGCAAAACATTTGGCCAAGTTGTGGGAAAATATAAATTGGATGATTTTATTGTGCAAGTCTTCCAAGTATTTTTTTCATAAGTCTTTTGGGATTTTTTTTTTGCATACCGTCTGATCAAATGAAAATAATTTTCAAACAGATTTATTTGTGACCCATTGATGGGATGTTAATAGTTTCTACCATTAAAGTTTAGAGTGGACCTGGGAATGATGGTAATGAAGGTATACTCCACACTTCCCAGAGCTACAGAATTGGAACCTCACCATCAGATTCAAATACCCATTTTGAGGGGGAGAAGGTCTTACTCCTCAACAGAAGATACAGTTGGTGTATTCTAAAGCTCTGACAGAGCTGATTGTAGAAGATGGTCTTGACTAGGTTGTTTGTGATTTATTTTTTGTTAATGCTCTTGGAAAAGACATAGATCCATCTTTTCTCCTACTTCTAGCTATGAGCTAATAGCAAGACAGACTGGGCTATCTAGCCTTGTTGGTAGGAAAAATGGTATAGGAGAAGGAACCACTCTGAAAATCAGCACTTTTTACCTCGGTTGGAACAATGACTTGAAATGGTTGAGAACATAAAACTGTCTAACCTACCAAGTAGACTTAGGTTTTAGTTTCATTTTATTTATTTTTTTGTTATTGTACTAATAACCAGATCATTTGGTCAGAGGTCAGAATATTTCAACATTTATTTTACCTTAATGGATGCTGTTTTTATTTATAGGTATCTTTTTTCTTTTTCAAGCTGTTTTTCTCTAAGTACTAGATTACTATTGACTCTTAACTTTACTGATTGAAATTTTTTCCTTTTATTGATAATACAATCATAAGGTAAATAGTTACTGCTTTTTATTGATATCTAATAAGCTTATATGAAAGAGAAATAAGATATGTAAACCAATTTGGTGGAGTGTTTTATTTATGTCATTCATTATGACATTTAACTCTATATGAGGTTCATCAAATAATGACTTTTTAGATTTTAGGAAAAATATTATGCAATGAAAAACATTTTCTCACTTTTTAAAATTTCCTAGAGATTGGCCTTCTTAATTATATTGCCATGACAACTTCATAGAAAGTGGGGAAACTGTTTTTCATTCCTCAATTTTCCTAAAATATAAAAAAAATTCAAATCATTTTTTGATGAAGCTCATACAGAATGAAACATATTAATATATAAATACTTCACCAAATTAGTTTACATGTTTGATTTCGCTTTCATTCTGTCAGATATTTTATCCATATATTTAATGAGAAGCTAATATGCATAGCTAGATTAACTGTTTAGCAGAATAAGCTGTGCCTTAGGGCACTAGAAGAAAAAAAGAACATCATATTTCAATGAGAGTATTGGTAAATTTCTCATGTAAAAATATTTTATATAGAAAGTAATTAAGTTGTAAAAACTTCTGAACAATTTAGTCTTTGTATTGATAAGGCTATAGATAATCACTGAATACTGACACTTAGACTAACACTGAACAATGTGCAAATTTTCTCTACAGCAATAAATTATAGCAACAAATTTAAATGCTATTTTGAAATCAGTAAATCCAACTAAGAGACTAATGTTAGAGTTATGTTCTGTCCTGAAATTTTCTCATTGGATAGTAATTCATTTGAAATTGCAAAGTTCTCTGCTGATTTGTGGGATTATAAATAAAGATATTCATTTTATGTCAAATGTCTTTACCACTTTTATTGAAGTGAAATAATTACTTATATGTTAAGGTTGCCATGTTAAAGTAAAAATGGTAAGGGATTGAAAAATAGCCATATTAATATATATTTTTTTTAAATATTTTTTTGAAGTATTTTTGTAAATTTTAACAATTAAGAAAATACTGGATTTACTTTAAAATGCTGACTGAGCTACACTCACTCACTCACTAAGAATCCACTCTTTAGTTTATATCAAATTGTGCAGGAAGACTAATTGGTATGATAGGATATTTGTTTTTATTTTTAATTTTTATCAAAAATTGCAATTTTTCAATAGTGACTCATTTGATTTGGAAGGAGGACTAACTTGCTCAACTGGTCATTTGTATTTTGAGAATCTACTTCTCATAGTAAATCTTCTGGACAACCACCATTTCCTCCAGGCATCTAAAGAAGCAAAAAGTTTTGTCTCCATAAAATTTAAATAAAAATAAATTAAACCTTGATGCCTTAAAAAAAAATTGAAAATCAATTTGAAACTAATTAAACCTAATTTTTTTAATTCTCCACCTGCCTTTGAAAGATTTTGATTCCAAAATTGATTTTTTTTTTGCTTCTATATTTTGCAATGAATTTAATTAGAAAATTATTATATAATTAAGGGGGTGTATTTCATATTCATTTTTTGTCTGTAACTAAAAAATGAGTTGTAATGGGGAGGAAAGTAGGAGATTAATAGAAATATTACAAATCTTTCTTGCTAGTACACTTTTGAGGGCTCATCTTACTGATTTTAATATCTTCTTTCAACTATGATAAATCCCATGTGTATTTGTATATGTTTTTTGTCTGTAATGCACATAAATTAGAATATTTCAAGACATTCACGGGATCCATGATAGTGGAGTGTAGGTTAAGAGAAAAATGATTAAGCAATCAATTCTAATACATCACTCAATAGGTTCTGGGCCTAACTAATAAAACAACTTTTAAGCAAAATTCGACTTTATTCATCAACATAGTCTCCTTCTAAGGTAATACACTGATTCCAATGCTTCTCTAACAATTTGATGCCTTCTTTGTTTAGCGATTTGTCTTGGGCCTCAAAATACGCCTCAGTTTCTGATATCACTTCTTCATTGGAGCCAAATCTCTTTCCCTGGAGCATTTTTTTGAGGTCTGCAAATAGCCAGTAGTCGCTGGAGGCCAGATCTGGAGAATAGGGTGGGTATGGAAGCAATTTGATGTGCAATTTATGTAGTTTTGCCTTTGTTGTGATTGATTTATAACACGATGCATTGTCTTAGTGAAAGAGTATTTTTTTCTTCTTCATTTGTGGCTGTTTTTTGGGCGATTTCTTCCTTCAAACCCACTAATAATGCTATATAATATTTGCTATTGATGGCTCTTCCTTTCTCAAGGTAATTGATTAACAAAATATCTTGTGAATCCCTCAATATGGAGGCCAAAACTTTGCCTGCTGATGTTTGCATCTTTGGTCCCTTTGGACGGCTTTCACCTGCTGCTGTCCACTCAGCTGACTGCTGATTTGATTGTGAAGTGAAGTGGGAGGATCCATATTTCATCCATTGTCACATATTTATGCAAAAACTCCTTTTTCTTGCTTTGAAACAGTTGCAAACAACGCTCTGAATTGCCAACACATTGTTTTTGAGCAACTGTGAGCAAACTCTGCACCCACTTTGAACACAGCTTTCTCATTGACAAATATTCATGCAAAATGGTGAATACACTGCTTTCTGATATCTTCAACTCCTCTACTATCTCATGCAACTTCTATTTACGATTGGCCGATTGGTTTGTGGAGTTTTTTGGTGTTTTCCCGGACAGTTGGCAAATTTGTGCAACCTGAGTGTTCAGCATCATTTGTGTCTATACGACCACGTTTAAAGTCAGCATACCACCTCTTAACTTTTGCTTCCAACTGAGCTGAGTCTGAATAACACTTATCAAGCCATTACTTTGCTTGAACAGTATTTTTTTTCCATCAAAAAGCAATGCTTTATCAACACATGAAATTCAGATTTTTCTATTGTTCTAAAAATTTGCAACAATAGATTCACTTAAATAACTGTAATTTATAAACTAATAATCCGATTAAGCTCAAATTTTGACATGTGCCATTTGAAGGTTAGTACTTTATAAAAATCATATGAATTTTTATTAGTGGTGTCATCTATATGTCAGGCCTGAGACTTATTGAGTGATGTGTTATAATATCTGGTTTAATTAAAAACAAATCAATGCTATTTGTACAAGTCATTAAAGCAATGCCTATTGCTATGGTAAAATAAATTAGTACAATTAGTTTAGAAAATTTCTTCAAATGTTATTTATATGAGACAATGTTATTTCTGTGAAACTAAAATAATATAATTTGGATGGAAAAATAGACCAATGCTTTTACAACTTTATAGCACTCTTTTATAGAAGCCTTAAGTAGTATAGTGATGAATCATGGATACAAAAAAAGGTAATATTCAAATTGATGAATAATCATTCCATAAACAATTTTTAAAAAAATTTTGTAATAAAAGTTGAGATAAAATATTTTATATAACTTGAATCAAAATATAAAGACTTCTACAGCAAAAATTAAGCTACATTAATAAATACTCTAAATAGAGTTTGTCACTGAGAAATTATCATGCATACAGCACTATCATCATTATTTGTTTGTTTGGCATTATTTTTACCTTGAAGATAATAGGTATACTATCAGAGCTTTGGCCAAAATAAACAATTTAGTAATAAAATATAAATTTTATAAAAAAACAAAATGATTATTACAATAACTGGAATAAAATGCATTTAAACAGTGTTTTAAAAAGTTTTAATAATAGTAAGAACTTAAAATATTTCATACCTGTTATTTTTGGCAATATAGGCACAAATTTAGGAAATAATTAAGTGTGTGTGTGTGTGTGTGTATATATATATATATATATATATATATATATATATATATATATATATATATATATATAAAATCAGTAAACAATTTGCATCTACAGTTGTAGTATCTACCAGGTATTTATTTCTTGACAAATATTATGAGCCGAGAAGATTGTTAAAGTAAAGAGCCAAGAATATTTTATAAAATTTTGGAGATATTGTGAAAAACTTAGAATGTAAAAATATTTACTGAAAGTTTTAAATTACTTTTTGTTACTTCTGGTAACTATTGACTACATTTTTTTGTATATATATATTTTTTCAATCCCTTGATTAAAGGGGATAGGAAAGTATGTATTATTGCAACAGTATTCAGGTACAAGGTTTGCTTAAGCAACTGGGATATCAAATTTAGATTAGGACCAAAACAAGTGTTGGTGTTTCAAACTTAGTCTTTGTAAATTTTCACTCAATGATATAACTTTTTACCTAACTCTATGCTAAAACTGCATTTATTCACTAAATCATGAGTTTTTACAAAGTTGTGATAATAATGATGGAAAGAATTTGGGCAGTCATAGCTTATCACATCGAATTTTGTAAATTACAATAACTATTCTTGGAAAGATGGTAGTGATTTCCCATTATCTTCTGCATGGTTTGAATTCAGTGTTGTTCTTCTCCTATACTAGTTGCTTTCCACTATGGCTTGATAGCCCTCTTTTCACTGCTATTTTATTCATAATTCATGGTGGAGAGAGAAAAGTGGGTTCATGCCTTTCCTAATGGCATTAGTGTGGAGTGAATGTAAACATCTTTGGCAAGAATTTGAACTCTGCTCTTGGATTTTCTGTATCAATAACCATTACACCTTCCTCACATACTCCTAAGTTGGGATTTTTAACATTAGTATTTTATTTTTAAAGTATTAGATATGGGTGGTGTTGTGGTTATTACTTTTGTAGGTAGGCAAACTGGTCAAGGAAAAGTAAAAACTCTGATTTCAAAACCAGGAGACATGAGACGAGCAAAACCATCCCATAAAAAATTTGGTACTGTAACAGAAGTATCATCTCAGACCACAGGAGTGTGACTGTAGTATGCTGCTCCATGAGGAGTCTGCATGATCTGCATTAAAAGTATTAACAGTTGATTTTACTAGAATGTTCAGTATATAGCTCAGACCTGTTTAGCACACTTGAATGTTTTAAATGTGATAGTTAAATAGAATATGGTGAAATGTTTTACTTAAAGAAACTCTGTTATAAATGTATATCTCTTTTGAGCAAATAGAAGTGAAAACTTGGCATAGAAGTTCAGTGTTACTCATCTTTCATCAGGTTTTTGCCTCATTTATTGATGCTGTTCCAATCTTTTCTTTGAGAAAAAGTTCATATTATTTTTTTCTGTTCTGTAGCCAAAATAAAATTACCTGGTGACATCCTAAATATTTGAGATTTTATTATTCAATATCTCTTTCTGTTTTTGGTTATTCTTGTTCCCTGTTGGCAATAAGCATTTATTTCTGTTATTAAAAACGACACAAATCAAAAAAGAATTTCCAGTCTATTTAAAAATGTATAAAAATGATTCAACAGAAATTTTGTTATTCAAAAATAATGATTGATAGATGTTTACAGTAATGAATGTTGAAGGTCCTTGTGGTAGAGTGGCTAAGGTATTGGATTGCAATATAATTGTGAGTTTGAACTCCAGTTGCGCTATTATGTTCACTTTCAAACTAATTCTCTTAGGAAAGGTATAAACCCTCTCATTTCCCTCTTCCCCCATTTATGGGTTAAATAGTACCACTACTGTTTTTTTACATGTATGGGTTTGGCATTAAATGACCTATGAAGGTTAATATGCCATTAAAACAAAGAAACCCAACCAACCCTATATTATTGAAATGACAGGGATGTATAACTATTATCACTGGACATTGATGATTTTTGTCAAAATAATCTATTTCAGATGATTTTAAAAGAAATATTATAAAATTACACTATTGTCCTTTTCCCTCAACCTGATTATCTAGCATTCAGTTTTTGGGTGTATGTTTATTTTTTTCTTTATATATTTTTGATGATTCACAATACTTTAAAAAAACTAAGCTGGTTTGAAAGACAACAAAACTATTCATTGACTAAATATATTTTGCTACTTAAATTATACAATTGTAGATATTTTTTTCAATTTAACATCATTTAACTAAATAAAGATATTTCATTTTTTTTTTAAAGAAATAATTTATAACAATTTAACTTGATAAACCAAACTGAGTATCTGACTGTAGAGCTTTATAGAAAAACAGAATCATTATTCTTTTCTATTGCTCACCATGCCAGCATTTTCTTACGTCTCTCATTCATATATTCTTTCTTTGACTTTTTTTAAGCATATTGACATAACAAGCTGTGGCTTAATCATTGACTTTAAGAAGTAATTATTTTGTAAGAAAAAGCAAGTGTAAAACATTTTTTTATAATATAACATTCTTTGAATCTTAGTTTTTTTGTTTTTTTTTTAACTAGAAAACCTGATTAATTTTGCTTTGTAGTTGTAAGTTCATTTAGTCAAAGATTCTGCTCAAAAAAAAATTTCATTGCATAGCTGTATTTTGTCTTGTCATCAACTTGGAACTATTTTCATGTGTAATTGCCTACATTGCTACCAAATGTCTCACCAAATCAAAAACAGAATTTGTTTAGTAGAGTTGAAGGTTATAAACTCTGATTGTCTTTGTTATTTCATGGTCTTATTTACAATGACTTTAAAACATAAAACCTCCTTTTTATTCTACGTAGATTTTTGTACATAAGTATAAGCATTGTCTTTTTAAGTCTGTGTTGCTCTAATATCTTTCTGACCTGATTTCTCATTCTGTTGGCTTTATCATAATATGTTGTGCATTGTGAAAAATTACTTTTCTAGATACTGTCAGTTCAACTAAACCTGTTTGTCGTTGCATTTCTAATCTTTTTTAGTTTTTCTTTTACAATGTCTTGTGGGATGACTTGGTTTGATATTCTTGTCAGCACATAGTTATTTTGATTTGGCAGCTGCAGCAGACTTTCAGAGAAGAAATCATGCATGGTAATATTCTGTTTGTAAGGTCTTAATGCAAATTTCACCTAATGAATTTTTCTATTTTCTACAGGGAAATTATTTCAACAGATTTAGTTTTATGTATCACGTGCTTGTAATATTGTCTGCATTTATTTTGTTCACTTGTTAATCTTTTGTAATTGATGCTTGACAAGAATTGCCTTTTAGTAATCCAAAGGAACCAATTGCTTAGAGCCAGGGTTCTTTAATTATATCAATTTCCATTTGATGACCAGTGTTAAGCTATGTTTATTTAGTGCTAAATGAATAGTCATTTGAGAATCCTTTTTACTGTTACTAAATAAAGAAAAATATCAGTTTGATTCCTTTCCCCAGTTTATTTTAGTAATTCCATCATCAGCAATCATTATTCCAGTTGCTGTGTGTATATATGTGTATTTAAAGACTTTATTTACTACTTCCAACTTTAAATTACTTTATGTGCTGATGTATTCAGACTGGTATTCTTATCTTGGTTGTTATTGGCACTAGATTTTCTTTGGGACAATGGCTTAGTGGATAAAAATGTTGACATATATCTAGTTACCTGATGGTCACAAGTTCAGTCTTTGGATTAGGTAGTACATAAAATGTCATACTCTCTAGTTCAGTTGAAGTAATATCTTCAAGACAAAATAGGGAGAATGACCTAATATTCTCTTAGTATGGGCAAAGAAATAAAAACAATCTCCTACTGTGAACTGAATAAAGAGTTTAGTTGGAAATCCCCAAAAGGTTACAGATAATAAAAGGCATCTGAAGAAGGCTGCACTGTACAATAGCCAACATGTTGTTGCCATAATAACAAGCATTAATCCCTGCACACTCAGCCCAGTTGGCTGGAACTGTAGAATACACCGACTGTATCTTTGCAGAGGGGGGTCCCCCCACCAGTGTCCTAGATTTGACATTAAATGCTGGTTTAATTTTTTGTTAAATGACATATCAACCTTTGAAGGTTATTCAATTCCAAAGCTATCCTTCTAGAAGAACAGTGGTGGTACTATTTAACCTATAGCTGGGAAGATAAAGGGGTTCATACCTTTCCCTAGGGTATTTGTCCAAAAGTGAACATAATAGCATGACTGGAGTTCAAACTCACTTACTACGATTCCACAGTCCATTGCTTTAACCATTACACCATGAAGATACCACCCCATTAAATGCTGGAGCTTTGGGGAAGGTAGAGTACCCATTGATAACCATCGCTCCCAGGTCCACTCTGGCCCAGAGTGGTAGCACCTGATAGTGTTCTATCTATGGGTCAAATAGAACTGTTTTGACACTTAAACTGAGTGCAGACAAATAAATGACTTATGCTAAATTGAATTGTTTGATCATTTGACTGTGTGTAAATAAATAACTGATGTTTAATTGTTCGGGATACATAGCAATACTTGAAACCATTTAACTGTGTGCAAATGAATAAGTATTGTTGAATAGAATAATTAATTTTAAGTAGAAATACTTGTAACCACTTCACTGTCTGCAAATAAATGATTAATATTGAATAGAATTATAAGTGTTAGATAGCAATAACTGAAACCATTTAACTGTGTATAAACAAGAGCAGTACTAATGTGCAAAAATAAATTCTAACTCATTTAATAAAGAAAATTTCCAGCAAACTAATCTCTTACATATCATATATATACATCTATTTAAATGTGTGCCAACAAATGACTGATGTTAAATTGTTACTGTTACATTGTAATACTTGAAAACATTTTAACTGTGTGAAAAAGAAAAGAGTTAAGGCTCATTTAAAAATGTTATCAACAAAGTGTGTTTACAAATCATATGTATTTAATATGTATGTATAAACAGGATTTGGCATTAAATAACCTAAAATAGTTAATATGCCATCAAACCAAACCAACAAAGAATAATAATTCCCTATATCTGAATTTCAGACAAAGATAATGTTGAATTATTGTCAGAGAGGTTTAAGATTAGTCAGGAATTTATATTTGAAAAATATATGTAAAATGTATTTGCTGCTGTTAAATAAATTGAACAATTCTTGGTGTTTGACATTTCAGTAAGTATAATAAATTTTCATTATCCCCAAACATTTATCATTCACATTTTAAAAAAAAATCACATATGATGATGATATTGAAATTTTCCATAACAAAATGAATTTTAATAGTTAATTTCTAAAGAGGCTACTTATATTTTCCAGAATTAGATGAAATAGAATCTGGGTGAAAAGAATATTTAGAAACAGTGATAGCTAGAAAACATCAGTTGGCTAATCATATTTTGTTTTACTGTTAATTGTAATGTTATATGTTTAACAAAATGCCCACTGGAATTATTGGAGAGGAAATTTGGAAAAAAAAACCTTCTGAAAATGATGTATGCACAATTTAAAATAGGTACAAATATTTATTATATGTAAAAAGTTCCATGCCATTTAAAAGACATTAATGAGATTTAAAATATAAATGTAGCATTTTTTGTAGATGACCTATAAATGGGATTGATCATGCCTAACAGGTTAGATTATTGTTTACATTGAGAATACAATTCATCTGAATAGACAAATTGATTGATAAAACGTTGGATTTAGTGGAAAAAATAGGCAACATATGAAGGATTCTTATAAGCATTTCTTAGTTGTCTATATTGAGAATTTGGATAATTTGAGCAGGTATCTAAGTAAAAAAAAAGACACCATCCTCCATGACAAAATTATTTTTGAGTTGCAAAGTGGGCTGGAAATCACTTTATTCTCTAAGAGCATTTTTAGGGTACTGCTTTTTGCTGTGTTATGGTTACATGCACAAACATAATGTGAAATTTGGTAATATATAGATAATGTATGCATAAACACTAAAAATAAGGAACAAGTTGTACCTCATTATGAAATAGCTATCAATATGAATTTTAAATTTAAACTCAAAGGAATTTAAAAAAAAAAATTTATGAGTATATTGATAGTTTTTATTTAAACTTTTTATCAAAGTTAGAGAATGAGAGATATTCTCATAGAATCTATCTTATAATATGTGTGTGTGTGTGAAAAATATATTTAATCCTTACACCCAAATAATGTAAGCAAACATTATTGCTTTATTGAATTATACTGAAACATAAGGTGGGGCAAGATTTCTACTTATTCTATTACTGGGAAATTTTCGGTCAACGTTAGATGACTGCCTTGTCTATTTGGATAAAGTCTTGAGTGTCATGTTTTATTTTAGTCATTATTCTTAAAGTTGATTTGTGAATCTGATTTGATATTTTTAATGTTGAGAAAAATTATTAGTATCTCATTAATTTGTGCAGCTATCTTAATTTTTTTTTTATTAGACGAAACAGTTGCAATTTGCAGTAAAACCCATTTTATGTATAAGATATTTACAAAAGAAATAGTTTTAAAAAACTATTTAAGATATTTATGTGGACAATTTAGACTTTAGTAGAGAAGTATATTATTGCAATTTTTTGTTGATTCATAGTTGAAAATTAAACACTTAATAAACACATCTTCATCTTCACAATGCTCCAGCATTTTTGTATTTGAAATCAAGATATGATTTTTTCACTGATTATTTAGACTTAGTAATAATTGCATTCTATAAGGAATCATTTTTTACCATTTCCATAAGATTTTCCAAATAGTTGGAATTAGTAACTTGTAGATTTCTGTGGGTTGCATAGGTAACATGCATGAATATGTTTCAATTGTTTTTCAGATACTGATGGTATTTCAGGACTTTTACTTTTACACAAAAGTTTCTGTTTCAAATTTCTTCTACTGATAAAAGATGGATATTCTCGTTGGCAGTGATTTCCTGAAATAGGTTCTAAAATGCTGTTGAATAACAGTAACAGAATTTGTTTTGCTTAATTCACACATACAAAATGTCTTTCTCAACTGGTATAGTTTTTAGCACCCAGACTAACAAAGAAACCCTGATAAAAGCCCTAATAATAAAATTCAAGTGTTTTTTGATGAAACTCTCTTGTGAGTGTTAATCTTGAATATATTTTTTCAAATAAATTTTTTGAATCTGTTTTGTAGATACCCTGTACAAAACAAATGATTATATTCATCAGTCATCCAACCTAGTCTTAGTAAAAAGTAATGTGAAATTCTATTATGTAGCGTGAAGTATTATTAGCTGTTTGCATGTCATTTTAGTATTAAAAAACACACACACAAGGTTTTTCCAATGTATTAACAACCATGTATTTGATCAAATTAAACTGTCTGATGTTTCATCTTGTGATTGCATTTTTTCAGATGCATGAAACTTTTAGTAATGAAGCTGACATGAGGAGGCAAGATAATTTATTTTAGGTTTTATTCTGTTCTACTGGCTACTATTTGAGCATTGACTTGATTTAAGAAAAATTCTTTTAAAACTATTTGTTTATTCCCCATCCTCTCTCTCTCCCTATATATATATATATATATATATATATATATACTTGTAAGTGTTTGTTACTTGTACAATCCATTATTCAATGATAAATGTCAACAGAGTGTTTGTTGTTGCTAAGTTACACTTGAATATATATATATATATACTTGTAAGTGTTTGTTACTTGTACAATCCATTATATCCTATACTTTTAAAAATAATTGTGGAATTTCTATGACTACAGATACATCACTTGGATCTTAAACAGAGGTGTTTGGGAGAAATTATTCTGATCCTAAGCAAAGCATTGCAGATATTACATTCTAAGCAGAATCCTGTCAGAAATTATGAGAACCTTGTTCCTATTGTAATAGTTTATAAAGGGTGATAAAATTTGTCGGTTATGTTTTTATCAATATTAGAGAAAACATACTTGACGCCACAAGAGCTACATAGGTAACATTATAGTAGAAACAACTTCTTTCAATATATTGGAGTTCATTAATAGACATAAGAATGATGCTACTTTCAATCTCTGAGTGCTTTTGACTAACTCTTTTTAATTAAATGATTTATCTTTAGTTACTCTTTTCATGTTATCTTTAAATCTGTATCAACTTGATATATGTTTACCTCTTCTCCTTGCAACTAATATCAAGGTTTTATTTAAAATAAATATCTATTGATAATGTCTCATATACAGAAAGAACTGGGAACAGAACATTTGTACTTTGCATTATCTCTATGAAGTTAAGTGTTTTGAAAACTTCTATTACTTAACTGTTTTACAAATGTATTGAGTTTTCATTGATCCTTTGGATATTGTGAATATATTGTTATATACACATACTAATTCTGCATTATGTACTGGTAGTGTATAAGAGTAAAAAAAAAATGTTGAAATATTGGAGGGTTTTCTTTTTGTTTTGTCTTTGTAACTCATTCGTGGGGTATTGGAAGATGTGGTGGTGGTTTCTTTGTTTTGTTGGGTGTACATAATGTTTATTGTTCTCTTACAATGAACTGAAAAGAAACCTCACCTTTTTATACACAATGACTTTTCAAAACCCTTTATTTGTCTATCGCTTTATAGACTAAAAGCATTTATTTATTCTTTGTATATTTTTAATGATTTTGCAACTATCTGTTGATAATTTATCCCAGGAAAATAGACTTTCTTTCCACTGTGTCCATTTAATAAAACTTCTGAAAGTGCTTTAGGACAATAAAGTTTTATTTCATTTTAAAATTTTTTATGACATTTTATTTTCTATTGATGTTAGTTTATAGACAATATTCTCTTCTGTAAAAGTTAGGGCAAGGGTATGGAAACAGCCATGTATACTAATTAATATTTTTCTTGCTACTAATTTAAACATGATTGATTTTATTGCTTTTTTATTTTTCAAGTCAAAACTTGTATTATTTCAATCTTATATTGTAATAGATCATTGCTTTAAGTGTCCAATTTTCTCCTATAAAATTGCTGTGGTCATAGCCTAAAAATAAGGTTGGGGTGAACTCTAAACTAAATATATTTTTCCTCTCAATAAATACAATTATACTAGGATATATACTTGCATGAATTATCTATATGTAAACAATTCTGTCATTTTGAGGTCAATGGCTGGTTTTAAATAATTGTAACTTCTTACCGTTGTGTTTTCTCTTTGGCTCATTCAAGTGTAACTTAGCAACAACAAACACTCTGTTGACATTTATCATTGCAAGAAATTTTGATAAACAACCAGTCAAATAATCATTCAAATTCTAGACCATTGCTATCTATTTCAATATAGGTTCAATTTTTAATGTATCTACATATTTATACAGACATATTTTTCGCCATGTGTACGTAAGTTCACTTTTGTTATTATAAGCATTTATTTACATAACTAAAACTAAGCAAGAAATATTGATCTAAAAGTATCTGATTATGTAAGAGTGAGTTTTGTTTATTTGTTCTCAGATCATTTTGAGCATCATATAAGGAAGTATTATAAGCACTTAACTGCTAAATGAGATGAACAAGAAAGGTAAACTCAATTCTGCTGTTTAAAATGGACTTTTAATTATAGCCAAATATGTGTCCCACTTGGCGTTTGAAGTTAATGTCTCAACTTCCCACAAATCAGTTGGTCTTTGGGGACAAATGTCAATCATTATTCCATTATATGACTTAAAAGTGGTGTCAATTGAAGAATTCCTAGTCTATTTTATTATTCTGTGAAGTTTGCTTTTCCCTTGTGCTTCTACATATACATTGAGAAAAATTTGTCCAACAATTTTCTGTTTTATTCTTAGATATATCTTGAAATGATAATCACTTCTTTTATTGTCTCGATTAAGCTCAACTTTTCTTTTTATTTTTCCTTCATTCAATGATTTTGAAGAGAAGTTAGTGTTTATTTTGGATATCATGTATTTTACCAAGGCATGAGTAACTAAGATATAAAAGCTTTATATGACTTTAAATGATTGTGATACTTAAAATCAGAGCTTAAACCTTCTACTTTATAATTTTAATCTGATACTTGGATCAATAAAAACTGACCTATTGATATATTTTTTTCTTTTTAAATTTCAAAGATTTTTTTATTTTCTTTAAGTCTGTATTTAACTTAGTGGCTAGTGATAGTGGAGAGTGTTATCTTTGTTTTTTTTCCCTTTGTTTTACCCCCAACTCTGAGACTTTTACCACAATTATATTCTTTTCCTCAACTTTACTTCTAAGCCATTAGATCAGTTCAGAATCAATGATAAATGAATATTAGTATCCTTTATGAGTACAAAACTATAAGATATTCTGGTTCCCATTCTTCTACATAAACTTGGAGAATCAAACATATGTTATACAAGCTGTCATTCTAAATACAGTGTTCTACTATTGAGCAATTGCTGAAGATCCATATTCACATGTTTTCATTTAACTTATTTGCCTCTCTATGGCCTTCATTTAGCAGCATCTTCTTCAAATAATGAGTTTTTTGTATGGATTCAATACCTGAGAAGTAATCTTTAGGAACTGCAATTGAATATCGGTTAACTTTTTGACATTCCTTTTATGGTAACATATCTTATCAAATAGAAGTAGTTTGAGGTCAGCCATTGAAAGCACTCTTCAGCAGTAGGGGGAAAATTAATTCACTAAAACATAATTTATTTTGTACTGAATTCTCAAATATTATCATCAAAGAAAGCATTAAAAGTAAAATGCAAATAAGTTGGAAGGAAAGAGAGATTGAAAAAGAGAGAAAATCTAGTGAAGTAAAGAATGGAGAAAACTGAAGTATTGAAAGTTATAGCGAGAAAAGAGTTAAGTAGTGCAGCCTACTTATTAGCCAGTAGAAAGGAAAGAAGATATATTTTAATTTCTATAATGGTCCCTGTTATCATCATGACAAAATTTCTTATTCTGTAATGTTGCATGATATATACTTGTATTTTATGTATGTAGATAATGATAATGTGATAGATTTTACAAGTAGCAGGTTGAAGACTTTATAAAACTAACCTATTAAAACTATTTTTACTTCTCTTCAGTTTGTTATGAAGAGTCTCACCTCTCTGAGATTAGGAATGTAAGTTCATTTTTTTCTTTTTAAATTCTAATATTGCACTATGGCTCTTAACAATACATATGGAATGTGTGTACACACACACACACACACACACACACACACACACACAGTCATTAGAATATTTTTATGTTAATCAACTATTTTACTTTGGTTAATTGTTTGTTGTTACCTTAATTGATTTTCTATTGTCTTTTATTTGTGGTGACCAACTATCCCTTCATTAAAAAAAAAATACCAACCTTCTAACCTGGACATGCCATTATTATAGTAAAAGAGATGAATGAAAAGTGAGAGCTAACCTGAATAGCCTGTTTTTCTTGACTGAGAGAGAAAAGAGAGTGAAAAACACAATAAAAAAACAAACTTGATATTACAAATATAGCATATTAGAACTTCACAAGTAATTTTTATTTGCACATTGTTGATAATAGATATCATTTTAACATTTGTATATTGGTCTGTCCTACTCTGACTTAAAAGACAAAGAAAAAACTTATTAACTGTGAATACTTCACATTTTTTTCTAGATCTTAGCATATTGCCTTATGATAAGCTTTTACTGTCAAAGGCTGGTGTTTGTTGTCATTCCAGTCTTTTTTTTTTGTCATGATATATAACATACAGTATCTTAGTGTTTGTTTTGACTCTTTCAACTGATAACTGTACTTGTTTGTTCAGTCTTTCTCCTTAGAATTTTGAGGAGTAATACCTCTAAAATGATGACACCTGAAAATACACTTTTCTTCCATTCTTGTATTCACAGCTATAGTCAACATAAAGTATTTTTTTTTTATTTGGATATATCCATGTTGAAAACTTGGATTAAATAATTATACTGATTTTACATGCAGCATTACAGGAATACACTTATAATGATTTAATTTTTCTAGATGGTTCAATAAATAGTTTTAAGACAATTTATATCAATATCCTATTGGCCTAATGAGTAGAGTGTTCGCCAATGGTTTGAGAGAATGGGGTTCAATCCCAGGTCAAGTCATACCAAAGACTCAAAAAATGGTACTTGATGCCGCCTTGCTTAACACTTGGCGTTATAAGGTAAGGATCAAGCGTAAAGTGGAGCAATCCAAGGAATGGAGTTGTGCCCTCCCCTACATGTTGGTGTTGTAGCTTTTGAAAAGGGAGCCTTTGGGTCACCCTTGACCAAGGTTGCCAACTTTACTTTTTATATCAATATCTCTCATATTCTTTAAATATTTTTTTGATAAATTTAAAAAAAGAAAAAGGCTCTAATTTCTTTTTTGACAATTGAGCTTTATTATAATTTTCCTTTTTGAACAATCATCATCAAGCAAAAGTTTTTTGATTGTTTTAAATCTATTGTTTCATTGTTACTCTAAAATTAAATTAAAAAAAAACATTGTATTGCACTTCTTCATTAAAACATAATCACTTGATTTTTGCTCTTGTGAAGATTCATTTTGACTTTGATCAAAGGTTTAGCTTTGTTTTGTTCTTGACTTTAGTCTTTCAAGGATTCATTTTGGTAATGTGACTTTGTTGATTTTATTAATTGCCTCTAATTTTCTTTCAACCAATCAATTTTTATTCTGTAAAATTTTTAAAAACTTTTTCTATTTTATTTTTAAATATTGAAAAGGGAATGGAAAAAAAAAAGTAAAATTAGAAATTTTTAAAACATTGAAAATTTTGGATTATTCCTTTTGCTTTCATTATATGAAGTTTAGAGCACTCTTTCTAGTAATTTTCTACCAAAGATTTTGTCAGTAATTATCTAATATTAATGGAAATTAATTTGCTATACTCGATAAGTTCTGTGTTTTAGGCCAAGCACTATTTTGATATACACAGTAAACCTCATATTTTTCACATTAGATATTTATAATACAAGGCTTTAATATAGGGACTAATTGTGAGATAGCATTAAACAAAAATCACTGCACTCTGCAGCAAAGTTAGAATGTTTTGTATGCTTGATATTTGCGAACTCAGGTACTGGGTATCTGAGATCCAAGGGACTTTAGGTTTAAAGTCTTCAAAGTTTTAAAACTTTATAAAATAATCTATCACAAACCAATATGCACCAATTAATGTCAACTCATTGCTTTTATGTATTTGTTGCTATCTATTATATGAAAGCTGTAAAATGTTTGGTGTTGTAAAACATATAATGGAAAAATATTGAGGAGTTATTGATTGAAATGTATTGAAGATAGAGGTGTTGTTTAATTAAAAAAAAAAGAAAGTTAACAAGCATTTCATTGAATAGTTAAGGTTTTATCAGTTGTTGACTGTATTATCTGTGACAATATAGACAGTAAGCCTATTAAGAGACTAAGATGAAGAAAAAGTCAATCAAAACAATGAAAGCAGATTTTATGACTGGGAGAATAAAGATTCCAAGTCTGTTTTCAGTTTTGGTGAAATTGCCTTAGAATATTTTCTCATTTTCTGGGATCCCTTATTTTAAAGTTGCATATTTTTTGATACAGACTTTAACTCCTCAGCCAATTGCATGTCTGTTAATTTGCATATTAACTGTAAACTTTGCACTCATTCTTTCCCTCAAGCAACTGACAGATATTTACAAAGCTATCTCATTGAAGTTTTGGATACCAAACTATCAGTTCAATTAATTACTATTTAATGGATTATCAATGAATGAATTTTGATTTCTCTCACCTGTCCTTATTACTGATTAATTTCAAATGTATCAACAAGAATTTGAAGTAAATAGATTTAAGATAGTTTTAAAATATACCTTCTTGCATTTTAATGCCTTTATCCAGAAATCTAAACATGATTTATGTACAATTCTATATATAGAATAGGAATCCAGATATCTTATTATTTTATTATACTTATTCCATTTATTAAACCATTGACAGTCAATTATTTCTTAACAAGTATGTATTAGTTGAAATACAAGTACAAAAGTAACAGTTTATTCAAACCAATATCCTACTAACAACTTATTGCTGTCTTGTAAGAATCAATACTGAACTTCAATTAATCATACCAGATTGTAGGATTATTTCCTGCTTTTTCTTGCAGGTCACCTTTGTAATATTTTACATTTTCTTATTTGTCTGTTTTCCTATTTTTGGTAGAAAGTTAAAACAGGCAACTTGCCATGTCTACATGATTTGATATCAGTTGTAGACTTTGCCAATATAAATGCTTTTGTTTGTACAATGTGTTGTTATTTGGTCCATTGGAGAAGAAAACTTACAAAGACTGATTTCTCTTATCAATTACTGCCAATTATTATAGACAAATAAAAATCTTACCATTAAAGTAATAAAAACTGCATATTTTTATTTATATAGTGTTTTCTCTTTAGATTTTTGAAGTTCACAATATTTCAATGAGCAGTTTTTAGGTTATCATTTAAGAGTGTGTGTATGTGTGTGTTTTTGTCTTTAAAAATTCAGAAATTGGTCGCCTGAATGTTTTCTGTTGGTTGGAGGGGGGCAACTTTAATTTTTCTATTTAGCATTACAAAGACAATTTGTACTGTGTGTGTGTGTGTGTGTATATATATATATATATATATATATATATATATATATATATATATAAAAAACAGTAATGGAAAAAGTGCATTTTCTAAATTTATTTTGAGGTAATTTCAGAGTATTTAAGTATCAATACAAATCTGTTGATAATTCTAAAAGTTCTTAATCCTTTGAACCTTGTAAGTCTGTTATTTCAAGCTGAGTGCAATTTTACAATACACAGAGCTTGAGGCTCAAGGAAGTCAGATACTAAAAATAAAAGGCTAAGTATAGCACTCATTCATAACTTTTCTTTTAATGGAATGGTTGGATAACTTTAAATGAAGATGTCTGTGATTTAGAGTAAAGTTTCAATGTATTTTGTGCTTGATTTCAAGCTTTTTCTCTCTGTTTTCATTAGCGTCCACATGGTGCATCCATACAGTAGTATGGAAGTAACACTCCATAAAAACAGCAGTTGTATATGCTCCCATCTCACAAACTATCCAAGTAAGATGAGCAAAACATGCAGGGCACTGCTGGAGAAGTAAAGACAAACTCATAAATGACATTCTCTTATAGATTCCTACACATGGATGCGCCAATGTTGGATGAACAGCAAATACTTATATACATCAGCTCTGTGCAAACACTGGATGCAACCTAGAGAACCTACTAGGAGCAATAGATGATCGGAACAGATAGCAAGATAGTCAGGAAACTCCTTGCTGTCACCAAAATTTGATTATGATGTGCTTGATTTATTTATTTAAAAAGTCAATTTTTATTAATTTTGTCTATTCAGATACAGGATATCTGAAGGCTTAGAATTGAAATGACTAAATTTTTATTAAATTAATTTTTTATGGGGACAGGCTCAAGAAAGGATGAGTTTACAAAATCTAATAAATAAAAGCAGATAAAAAAAATTGTGTTCTGCAAATGACACATCTATTTTAAATGAAACTTTTTTTAATTAAATTAATAATTCAAAATGCAAATTATTAAAAGATAAGAAAATTAACTATTGAGGCACATTTTGGTAAATCATTTAATTAGTTATTGTGCCAGAAAACATCACATATTTTGTATATTTCACCAGATATCTACCTGAAACAGAAATGCCTCCCCCACCAAATTTGGTATCACTGGAAAATAGAATAAATTTAATAACTCTATATATCATATTTATTTGGAAGTTATATTAGTTTAACATAAATTGCCTAAAAGCATATTTGATATATTAATTTCAATAAAATGTATATGGTCTTTCCAAATTGTACCTTCCAGTCTTCTTCAGGTGTATGTCTGAAAATGTTGAACTGAATCCTTCATTCAATCAAAGATTTTTCTCTTTCCCCACTGTCTATGCATTGAGTATATCTCATATCATTCAGTTTATCCCAGAAATTTCACTCGTGTCTTCTACTGAAACAAGTTGACTTTTTCATGCACTGGCTGACCCAAAGTTTGAACTCATACCTGCTGGGTAATTAGATGCACTTTAACCACCAGGTCATTGCCCCGTAGGATAATTCTCTGGTAGGTACTTGCAGCCTTAAAACTAATGTCTTTTTGTCTGCCTCTTGAATTGAACCAACTCACTTTTTATCTGCATCAACCTGCTAGGGTTCCTCAGAGATATTTGTCCATACAATACCTATTTTATCTCCTCACCCCTAGTCTTTTCAATGTTAATAGCCCACACATTGATAAATTAATTAGGATTATCTTCAGTCTATCTCCTTTGTTCTAAGTTAGAGAATCATCATCTTCTTCTAGCTGTAAAGTGCTACTTATTAATTACTTAAAAAACAACAACAACCAACTTTATCAGTTTCATAGTATTTAGAATACAAAGAAAGGTTTAATGATTCTTCAGCAAATTATATATAAACAAAGTTCAGCTTAAGATTTGTGTAGAAATTTTAATTTTGGTAAGGGGGGGGGGGGTTGAATAAAACCGAAAATGTAAATATTGTTTTATTTTAATGAATGAAAATTTTGTAGAATAATCCATCAGTTTTGTTGACAGTTGTGCATCATTTTCATCATTTTATTCTTGTGATTCATTTAATATTTTTCAAAATATTGGTTTTAAAGACAATTCCAATGTTAAAAATTTGAAAGCATAATTAAAGCACATAAGAAAGGAAAAATACCAACTAAAACATGAAATACAGATCAACATTTACAAATCAATTATAATCAATTTATTTGCATACAAATAATCTTAAATGTTCATTATATAACCAATGTCCACTGCAATTAGTGTTGTCAGGGCTCTAAAAAGTTTAACATCACAAAAAATTCTAAATGTATTTGATTCTATTTGAAGGGAACACCTAAAAGCACATGTTAAAATATAAAATATTGTAAATACACTGATTACAATTAAAGAAATTTCATTTAAAAAAGAGTTTCTCTCTCTTTTTTTAAATTTCTTAAAATTGATATAACCAATATAACTGCTACATGTGACTAATAAAATTTCTTTACTAGTAAGTATATTTACAAGTTTTGAGTCAGAAAATAGTCCTAACTTAATAATTATTAGTTATTAATCTAAAAAGTTTTTTTTAAAATTAGGCCTAATTTCTGAATTTAAGAAAAAGTCACTAAAAAAGTGCTGATAGAAGATATCAAAGAAATGTAGAACCTCACTCTATATATGAACACACATAATGTATATGGAGAGAAACATCAGTTTGAAATATGAATTCTTTTTAGATACATAAACATAATATAAAATTGCACACCAGGTGTCAGCTTGCTAGTACTAGATAGGTGCGTGTGGGTTATTTCTTATATTTATATAGTATTCTTTTGTTTTGAACTGGTAGAATCAAAAGACAAAAATCCTTAAAAATTAGAAATCACTAATTTTTCGATTTTATATAAAACATCAAATCATAAAACATCAGGAAAATTAATATTTTATTTAAAAAAAAAGTGGAATTCACATTAGAAAAAAATGCATATTGAATTGAAACTTTTACTTGATATCAACTTTTAAAAAAGAGGCAAAGAAAGAAAAAAAGGAGGAGAGTAGTAACTAGTACAGTAATTAATATAGGGTTAATTTTGTTTAATCCGTGATATATCTACCTTCTTTCTTAACTCAGTTGTATCATTATTTTGTGTTTTCCTACTTATTAATTTAAGTATTTTGTGTTTTCCTTTTATATAAACCTAATCACTTTGTCCATTTTTATTTATCAAAATAAAAAAAGAAAATTATATATTGTATTTCCTTTCAGCTACACCATGAGTACAAATGAAAAGAATCAGACCTTACAAATGCTATTTTATTATGGCTTATTGGTGTATTAAGAAAAATATTGAGCTAGTTTTAGATGTTGCAATGGTTATTGGCACTGAAAATAGAATTGAGTTCAAATTTCAGTCGATGATCTTTGCATTCAATTTGTACTAATGTCCTTAGGAAAGGCATGATTGCATCTCTTCTCCCCTGCAGCTATAGGTAAAATACTTGGGTAAAATGATTGGTGGGGAAATTGATCTAAGAGAAGGCCAATTTTGAATTAGCAGACCCTACCAACACATAAGTCAGCTGTATAGTGTAAAGCCCATTACTCCTTATGTCTCACAAACCTTGGGAAAGGCCTAAGTCTTTCAATGGACAGAAGAAAAGGCTGATGAAGATCTTGTAATTTCTATGTATAGACTTAACTTATAGGTTTATTGTCAATATTCTCGATCTGCTATAATTTTGTGCATGTCTAGATGCTATATGTAATAAATTCTAGAAAAGCTTCTATTTTTTCTTTCTTGATAGGCATAGGATTATTTTCAATATTACACTTTCTGAGAACCATAAAATTATGATTAACCTATTCATTGATGAAGTAATGAAAAACTGAGGAATTATACTTGATGAGACATGCTAGATTCCATAGAAGCTGAAAGACCTTCAACTGTTATTTTTATGTACAACCTTATAATAACAGCAGAATTAATGAAAAAAAATCTTTTACCATCTTCACTTCCATGAGAATTGTAAGATGGAGTCAGATTTATAAGGCTGTTGGTATCTGAAAGTCAAAATTTTTAACTGAATCCTTTCAAAAATTGAGTTGTTCATAGCAAATATGAAATTTATGAACCTATCATCTAAAATGTTCATGATTACCCCCACCTCTCTCTCTATCTATATTCTTTCATTCTATCTGATATTTTATCTCTGTATTTATGCAAACATTGTATAAATTTTCTATCTTGAGAATACTGATATCTCAATTCTTGGTGCACTTATCTCCATAAAAAGTATTGGTTTGGTTAAAAAGATTGTATGTATTGTAAGATTATTCTAACTAATTTTATCTAATAAGATCACTTTTGATTGTATCAACATCTTTGCTTTAAAAAAAAAAAGAGGTAAAAATTGGCATATTTTAAAGATTTATTTATTTTTTTTATTGTTTTTAACATTGAAGAAAATAAACATTTTCAATTTGCCTTTTGATTTTAAAGTTAAAAATGCAACTCTAGTATAAAAATTTTGTAATTTATGTACTGGGTACTTTGAATAATCAAATGTGATAAAAATGGGTTTGCAAATCTTTTTTTCTTTCTGAAGATTTCTCTCCGAATGATGTTTAAGAACTGTTAAGATTCACTAATAAAATCAAGATATTTATTATATGATAGAAACAGTCAACTTACTCAAAATATTCAGATTGAGTGTTGAAGATAATTTGCATCAACTTGGTTATGTTATTCATATATATATATATATATATATATATATATATATATATATATATAACTTTTAGGACTGTATTTCCATGTATAATTTTTTACTTAATAATGAAGTTTTTTTTTTAATTATTTTTTTTTATAGATTTTTTAAACAAACAGTAACAAGTAATAAAAATTTGATTAGTAATGAATAATTTGAAAATTGGAAGATCAGCAGGCAAAGTGAACTGATACTAATTGTAGATGATGATGAAACACAACTGGAAATTCTTGGAAGAGAAGTTTGAAATTACCTAACACTTAAACTATTCTCTGATCTTTAGTTTATAATGGAAAGCACTAACTGCATTCATAATTATCATAATTATTTGTGTATAGCACTCACTCCTAACTTTGGACAACAAAATTCTGTTGGGGAGGATTCTTGTGTATAAGATGCACTGACTTTTTGAGAATTGGTAGCTGCTAAATTTAAACTTTGTTCTACTTTTATCAGTTCATACTGAATAAAATAAGAGTTGATATAGTTTGCATTGACTTAAAACACAAAATTTACACAGTATTTAGGACAAATACATGGACATGTTCCTACAAAAATGCAATAAGCTTGTGGTGAAAATAAGCTTGCAGTAGGAGAAACAAGATTATAAACAAACACACATTCCATATAAAACACATTAGTTTGGACTATAGATATAAATTACTTTCAGTAAGTTATCTCCAAGACATGTGGTCAGAAAAAATTTAATTATATAATTGTGTATCATATGCATCACTAACTTTTGGGGTGAAAAATCTAGAAAAATAGTATGTTTTATACAGAAATTATTGTGGTATAAATTGTTTTCTGAAGTAGGCTACATCTTATTGAAAATGACAAGTTAACATGAAGTATAAGGAACTTGGTATATATATATCTAATTTATACTCGGAAACTGTGGAATTTACTATGTTAAAACCTTTGCCATGAACAACTTGCTAGAATGTTCCGAATACATCTATGGGAGATAATTTCCTGTTACAAATGTATGCTGAGCATTTAGACTGATCATAGTTTATCTTATGCATCTGATCAGTGTTTTTCATATTTTGACAGGTCAGGTTATTTTTCTTGCCTACAATTTAATCAGATCGCTGTGGAATAATGTTAACAACAATATTTAACTCCTCAATTTAAATGCTTGTCTTATCTTATATACTTGCTTCACTGTTTATTGATCATGTTTCAGGTTTGTCAATGAGGTCCTTTCCTACATTTTGTTTACCTGGGAAAACAAAGGGTCTTCTTTCCTTTTGTATCATTTTTCTTTGTAAACTCAGAAATTTTCAATCAGCACTAAATAAAAAGACTATAGATATTTCCAACTTTTTACAAAGATATTTTGTCAATAAATTTGTGAAAATAGAAGTTTTATTTTTCTCTTTCTGATCCCCACCCCTTTTTAAGTATTTTCCTACTGAGCTTTTGAATATGAAAATAATGTCAGAAATAAAGGTAGCTATATATAACCTACTCTAAATAAGATATCACTATATCCTTTATTGGTTTTTAAATTTCCTTCCTATTAATTTGAATTTTTGTCTGTATGATTATTTGAGATATTTTCAATGGAATATAAAAACCTGATTTATAACTGTGGTGGGGGGGGGATGAAGAGCTGTATTTACCCCCCCTGTGTTAGTCATATGTAACATTGAATAGTAATACAGATTCTCTGTCTTAGTGAAAATTGTCTTAAAACTTTATATAAGAAACTAGACAGTCTTGTAAACCATTGAGTCAGCATTTGAGAGAAAAATAGTGCATTTTGAGGTAACCAGAATGAAGATGAAATTTTTCTGAATGCTATTATTTTGCTTTGGAAATTAAGGAAGAAAACATCAGTTTAGTAAAGAGAAAAAATGTATAGCAAAGTAAACATTCACTTATTTAATTGTTTTTTTTATTATTTTTTTAAAATTCATATTTCTTATTTTCTTTTTTCCATTTTCCTAAGTTCACATCAATCTTTTTTATTTTTTCTTGACTTTCATTCATTCTATCTTTCTGTTTTTCTCCACATTCATTACTTTTGTTGTTTTTGTTCCTTCTTCCTTTTTTAACCTTTCTGTTCGTCTTATATCCAATTCTGAATTTTATTATTTAACTTATTCATTCATCTCAAAAGTTGATTCTGTCAGCTGAATGGTGGGTCTATTTGATTCTTTCTTTTGTTAGTTAATAATGAAATAATTTTGGAAAGATGAACTTATTTTAAAAGGTATAACTTATATTAAGATATGAAATAAAAAAAAATTAGCAAATTATAATTTAACCTACTTAAATAGCTTCCAATTCGTAAAAGTCATACTATGAATTAAGAATTATACAGTAAGAAGTAAAACTGAAATAAATTTGTCAGATTGTTGTTTGTAGTAATGTTTGGTCTAAATTCTGTTAATTTTTGAAACTAAATTTTTGGTGATACATTAGCATTCTAGTATTACTACCAAGAAATTTCGTTGTGATGAGCTTGGGCTTTATGGCATTTCAACCTTTGTAGGATATTTAATGCCAAATCCATTTTTATACAAATAATCAGTTCTATTTCAAACAATTCAGTTTACCATGAGTACACAGTTTAATTGTCAAAAACATTTCTATTCCAAGCTATTCAATTTATTCAAACAGAGCTAATTCAGCTTAGTATAAGTATAGATTTTGTTTACACACAGTTAAATGTCAAAACAGATCTATATTAAACAATTCAGTTTAGCATAACTACAGTTTCAATGTCAAAAACAGTTGCATTTCAAACTATTCAGTTTAGCATAAGTATGCAGTTTAGTTCTATTTAACCCATAGATAGGGCCCTATCAGGTGCTACCACTCTGGGCCAGAAAAAAAACAGAACCTCCCCAAAAAATCATTGATATCCTGTAATTATAAAAAGTAAAGTTAATATTAATTAGCAAAAAGTTAATACATGATGGCTGCACTCTTTATCTTACAAACATGAATGGCATGATCTGTCAATGATTTTGTCAATTTGTAAAATGGTGACTTAGGTAGTCTTTAAACTTTTTCCTTTCTTCTTTATTTATTTGAAGCTTTTGGATCAAGTTGTGTTTTAGCATCTCTTGGTAAATTAATACTGTTAAATAACTACAAAATGTTGCCCATAGCCAGTAAAGTCACCTAAGGCCATAATTTTCCCACCAGCAAATCTCCAAGTGATCCTTTTCTATGTTCCTTATTGTAGATCATACCTGCAAAAGCTGTAGTAGTCAGGTACATCAAGATTGAAGCACTTTTAATCTGTTCAAATTACATTTACAGATCAGTGTGCTCTTTGATGATCATCTCTTCCCACTGGCATCCGGCTTCTTTGTGGTATTTACATGAATAAGGTGTTTGGCTTAGATCACACCAATATTACATAATAGTTACAGACCAAGATGTTATGAATGGAAGATTTTAATACTTGCTGTACATAGCTTATTGTTTGTGCAATTTTCCAAAGAATTTTTGATGGGGTTTTCGGTAACATCTCTTAAAATTCATCATCTAGTTTGCTCAAAAATGTTTTTCTTCTCAGCTAATTTCCATCAAAATTCCTCAAAAACTTGAAAATCATAGTGATAGCCAGATTTCTTAAATTTTGTAGAAAAATGTTTCACAACATTTGGAGGGTAATTGAGGAACCATCCATCCTCTGTTTTGCACCAAGTAAGAATGCTTTTTCTTATGCAAGCAAAGAGTCTTAAAATCACAGGAAAGCAAGGATCCTTTCTGTTAAAAAGCACTAATTTCATAAGTCTTTTTAAAGATGTTGGACTCTAGAGAATGATTTCCAATTACAAAATTGAACCCGAGTGACTATTAATCATCGAATAAAACTTTTTGGAAGTATATTTCACTTATGCATACACCATAATCTGCTTGGATCAAATCATTTGATTCCACAAGAAAACACTAGTTTTCTTGTAATTTCTGAATTGTCTTTTTTCTCCCCCCCCCCACACACAAGGCAAGTTCTTAAGACACCAAGAGTGAAGCTGTATTTATTAAGACAGAAAAGAACAAAAAATTAAAATTTTTTTTTCCTCCCTCCTAGCACTCGGCATTCTATATTCTGTATGTTTTCTATTGGCTGAAGCTGGTCTGAAACTTCTCTTTTAACATGGTATGAAGCTGTGCTGTTGCATTTCATTTAATGTCCTCCAAGTCCCCAAATCTTATTCTTGAGATAAAATTTCAGTTTAAGAAACAAGAAAAACAAAAACAAAAAACAAAACAAAAACAAACAGGTCTGGTAAGTTTGGAGGGTGCTGCACTTGCACAATCCTATGTTTTGCCAAAAAGCTTCACCATGAACAACAGTATTAATGTGTTAATAATGATAATCTAAAACAAAACAAAAAACATGGAAAATTGACTCTGACTAGTCTCTGAAAGCTACATACCAACAAGAATGAATAAAACTGTGGAAACAACAGTTCCAGAATCTACTAGGAAACCCACCAAAAGTTACACATGAATCAATCACGAGAATTATTAGTAAGCAATTAGACATCAAACTAGAACCGTTTACTCTAGAAGAACTCGACTCAGTACTTAGAAAAATTAAAAATAGAAAAGCTGCAGGGCTTGATGAAATTCCCCCAGAAGTATAGAAGACCAGACAATTCGATGACATACTGCTCCGAGACTGTAATGCAGTTTATAATCAAAATCCAATAGACAGGTGTATGAAGGGATGCATCCTCCCTTTCCCTAAAAAGGGCAACCACGGATTAGCCAAGAACTACCGAGGTATAACACTTACATCCATAGCAACCAAAATATACAATGCCATACTAAGCAACCACATAGAACCCAAGATTGACTACATTCTTAGGAAGAACCAAAATGGCTTTTGGAGAAATTGATCTATGACTTCACAAATATTGACTATCCATAGAATTCTAGAAGGCGTACAGGCAAAAAACCCTACAGGTAACAATATTATTTGTCGACTTTACAAAGGCCTTTGATTCCATATACAGAGGGAAGATGGAGCAAATTCTACTAGCATATGGTCTACTAAAAGAAACCGTCGCAGCCATAATGATTCTCTATAGAAACACCAAAGTGAAAGTGCATTCTCCGGATAGAGACACAGACTACTTCAACATTGTAGCTGGGGTACTGCAAGGAGACACACTTGCCCCATACCTCTTTATCATCTGTCTAGACTACGTGCTTAGAACATCGATCAATAAAATCAAAGAAAACGACTTCGAGCTGACAAAGAAAAGAAGCAGAAGGTACCCCGCAAAAACAATTACTGATGCTGACTACGCCGATGACATAGTAATTCTGGCAAATGCACCCGCCCAAGGCGAAACCCTACTGCATAGTCTAGAACAAGCTGCTGCAGGCATTGGCCTCAATATCAATGCACACAAAATGGAAAATATGTGCTTTAATCAAACCGGCGACATTTCCACACTAAACAGTAGTTCTCTGAAACTAGTAGACAAGTTCACCTACCTAGGAAGCAGTGTCTCATCGACTGAGACAGACATCGACATGCGACTAACAAAGGCATGGACAGCTATCAATAGGCTATCGGTCATATGGAAGTCAGACCTGACTGATAAAATGAAACACAGTTTTTTTCCAAGCAGCAATCGTGTCGATACTGCTATATGGATGCACTCCATGCTTGCTGGGAGTAATGCCTGATATTACTATAATAATGGAATTTTTCATTACTATATAGTAAAACTTGATTGTTTGGTAAGTATATTTGCTAATAAAGTCTGACAGTGTTTTGCATATAAGTAGAAGATATTAAATGTTTTAGTTAATATATTATTTATGGAAAACAGAGATGAAATTTTTATGAAGAAAATATGTTGCTATTTAACAAATTACAATAGCAACAAAAATATAGCAAATAGTGGCACTTGAATACATAACCTGATGCCCATTCTCTGATTGTATTGACCTGTTCGCAGGGTTTAGAATACACTGATTGTAACCCCTGCAGAGTGGGTAAGACTCCACCATCAAAAAATGGAGTATTTTGTTATGACACTCAACTGAATCTGATGGTGAGGCTCTAATTCTTGAGATCTGGGGTGTGATGTAACTCTTCATTGCCATTAATCCCAGGGCCACTCTGACATGGAGTAGTAGTACTTGTTAGGATCCTATTTCTGGGTCAGATAGATCTGTTTCACAATTATTCATATTCAATAGGTCCTTTTCAAAGTAAAAAAACAAAAAAACAAAACTCTGAAGAAACGAATAGACAAAAATATAATGAATGTGATTCCTTAACCTTGAGGTATAGTCAGGGTGACCTGCTATTAAAATCAGTCATCTGACTGGAGCTCATGAAAATACCTTGTACAACTGCATTGAATATATTTGATTCTGTCTCTATTAATGTTTGATGATTTTCTTTTCAAGTGCATTGATATATATCTTTTGAAGAAGAGTGGGGGGGGGGAAGTGGAAAGCTTATGTCCATCTCTGAGTTGTTTGTTATATATCCCCCACTCCTCGTTATGATAATTTATTTTTGATATTTGGAAAGAATTAGTTTATCTGTTCTTTATGGATGGCCCAACAGTTTGATGTAGAGCTACTATGATAGAGAAATGTTCCTTGTAAGGAAAAGTGGGCTCGTATTAATTCTTTTTTTAAACAATGATCAACTGGAAGTCATGTCGCTGCAAGACATGGATAATTATGCAGAATTTAAATTTCCAAACTTTAAAAAAAAAAGTTTATCTTTTTAATACAATTTATCCTATTTAATTAAACATTACTAATTGGGTTTATATAAGTTCTTCAAGATAGCATTGTAAAATAATTACATAGAATTTTTGCTTACTTAGAATTAATAACATAAGCTTAAAAAGTTTACATAGATAAATCTCTTAAATGTGTTCCTTTTAAGTTAAAAAAAAATCCCTCCCTCAATAAGTGAAATGTTTCATAAAACAATATACTTTAATGATATAAAAATGTAATTGATAAAACTCTTTTCTCTTATGTATGTGGTTTTATTTTTTATAGTAATAAATGGTATTTGTTATCAAATTAATACAGAATTAGTCAGTGTTATTAGCTTATGAGTTTCTGGCTGACCATTTATTTCGAGTAGACTTTTTTTATATTCAAATTAGATGTATATATCAATGATCAAGTGTAAAAAGTGTAGTAAACAAGTTCTTAAACACCAGTTTTCAAATGAAATTTAAGTAATTAACCTTTATTTCATTTATTAGTAAACAAAAGGCAAGATTTCTTTTTGTACATTTCCAGGCAAGTTATTTTTGTGTTAGAGAATTCAGTTTTTGTCTCCTCCTTCTGACTTAGTACAATTAATGCTTGTTTATTTCATGTAATAGTAAATTATGGTTGTCTAGTTAGAACTATGGTCTGATAACTTTCATGTGGATAAAGAGACAGGGGCATGGGTCATTTTGTCTAGGACAACCTGTTGACCCGAAACTAATAATAGCAAATAGTTAACCCAGTCTGTTAGAGAAGCCTTCTCATCAATGTCCTTGAACAAGTTCATTACTTTAATTCCTATGACACACTTGATTTTTTTTTAAACTATTAGAAATTACTTAGAGTTGAGTTAAAAGACAAAACCATGCATGTTTCTTTGTTAGGTTTTTGTGATTATCAGTTATATTGAAGCATCAAACAAAGTTATTGGCTTATTAGTGATTGGATCACTATCTAATCATTAAAGATCCATTAATTTTATTTGACATTCAGAAATAACTGATAATCACCAAAATCTCACCTCTTCTGATTTTTTTTTTTTTTAAAAATAATTTCTGCTTTATTCGTTTGTAGATTCTTTTACTACTAATGCCCTTAGAAAAGGTATAAATACATCTTTTCCCCATCAAGCTATGGTGAATATTAAGGCAAACTGGGTTCTTTAGCCTTGGTTAGACAATCAGATTCTAAATTCAAACCAGTTGTAAAAAAAAACACACTAACAAAAAACAGACTTAGTGTCTCATCTTGCTTTTGGCCATAGTGTTGGGTTAATACATATTCACTAGTTGAAATATAGTTGATTTTGGATTCATTTAATCAAAGATTTTGGTCATTTCTAATTCACCATCTGTTTTCAGTCTCTCAAGTAATTTGATATTCTTCATACTCTCTTATATAAAAAAAAATAATTGTATTATTTCTGAGTTTTTAAGATGTGTTGACTTTAATAAATATAGAAGTTAGTATGATTTTTTTTATTTTACTTTTGTTTTATTTAGATATGATTCTTATCATATTTAGTGTATTAGTAAATATTTTTTCTGGGACCGACAAAATCTTAAGTAAATTATTAGGAACCAAGATTTAGAGCTCAACATTAAGATAACAACTTGACTAACTGACCCTCTTTTTCAGTTTCTCTATTCTCTGCTATTCTATTTTTATTAACAATGGTGGATCAGCAAAATTATTTGACAAAAAAGTTTCACCAGAAAGTTCTTTTTAGTCTTCATAAAACGAGAAGAAACATTCAAATGTAGCTTTTGTATGAGTTTTAAGTTGGTGACCTTAGTCAAGGGTGACCCGAAGGCTCCCTTTTCGATTGCTACTACACCGAGGTGTAGGGGAGGGTGCTACTCCATTCACTGGATTGCTCCATTTTACCATTGATCTTTACCTTATAATGCTGAGTGTTAAGCAAGGTGGCATCAAGTACCATTTTTTGAGTCTTTGGTATGACTTGACCTGGGATTAAACCTTGGTCTCCTGGACCATTGGCAAACACTCTACTCATTAGGAGCTACTTCCACATATAAATTTATCAGTTAATTCTTCATGAAATCTTAAGAGGTTGGAGGACCAAAAGTTTTAAGAATTATATAAATTCATTATGATAAAAAGATATTGAGATAGTATAGAATGCTTTATTCATGTCTTTAAGGTGAATGTCTTGTTTTCAGTCAAAAATGAACATATTGAAACCATATATAAGTAAGTTTTAGGTGAAAATAAATCTTATACACAAAGCAGACAGAATTTTGTATTCAGTGATGTTAAAGGTCAGAATCTAGAAAAAAAATTAGTATATAAATTGGACACTTGCTAATCATTATTTTCATTGAAGAAAAAATGAAATGACAGTTTGAGAAAGTCTTGATATAAAAGATTAACATCTTAGTGAATGATGACTATATTTGTTGTCTACATTTAAGCAAAATGATATTGTATCATTTTTACACTGTATTGAAATGTATTACTTTACATCATGTTGTTTATGTTGAAAGAAGGATGCCAACCTTTTTATTAGATGAATTAGATTTTTTTATTTTTTTATTTTTTGCATGTCACAATTTCCATGTTATATCATTACTGTTACAGAAAACACTTTTTTGAGCATAAAACAATCTTATTTCAATTGATTTGGTTTGCTGAAATGCATTTACTTCTTTGAACCTCTGCAAGAATACATAATCTCACTGATTGAGCTCTTTATATAAACTTATTCTTGTTCTTAGATTTTGGGTTCAGATAAAACACTCACACCTAAATTGCAAGGTATAAGGGAAGTGGGGGAACTTGGTTAGATTAAAGCATGACAAAAATTTAAGTAGTTAGTGATATTATATTTGTTAGGGTTAGGGAAATAACTTTGTAGAAAAGTATCAAAATTTTATAAAAATCAATGTGAGGTGGTTGATTTCAAAATCCCTTCAATAAATTTCTGTAATAAAGGATACTGAAAATTTAATTGAAATCCAATAGTTATTGTAGTCTTATTACATGATAAATATAATATTTTTTATTCTTAGATAATTATTAAACTACGGATAAAAAAATGATAGATATTGTGGTTAAATAATTTCATATTATTTTTCTTGAGGAGTTGGGTGAATATTATGTTGTTGAATTTTTTGCGTCTTGGAAGTTTTGTTGAACAGTCTAACTTACTGTTCTTCTTGACTCTCTTGGCTATATTTCTACTTTATAATGATTTTTGTTTGCCACAAGTTATATAATTTAATGTTTATTGAAATGATGTGTTTCTCCATCAGTATTTTCAACCTTCAAATAAAGATCTGAATTGAAATCCTACATATGTAGGTGTGTGTGTATATTCATGTATATATTTAATAGCATGGTGAGATTATATATATATTCATATATAATTTGGCATTTGATAAACTTTTCTGTCCAATATATGAGACTTGATATGCCTTCTAATCATACATATGGTATATCAGTTGATTTAGTTTTTCTGCAATGTAACATTGAAAATAGCAAAATATAAAGTATAAATATTTGTAGATGTAAGCACACGTGATAATTTTTGTGGAAAGTTAAACTTTTCTAATAAAATAGGTTGAATATTTAAATTTGAACTTCATAGTTTTCTCATTAGTTGTTAATGTTACCTCATGTTTTATCCTAACTTTTTATTTCATTTTGGTGTCATTTTTTTATATAGGTGTAACAATTTTTTGTACAGGAATATCTATTCTAATAACCATTATATTTTTTCATTGAGATTAATCTATGCAGTCTTATTAATAAATGATTTTACAGAAAATTAGAAACATGATACTCATTAATACAATAGTTATGTTATAGAAGATAGGTATAACAGATCTCTTTATCACAGATTTTTCATCACTGCCTGAAAATTGAGTATGCTTAAAATGGATAGGGAAGACTTATAAATATTATGCTCTTTTGCTGTGATTACAGTTCTAAAAAAATTCAATTTTTGCTTTATGGTTTTCTTTACATACTTTTTACTTGTTATTTATTTCTACTTGTTTCTTTATTTACTTTATTTGCAACTTCTTTTCCTTTATTTTTAATTCTCTATTATTTATTGTCAATAAAAAAAAAGAAAACAACTTTTTCCTGATTTTCTCTTGATAATCTACGCTGCTTCCAACTCTAATTTGGATAGTTTTGGAGAGGGGGAAATCTGATTTGAACAATGAACTCCTGTGATATAAGAATTAGGTTTAACTTATTATTAACCACCTTACCTATTAGATAAGCATATTGTTTTTATTACTGAAATGCTCAGATTTTTTTGGACACATGAAATATAGAGAAATTGATGAATGTTTATTTTCCTTTCACTCTAAACTCTGCTATTGTTTATAAACACTCCTCAGTTTTCCTGGATAAAAAAAACAAACTCTTTTCTCTTTATATATTATTATCATCATCAAGTTATGCTGATAACTCAGTGTTCCCTGAGTCTCTCCCACCATTCATCCTTATCATCCATTGCTCCTGGTTGTGGTCCTCTAGGCTGCATCCATTGTTTGTACAGAGCTGATATAAGTCTTTGCTTATGAGAAATTCCATTTTATCTTATCTGATAGATCATACTTCCATATAATTGACAACTCATCAACCACACTCCATGCCTTTGCTTGGTGTATATTGACATCACTTTTAGCAGAAGACACTGCTACTGAGGTATGTGAACTGGTCTACTAATTTTAGAGGTTTGCCACTTAGATGGCTCTTTCTTGTTTAAACACATGAACTCTGTTTTATTTGCATTTTTGTTGAGACTAATACCTCCTGCTGCTTGCTCTAGGCTATGCAATAAGGATTTGGCTTGGGCTGGTGTATTTACAAGAAGTGGGAGATCATCTGTGGAGCCTATCATAGTTTCTGTGGGATATCATCTGCTTCTTACTTTTTTACTGTGAAACCTTTTTCTTTTATTAGATCTGCTGCTGTTCGAAGTATGTAGTCCAGGTAGCATATAAACAAATATGATGCTAATGTATCTCTTTGCAAGACTCTTACAATAATTTTGAAGTTAGTGTTGCCATCAGGTGAGTGAATCATTGCTTTTATGTTTTTATAAAGCATCATTATAGTGGTGACAGTTTCTTTGGAGAGATTATATGCCAGTAGCATTTGTAGTATGGAATCAAATGCCTTGGAGAAATCCATGAACAGTAGTGTAGACTTGAGATTTTTTGCCCATACTCCTTCAATGATTTGATGGTTTGTCAGAATCTATGAGCTTGTGGAATGATTCTTCCAAAAGCTATTCTGATTTTTCCTTAGAATTTTCTCAATTTCATGTTGGATACAATTGAGAAGCATGGCATAATAAACCTTAGCAGCTATAGCATTTAGTTATCCCTCTGTAATTCTTAGTGATTCCTAAGTTGCCTTTCTTGAGGAAGGAGAGGATGCACCCTTTTTGTCCATTTCTCTATTGTTTTGTTTATACACAGTGTTGCATAATCAAAGAAGTATGTTGTAAAATTTTCTTTTTTTCTTTAATACTGTATCAAGTTCTTCTCTGGTAAACCATCCTAGTTTGATGTCTAGTTGGCCAGGATTAATTTTTTGGATAGGTTTGTCAGTGATTTCAGGAGGGTCTCTGAGTAGATTTTTAAAATTTTCTTTGCATTTCTAAAGTCTTCTTTCTTGGTTGACAGCTTTTAGTTTTGTTCTTGAGGTACACTTCCTTCTGTTCACTTCATTTACTGTCATGGTAATTGTGATTGTGAAGGGCGACCTTGGAATAGCTAAGAACTACTGAGGTATAACCCTTACATCTATAGTGGCCAAAATCTACAATGCTCTGCTACGCAATTGCATAGAACTGAAAATTGAGAAAACACTTAGGAAGAACCAAAAAGGCTTTCAGGGTAATCGATCATGACATCACAAATTTTGACTATCCGTCGAATTCTAGAAGGTGTACGTGCAAAAATCCTTGAGGCAACAATATTATTTGTTGACTTCTCCAAGGCTTTTGACTCCATACACAGAGAGAACATGGAGCAAATATTTCTCACCTACGACTTCCCCAAAGAAACTGTCGCAGCCATAATGATGCTATATAAAAACACAAAAGTAAAAGTCTGCTCACCAGATGGAGACACAGACTACATCGACATTGTAGTAGGTGTGTTACACATTAGCCCCATACCTGTTTATTATCTGCCTAAACTATGTGTTTAGAATGTCTATAGATTTAATGAAAGAAAACAGTTTCAAGTTGGCAAAGGAAAGCAGCAGAAGACACCCTGCACAATTATGGATGTGAACTATGCTAATGACATAGCGCTTCTGGCAAATACACCTGCCCAAGCTGAAACCCTGCTCCATAGTCTAGAATGAGCAGCTGCAGGCATAGGGCTCCATGTCAATGCAGACAGTACAGAATACATGTGCTTTAATCAAAGAGGCAACATCTCCACACTAAAGAGTGGGCCTTTGAAACTAGTGAACAAGTTCACCTAACTAGAGAGCAGTGTCTCATCAACCGAGAAAGACATTAACATGCGATTAGAAAAGGCATGGACAGCTATTGATAGGCTACCGGTCATATGGAAGTCAGGACTGACCGATAAAATAAAATGCAGTTTTTTCCAAGCAATGGTCATGTCGATACTGCTATATGAATGCTAACTAAACATATGGAGAAAAAGCTTAATGACAATTACACAAGAATGCTGCGAGCAATACTGAACAAGTCCAGGAGGCAACACCCCACAAAGCAGCAGTTGTATGGCCACCTACCACCCATCATGAAAACTATCCCAGTTAGACGTACCAGACATGCAGGACACTGCTGGGGAAGTAAGGACAAACTCATAAGTGATATACTCCTGTGGACCCCTTCACATGGACAAGCAAAGGCCGGACTTGAGTTTCTATGTGTTGGCATTTGTTGGTTTCAAAACTACTTCATGACTTGTCCTTACTTATCAATATTGATATAAGCAATAAATATATGGTATCTGTCAGAAACGAGTTTGATACTCTTCGGGAGACATCTGAAATCCCCCCCCTCCGAACCAGCAGCTGTTCGCATGCAAACCAAACTAAGATCCAAATTTAGAGTTCCATGGAAGTCAGTAGTAGTTTGGAAAAAACAAGATAATGTCAAAAAAAGCATCTTTTCTTTTGTGTGTGTATATATGTATGTATGTATGTATATATATATATATAATGCATGTATTTATAATTTTAAAAAATATATTTAAAAGCTTTTCATATTATTTTATATTTGAAAGATCAAATTATTTTTTTTATGTTTAATAGAATAGTGACCCTTTTTAATTTTATATTTAAACTTAATGCTAAGTCTTAAGGGAATTAAAAAATTTTGATGTAATATATAAATCTGTTTTAGAAACTGAGTTAATTAGAAAACTTGTATCTGTTGACATTTTGTGACTTTAAGGATTGTTAATCAAATTGGCAAAAATAAGGCCATTACTTAACAGGCACATTTTTATGTGATTTCAAATCCATTGACATACTGCAAACATGATTCTTTTTTGTATGAAGATTGCTTTTTTTATAGCCTCTTTCTGCCCACAGTTTTTCTTTCATTCACTTATTACCATATAAATATCATACATCATGAATGGACCATTGATTCTTCATCTTTCTGCCTTTTTACCCCCTATTTATTATCATATTCTTTTATATAGTTTTCTTGAATGCTTTTTAGTAATAGATTATAATCCTCATTAGCTGTTCTCTTCAGCTTCAGAAAGCTTCCAACAATCAATTTCAACCAATATGCATTTATCTTGCTATTACTATTTCTGTTTTATGTATACATAATCTGCTCTTCTTAGAAACGAGTTCTTCCACAAACATTCTTGTTAGGCAATCTGGCTCAAGTTCAACTTGTGCAAGTGGCTTTTTCAACTTTAATCCTTTGAACATTTAGCTCCTGGCTCCTTAGGTACCCTGTAGTTGAACTCTGAAAATTCACAAAAACAATCAAGCTCACAACATTCATTCTTCAATTCAGAGTGCAGACATTCCATTAAAAGAAAGGTTGTGAATGGTTACTATACTGCACCTTTTATTAGAAGTAGTGGAAATATTAGACTTATGTTTAATAAGAGCATTCAGCCTGAAATATCAAATTTGTGGGTTCAAAGTTTTCCAGAAGGTTTTCACACCTTACATTATTGATTTTTTTTTTTTTTTTTTTTTTTTTTTAAGCACTTTTTTTTGGGATGCACTTAGTGTAATGGTTATCGTCATAGGAAATGGATGTGGCAACCTGAGTTCAAATCATGGACTTAATTTTAATGCCCTTCAGAGAGGCTTGAATCTATCTGAATCCCTCACTCCTTCTGGTAAATAGTAGGGCAGATGGGTTCTTTAGCCTTAGTTTAGCAACCCATCTTAGAAAAGAGAAACACTAAATTCAAACCAGCTTTACTCTGCTTAAAAATTGACCTTGTGTCTTATGTCGCCTGTGGCAGAACATTTGGGTCGATACATACATTCTGAGATTTGCACATTGAATAAAAAAATGATTTTTTTTATAGTGGATATGATTTATTTTTCTTAGTGTTGGCCATTTTCAAGTTGTTCATTATTATTAGTGTTTATTTTTTTAATGTCTAATGTTTGTGAAGTTTTTAGAGATATTGCAACACCTGGAACACATTTTCATAAAAGCAGAATAGAAGAAAGAAAAAAAAAAAAAAAAAAAAGACAAAACAAAATAAAACCCAAACCAAAAAACACTATCTGCATTCTGAATATGGAAGCTTTCATAAATGTTTACTTTAAATATTGTCTGCTAAAATGTAGGTTGGATTGAATATGTTAAAATATAATCAGTATCTCCTTATCTGTTATGATTTGTAGCAGTATTGATTTTTCATTTGTTCAGTAATAAATGAAGACCAAAGAGCACACCCTTTAAGATGTGTTCTCTAATGGAGGTGATTTATGTTCATGTTTATATCCAATTAGTTTGAATATATAAATGACCAGTTATATTGCACACACCATTAAGTGAAGCTGATTGAAACATTTTGGTAACTTTATCCAGAAAGATAGGGTTATAAGAGCTTGAATAGATTATGTTTCAATATTGGCTATTATCACTTGTTAAATTATTGATTTTAAACATGTTAAAATATAATAGATTATAGGAAGTGATATCATGCCTGTCATGGATAAAAGGTTCTAAGTAACTTGATATTGATTGATTAATTTGTAAGTGGTTTGCTTGAGTACTAGAGTTATTAATATGATGTAATAGAGTTGGTTTGGGAAGAAATATTTAAAGATGTTAATATATCTAATTTGATGAAAAAGGAACATGTAAAAATTAAAATAAACTTTTCAAGTGTTTGAGGTTATTGATTTTACCTGCTTTAATTCCTTGTTATTTTTTAAACATTTGCTTTATTTCCAAATACATCAGAATAATTTAAATGTCAATTTTATCAATAGAATAAAGTAAAGAGATTATAAAATCATGATTTTAAAAAATTGTTCTGTCTGCATTACATTTTCTTTATAATGAAAGAAACACCTGGGTCGTACCTGTTGAATTATCACTTGTTCAATTTTATTCATTTTTGGTATTTGTTTTTCTTTTCAGACGAGCAGTTTATATCTCAGCTTCTTTTACAGATGATAAAAACACTTGAATAGTTTTCTGTATATAAACAAGAAAACACTTCATTGCTGGTTACTTCAGCTTCTTGCTTTTCATTTCAACGGAATTTTTTTTTTTTTTTTTAAAGATAAATAGTTAAAATTTCATTTACCCCCACAAAAAGAAACAAAGAAAAAAAACCCTCTAATTTTGTAACTCTGCCGGTCTAAGTAAATTTCTTCTTAATCTTGATTTCAGATTATATTAGTTCTAGAGAATTCAAACTAACTAAATTTGGAGGATAAAATTATTGAATGAGGAATTTTGAAGCACTTAAATGAGACTGTTTATTTCCACTGTGCACACAATTTTCCTATTGAAAGTTGATAACATCTTGATTAGTCTTTTTCCAGTTATCAAAATCAATACAGCTGATTTATGTTGATTTACTTTCATTTATTAATTCCTATTCATTTTGGTTTAAGGTATTTTGATAATATTAAAGGATTTTCACACAAGATTAAAATACTTTATTTGATATCTTGTGTTTGATGTTCATATTTTGATTGGTAGTTCTTCCACTGGCATCAGTTATGCTTCTCCTCAGAATTAATAGTGAATACCCAGTGAAAATGTATCAGGGGATGCTGAAAAGTTCTCAGCCTCACCAAAAAGGGGATAAACTAAAACTATGAAATGTACATACTAATCCATACTTTCATCCCATTGTTAAACACACTTGGCATATAATTTTTCTTGTTTCTTTAACCCTTTCAAAACAATTCAATAACAAAAAAAGGTCTTTTCTTTCTTGGTTCAACCCAGTTAGCTGGGGCTGTAGAATATACTGATTGCATCTCTGCAGAGGAGTAAGAGTACCCCCAACAAGTGTCCTAGACATGACATTAAACAATCTGATGGTGAGGTTCCACTGATGCTAAAACTTTTGGGAATGCAGAGTACCCTTTCATTGCCATTGCTCCTAGGTCCACTCTGGCCAAGAGTAGCAACACCTGATAAGGTCCTATCTAGAGGTCAAATAGAACTGTTTGACATTTAAAATGAGTGCAAAGAAATGACTTATGCTAAATTGAACTGTTTGAAATAGAAGTTTGATCATTTAACTGTGTGTAAACAAATGACTGTTTAATTGAATTGTTAGTGATATGTAGCAATACTTGTAACCACTTCACTGTGTGCAAACAAATAATTGATATTGAATAGAATTATGCGATTGAAACCATTTCACTGTAGAGAAACAATAGCAATTCTAGTGTGCAAACAAATTAGTTCTAACTCATTTAAAAATGAAATTGTTGACAAAGTAATATCTAACATATCATGAATATCTATTCAAATGTGTTTGAACAAATGACTGATGTTAAATTGTTACTGTTACATAGCCATACTTGAAACCATTTAACTGTGTGCAAAAAAATGAGCTCAGGCTGACTTAGAAATGTTATTGACAAGATATTTACAAATCATAGATATCTAATATATATGTATAAAAAGATAGTGCCCGTGGTGTAATGGTTATCATCGTAGGAAATGAACATGGTGACACGAGTTCAAATCCTGGACGAGACTGATTGCATTTCACATAGCACTAATACCCTTGGGAAAGGTATGAATCCAATTATTCTCCCTCCAGCTATGGGTAAATAGTAGGGCAGATTAGGTTCTTCAGCCTTGGTGAGGCAACTAGTCTAGGAGAAGGAAAACCTTGAATTCAAACCTGTTAAACTCTGCTTAAAAAATTGACCTTGTGTCATATCCTGCCCGAGCGGAGAGGTTGGTAAATATGTATATGTATAAAGAGAATTTGGCATTAAATAACCCACAGTGGTTGATATGCCATAAAACCAAACCAAACCCAACCCAGCCTAACCTTGGTTGAATCTAGAACTTTTCAGCAACTGGCTCATGTATTAACAATATAAACAAAACCATTTTTCTGATCTTTTTATGTATTTTTATATTCTATCTAAATCTATAGTACTAAACTGGAGCATTGACATATTAGTAAAATCTAATTATGTTTGTATATAATTATAACTTAGTAAGGCACAGCATCAGATTTTTAATGGCACAATATGTGTAAAATGCTCTTTGTGAATAAAGCAATTTCCAGATCATTTTGCAACTGACTGATCATTTTGGGAATGGGGTTGTCTTGATATAATGAAAATAACTATGAAATGCATATTAGAATCCTTCACACCTTCCAAAATAAGTGTCAGTATTATAATAGACTACTGTTACAATAGAAATCAATGGATATACAGATCGTCTGCTGATTAATATTTTTTTTACTTATTTTGTTTTGCTGATTTGTTATGAAGTTTGTTTTTTCTATTATGAATGTCTCTGTATGTTTTTTTTTTTTTTAAATTCTAGGATGATGATTATTTTACAACCCTAATGTTTTGGATGGTTCTTACAATAAATTGGTAAGTTTTATATATCATTTTTAAAAAAATCATTATCATAAGCCAACAGGTTGTCACAGTTAAAGAAGCAGTATTTACAAATGGATTGTCACCGGTGTCATTTAATTCCATTCAAGCTGTTTGACTTAAAAATAAATCAAATGACTAATGTACATATCAGCTGATTACATTTTAATATTGATCACTATTATATTTATTTTTGAATCTTCTACTATTATGGTGAAAAGGTAATTTGTATTTGGTGGTGTCAATTATTTGCATAATTGTCTGTTCTTATATGTATATAAAGTATCAGATTCATAAAAAATTGGTGGTTACACATGTGGATAATGGGAGCGTGTAGTAATATCTGTAGCTTTTGTTTAGCATATGATTACATGTTGTGCTTCTTTTTTTTCTTTATTTATTTGGTCATTATTTTCAAGGCTTGTTAATGATCATTCTCCTACTGTCAGAACAACAGCTAAATTTACTCATATATTATCATTTGTTAATAGATGCCTACTGCTATTCAATAACTAAGAACTTGCCTACTATGTATGTTTGCTTTTGGTGATAGTGGTTCATCTTTGGGATTGCTGTAAAATGAATTAATTTAACTTAGAGGTTAGATGATTATTAAATATTTACTTAAGACAAATCGAATATTAGAAGATTAAAGTGCTACATATCACAAAGTAGTAAATATTCTCTTTTCCACATTGATACTTATTCCTCATAGATGTTACTTATTTCAATGGTGCTTTTTGCCAATTGTTACAGATAAATGTATAATGAATTCTTTGAAGAATCATTATTACTTATTTTGTTAGTCTAATCCTAAGTCACATTAGTATCTTTAATCAAAAAAAGAGATTTTCCTATTTTACTCTGTAAGAGTTTAAAAGAATTTAATGCCATGTTTAAGACTTTGGATTAGAGCAATACACTTAAAATTCTCCTAGTGAATGTTCTGGGTGTGACACTAAACTGGTGGTGAGACTCTAATTCTGGAGATATGTGAAATGTGGAATATCCTTTCATTGCCATTACTTTCAGGTCCATTCTGACCTAGAGTGGACCTGTTAAGGTCTCTTCTTTGGGTCAAATAAATCTGATTAAAAATTATTTGTATTCAATAGGACCATGTACAAAAAAATCTTAAGAAATAACTACACAAAAATGTAAATGTACAATGAATGCAGTTCTCTAACTTCTAGGCCTGAAATAACCAGAGACAGGTTGACATGTTAAAATTAATCAATCGAATGATCATTTGGGGAGGGTGTGTGTGTTCAAACCGAATATCATTTTTTAATCACCCAAGTTTTTGATGTAGAGCCTGTTATCCACAGCATAAGTTCCAAGAGCAAATGATGAAATCTGAATAAGAATCATTTATATTAGGTATGCTCAAAACTGTTCACCTGGAAATGACCCCACTTTCCCTGAAAATTTTATGGGTTCACTTTGGTATTTCAAGGTTTTCTGTGATTTTTATTTAGTGTCATTATTAAGATAACCCTTATTATTAAAATTTTAAATTAAAGCAACACTTCACCTACTTTTTTGGTGGTGATGATAAACTCTATTTTACTATATACCTTAAGTCCATTTAATGACAGATAACAAGATTCTCTTTCTCCACTGAGGAATAAGTAAATCCATAAAAATAAAATGAATTCGACAAAATCATTTCAACAGTCAAACGAGTGTTTAAAAATTATTAGTATTTGGTAGGAATACTTGATACCATATGATTTGTATCAATGTTTGGCATTAAATAACCCATAAGAGGTTAATATGCCATTAAACAATAACCCAAATCAAAATATTAGTTTTTAAGAAAGGAAAAACAATATGGAGAGATTTTTTAGAAATTAACTTTTTTTTTTTTTTTCACTTATATAAATATCGAGTAAGTTTGAGTTGCACCACATTTCAATTGAGATTCTATCTTTATCAAATAGAAATGTAAATCTAAAATCATTTAATATAATTGGTTTGTTCCAAAAATGTCCTCCTATTGAAAGAATAAGCTGTTCTTTAAAATGCTCACAAAAATAATCTTTATCTTTGTTGACCATTGATTTTTTTCTTCTCCCCCCACCAAGTTAAGGTGTTTTCACCTGTTGTTTAAAGCTTGTTTCTATTTTCACAATTCTTCAGTTATTTATTTATTGTATCAATTTCTTCAATGACTATTCCCTATTCCTCTTTTTGTACTTGTGTTATTTTACAGTAAGTATAGCCACCAGATTCTTACTATTGCTTATTTTTCTGACAAATCTTCTTTTCAAATAATGCTTAAATTTTTAGAACTCTGCCCACTGTTCTTTATTTTTTATATTTTTAACAACAAACTCCTACCTTACATCATGTCTCATTTTCTTTTTTTCTTTTAGATAGTGAGCAATCTATTGATTGTTGGTCTCCATCTTCACTAGTTGCTTGCTCAATGCCACCAGTACCATAACTACCACTATTAACTGTTTGTTGTTGTACTTCTATTATCACTATTCATACAAATGAGATTTTCTCTTTTCTTGTCATATACACACTCATAAAGGAAACTTATCTCAATAATAATTTAAGGATATATAAACTGAGCAAAGAAGCCATTTCATAAAGATCTGGTAAGAAAGGTTATCACTATAAAAGAAATTTTTTAGTTTTATTTTGTTTCTAACTAGTGTTAAGATATAAAATGTAAAATCAAAAATTTCAAATTAAAAAAACAAAAAAACAAACAGAAAACATAATCTTTAGAAATATTCATTAAAACAGGATTTTTTTTTCTGCATATACTTATTCACTTGAAGAACAATTACAGCTTTAAGCAATAAAGTTTTGTTACATTTTTGTATTCCATTTTTCTGACTTTGTGCTTAGCTAAGCTCAGTAAATGACAGTTGCCAGATTATCAGTGAATTGATTATCTCAAGTGAAGAGTGCATGGTAACCAAATCAGGATGCATTTTGTAGGGATACAATTTATCCAATTTTTATGACAGATTATAATGGTGGGGATTGTCATTAATAGAAAATCAACAAGACAACAACCTTCTTAAACTTAAAACCTGTCTTTTTAAAAAATTTCTTTTAGATGTCATTTAAAAAAATAGTACTTGAGTTACTTAAAATAAAGGTATAAAGCTAAGTTTTGCATTTGGGTCATTCTCTTCTCTAGTGTTAAACATTTTTATCTTCTAAGCAAGAACTTAACTACCTATGTTGGAGTCTGTGATGGCTTCTGTTTGACTCATACCTGACTAAATTCTCAAACCCAAATATAAACATAATTTGTGGTTGATATACCAAATGAACAGAAGTGTTGTTTCATGGCCTGATTATATAACTTAAAATTTTGAGTCATTATTTTGAAATTCCTTTTAAATATAAACATTTATTTTTACCATGTCAGTCTATCAATCAACTGACCTTGATAAAATTATCTGATCATCTAATTGCATTTCTTTATTACATAGCATCTTGAAAAATTACATGATGTATTGAAATTGGTGTCTTGAATTTTTTTTTTTTTTACTTTTAGCATTTTGTTTTATGATGGGTGGGTGGAAAGCAATGTGAGACACAGGATCATTCTTATCTTATTGCTAAAAAAATTTACACACACACACACACACACGCACTGTCAGAAAATAAATTTGCAACACTTTGGAGGACAATCCTGATTTGTATACATTAGACCTCAGTATTGTTCATACATCCCTTATTTTGGAACCTGTGCAATTATTGATTTATATAACTGTAATCTAGCTATATTACATGTTCTAATTGATTATTTGATTAAATTGAAATATATATTTAATGTGTTTGTATAATATATTATATTAATACTCTATTTTCATGGAATATCTTGACTTAAACAATATCTGTATGTTATAAAGTAACTTTTACAACTAAGCAATATACATCAAGACTATGCTTGATATTTGAAAATATTAATCAAATTATATATTAAAATAAAAAATATAAAGTCACCAGTCATAAAATAGTCATACTTTTTAGGAGTAATCCTTGATTTATAAAATATTCTTGATGACTGAATACTTTACCATATTAGGTTAATATTAATAAAGGCAAGCAAAACTGAATTTCTAAGATTCATGTTTAATTTCTTGATTGATAACACTTATTCACATTGATGCAGCATCTCACACGTACAATTATTATTCAACCTGTTGATCATTTTATAGAGACTTTGGAAAATTATAGATTGCACGATTTGACTTGAGCATTTTATGTTTTTGTTTGTTCCATAAATAATTTATTCTCTTCTATCATACTGTAAGAGACTTATGTTTTCTATTTTTAGTTTAATATAAATGCTGAGTGAAACTGAGTTGATAACATGAATGATTTGTTTCCTAGACAAGCATTACTTAATGATGTGGTGTAGCTATTGATTATTCAGCAATTACTCTGCTTCTTAAGACTTGATAGTTATTTACTATACACAACTAGTTTATGCTTAACCCCAAATAGAATCAATGGGGATAAAATGTTTCCTCAAGATGAACAAGGTTTTAAAGACTACTGGATTTGAGGGGAGTTGCTGTGGTGTAATGGTTAATGTGCTGGACTGCAATATCATAGTGAGTGAGTTTGAACTCCAGTTGTGCTGTTACATTCACTTTTGGACTAATACCCTTGGGAAAGGTATGAACCCCCTTTTCCCTTAGCTATGGGTTAAATTGTATTACTACTGTCCTTTTAAACGGATGGCTTTTGCATTAGATGAGACTTGATATTCTATTGAAAGAAAGAAACCAAACCAAACTATTGTATTTTACACTACCATTAGCTGTGGAGACACACTTAGTATTATGGTTATGCTTGTAGGGAATAGAATTGTTAAATTAAGTTCAAATCCTAGATAAGATTGTTTGCATTTCCTGTTGTGCTAATGCCCTTGGGAAAGGCATGAAGCCATCTGTTCTCCTTCTAGCTATGAGTAGATAGTAGGGTAGACTAGGTACTTTAACCTTAGTTAGCAAACTAGTTGAAGAAAGGAAAACTTAAAATTCAAACCAGCTTCACTTCACTTAAAAATTGACCTTGTGTCACATCCTTCCCATGGTAAAGGGGTTGGGTAAATACATACAATTCAGTACTGATTTAACTTTGGGAATTAAGCTGGAATGTGTCTTTATCTCTGTAAACCTTTTTTGGACACATTAAATAGATAATGTAAATAATATATGAAATGATTTGATTTTAGTGTAAATAATTTGGATGGACTCAATGTCCTGTGAATTCAAGTTTGTTTCTAAAAATCAATTCAACTAAGTACCTGCTGTACTTGCTTGTGATTACAATAGTCAAAATTGGATCCTGAATACTTTTTTTTTTTATCTTAAAACATTTTAAGTGCTTTGAGACATATTATTGGCATTGTGCTTAGCCATTTTGCTAACCACTGAAGTGTTAATTCAGTAATGCATTGTAGGGCTATCTGGAATTCTCCCAACTTTCAAGCATTTCATGGCCACAAATAATATCATTCCTCACTTGAGCCAATGAATGCCTTCTAAACAGTTCCAATTCTCAACAATTCCTTTTTCTTTCTGGGGAATTTTATAGCATGAAAAACTTGATCTCTATTTGAACTGTTACATTAACAGAAATTTACCAGATTAACTGACAAATTTTTGATATGTTCTTTTTCTTATTGACATTGTCTATATCCATTATTGCTATTCTCTAAGTTTAGGAAATTCATATTAAATGTAGATTTATTGACTGTCTTTAAGTGCTGATTTTCTTACAATATTTAAATGGACAGTATCAGTATCAGTTCTTCCTCAAAGTTATGAAGAATATCATTTTTAACTCTTTGAACTGTAAGCCTGATATTTCAGACATGATGGTATTGTTTATACACTATAAGCCTAATATTTCTAAATATATTTTATACTACTAATAAAAGGCTTCATATAATAGGCACTCTTTCTCTTTAATAGATAACTTGAGACAGATTATGTGCCCTTGATTGAAGTTTGAATGTTTTTTGTGCAGGATTTAAAAAAATATTTTGTGAATATCATGAGCTTAGGTACAAAGCATCTGAGATCTAAGTGTCCAAAGGGTTAAGACTATTTACTCAACTCTCATACTCTCTCTTATAAAATGTGTGTTTGTTACTTGTTACTATTTTAGTAACCCTTAAATAAATTGTATTACATTGAATAGCTCACTTTGAAAAATGAAATTGAGTTAAATTGATTACTTAAAAAAGAAACAACTATCAATAGAATGTAAGTAATATAATGGAAACAGTTTGGTTTCAGTAGAATTTTTTGGCTTTCATTTTTTATAATGTTAACAAAATTGAAAATTATTTTTAAAAGAATTTCTTCAGTTGTACTGTTGATGGCTAATAAATTGCTGACTTCTGTGAAAGGTTTAAGATATATATGTATTTTAGTTGCACTCTGATTAAAGATTGAAAAAGAAAGATAAATTGTATACCAGATCTTTTCACTTCATAGAAATGGATAATATCTGAAACATAATTTCAGTTTAATCTTCATGAATTCCTTCAATAACTTGCTCACTTATTTCCTCTGTTAGAGAAAGCTACTAATTGTTGATGGTTATTGTACCAATTTACTCTTTGGTGTTCAACTGAATTTAAAAATATCTATTGTTGTATAAGTTAAATGATTTGGAATTGTAAAGTGTTAGTATTATGTGGGAATTTGTTTCTTATGAATTATGTGTCATTGCCCAATAATTAAGATAATGATTGGTGAGAAATCAGTTTTATTTATTTAGATCATAGCATGAAGTGATATCAAGTTTTAAATGAATTCCAATTTGATTGTAATGATTAAAAAAAAAATGGAGTCTTTCTTGTGAAAACAGTAAACATCGTTAATAATTTTTTTATCTCTTCCTCCTTTCAAATTACTAATCTTCAATTATGACAAGAGTTAGAATTAGTTGTAATTAAAGAATCATTTAAATAAATTATTATTTGGTCAATTAATATTTGTTTATGAATTGTACTGTGCTGCATAAGTTGCAATACTAATCTAAAAGCAAAATTATTCCTCTCATATAAAACTTGTATATTTCAAGAGTATCTGTTTTGGTGTAATGTTTTTCTTTCTTTCTCTCTCCCCTCCACTGAATACATTCTCAAAATGTAAACTCATCAAATATGTGCTTTGTAAAAATACCATCTTGAGAATGTTTTATTTAAAGCAAGTTAAAATTTAGTTTTTGGGGGGGATTTTTAAAAATTCTTTTTGTTCCAAAAGAAAAGAACTTCCTCACTTGTAAAAGAAGATTTCAGTACTAAGATATGTTTACTTTAGACTAAAAAGGATTTGTGCTGTCTTCTAATAAGGTCACTAACTAAAAACAATTTTTTTTTCTCTCAGCCATTTCTCCCCCACCTCATTTTTTTAAAACCCAAACTGCTATAGTTATTTTTGTTCTGAAAGTAAGGAAAACTTAAGCTCAATATTAAGCCATGGCAAAAGTTAATTGAAAAAGCGGATTTCACTGTCCAGATATCAATAGCAGCAGGGAACAACAAAGAGCAAAAAAAAAATTTTAATATATAGTTTAAGCCATTGAATTGCCATGACAAGGAGAGGGGAGAAGAGAAAAAAAACTAACTGGTTTGATATTTGTAAAATTTTCAATAATAAATAGTACTTCCCCTTAGTTGTAGGTTTCAGATTTAAGTTTGTCTTTATATTTGACAGATTATATTGAACTTAACTTTGAAATTGAATTTGATAAATCTTAATCTATTCAAAATGCACTGATTCTCAATATACTAATACTACTAAAAAGTATAGCTGAATAAAAGATATGATGAAATAAGTCTCAATAAAATAAAATATAAGACTCAAATTTGGCCTTTGTTTTTTTAGCCTTTTTATTCGTTCACATGTTGTTTATTTTTTGTGTCATATAATTTTTTAAAGAGATCTTAACCAGAAACTCTTAAAAATATATTCCTTTCAGTTCAGTCTTCTACCTGATCATTTAAGTCATATTAAATCTTATACTTTATCAAATGTCATTTTTGTTTTTGTCCGTTATCACTCAACTCAAAAGACAGTTTGCCCAGTTGGCTGGGGCTGTAGAATACGCCAACTGCACCTCTGCAGAGGGGTAAAACCCCCACCCTCACCCCACGAGTGTCCTGGATATGACACGAAACAATCTGATGGTGAGGTTCCTGTAATGCTGGAGCTTTGGGGAATGCAGAGCACCCTTTCCATGCCATTGCTCCCTGGTCCACTCTGGCCTGGAATGGTAGCACCTGATAGGGCCCTATCTATGGGTTAAATGGAACTAAACTGCATACTTATGCTAAACTGAATCGTTTGAATTAGAACTGTTTGACTAAACTGAATAGCTTGAAATAAAAATGTTTTTGACAATTAAATTGTACTTTATCTTAACTGAATTGTTTAATATAGATCTGTTTTGACATTTAGCTGTGTGTAAACAAAATCCATACTTATACTAAACTGAATAGCTTGAAATAGAAATGTTTTTGACAAACTGTGTACTCATGGTAAACTGAATTGTTTGAAATAGAACTGATTATCTGTATAAAAATGGATTTGGCATTAAATAAACTACAAAGCTTGATATGCCATAAAACCCAACCAACCATCAAAAGACAGCCTAAGACTAGTAATATTATCCTGGAGCTTTAAAAAAATTTTTTTTAAAGCATATCAATTTTTCCAAATTCAGATTTATAAGTTTTAATTGAGGGTTTTGATTATAATGTAAATATAATGTTAAGTGGGATCTTTCCATGTGTTAGGTTAGCTAAACTGTGAACATTCATCTTTTTATTCAGCTGTATAAAGTCAGTATCTAGCTTAAAATTTAGTAGTCAAAGGTGACATTTTTTTCTGACTTTTTCAGTCACTGGAAACTCAAACCTTAAAAAAGAAAAAATCATATTATATTTACATTTATAGCATGAAGAATGACTATCAGGAGGTCATTAACCCTAACCTAGTCATGGGATTTATTAACTTGTATTCTTTTCTTTTAAATGAAAGTGGGTGGGTGGACGAACCACTGGAACATCTTGACTTTAAATTGATCACTGTGCTGGAGTGGTAATACCCATTAGGGTGCTATCTATGGGTCAAATAGAACTGTTTAAAAATTAATTGTATTTGAGGGGACTGTGTGTGTAACTCTGAAGAAACTAATACACAAAAAATAGTAAATATGAAAATTGAATAAATGTGATTCCTCATCTCTCAGTATAAAATAACCCTAGACAAGCTGATATACTGTTAAAATCAGTCATATTAATATTGATCAGGAAAGTTTAATTCATCCAGAAAGCAAATAAAGCCTGTATAAGCTTTTTGGAGTAAAATTAATCAAAAAGGTGCCATTTATAGAGAAAAGAAATAAAGTTGGTGTCTACAGGTATGGAAGTTTAAATAAATCAAGGAAACAAATTAAAAAATTCTACAAGATGCCTTGTACACATCAAATTTTTAGTGGTCTTTTATAACCTAAAAGGTAGACATAAAGATGAAATGTCTAAATTAGATATAATAGAATATGGTCATCATACTTGATAAGATGAAAGACAATATTTTTTTTTTTACTTTGTCTATTATTTTTACTTATATTAATGCAAGACTACTGCCTAAATACACAATACCTGATGAGTTAGACATTGTAAATTCATGTTTGAATATGTGATAGTTTTAACTTCCTTTTCGGGGTATGATTTCAAAGTTCAATATTACCAACTGTGCATAATTGGGAAGAAAATTTTCCAAAATCCAATAATTGCTGATGATTTTCAAATAAGATATGGTTAAATAAATGCATAGTTCAAATCCAAGATTTTTTATTAGGACTTGGGGGGGAGGATTTTGGCCTTTTTATAAAAACTACAGTTTGTCTGAAGTTATGCAAATCAAATAAACTTCAACAACTCAAAGTTCTAATATTTATCAAATCTAAACTCATCTATTTCTATCCTAAGTAAAATATTCAAATTTTCTGCCATTTTTAATGGTTAGTTTTTGAGATATTTGGAATTTATGAAAATGGATTGACTGAAGTTTGCAGATTAAAGTAATATTAGCTTAAGATCTCTGAAATCTTTATAAAAACTATTTTTTCTTTTTGAAATATGAGTAAAGGAAAGAATCTAACAACTGCAGAAAAACAGAAAATAACAAAGTTATTGAGCGAGGAAATGTCAATTTTGGAGATATCAAAAAAGCTTTCTAGAGATTATTGAATGATAAAGAAGACTGTTGAAAATATAACTAAGTTGAGAAGTCTAATCAAAGGAACAGGCTTTAAGAACTTGCTTCCTTGAGATGAATGTAAACTAAAGTAAGTTATAGTGAAACAACCACTTTTGACCTGTGCTCAGATTTTTGAAAAGGCTAGAATTGAAGAGATCAATAAAGGACAAAAAGTGTAGGATATTTCATGAATTGGGATCTGTCAAAAAATCTTTGGTAATCTCCTCTCACTAAAGCAAATATTTTAAAGCATCAAGATTGGGCCAAGATATACATTAAAATTGACATTTCCAAAGTAATTTTCACAGATAAATCTCAAGTGACATTTGATGGATCTGATGGATGGGCCAAAGAATGGATTTTATCCAATTTAGATGTGCCAGTGGCTAAAAGAAGGAAACAAGGAGACAGTTACGTGGTATAGGCTAGAATTGTTGACCAAACTATTATTGGACCATTCAAAGTTGATAAAAGAGTCAAACTGAACAGTGTTAACTATTGTGATTTTATGGACAAGACCTTTTTTTGCATGGTACAAATCCCAGTCTTGTAGTTTCAAAGTGAAGTGTACACAACAATGCTTCTTCTCATGTATCTAAGCTTATTTGTGAATTCTTGGAGCTCAAAAAGATTTACAGGAGAGAAGATAATGGAATGGGCACAATCAAGTTCTTATCTGAATCCAATCGAAAATCTATTGTCAACTGTGAAGATAAAATTGTATGAAGGTGGCAAGCCATATAACAGCCAAGTAGACCTATGGGAAACAATTAAAACTACCATGCCAGAAACTGAACCTGTTGAAGTAAAAAAAAAAAAATAAACAAAACAATCAATGGATATTAGATTACTGGTTGTTATTAAGAATGATCACTATAGTAAAATGTAAAGGATTCAAAGACTTATTTGTTATATAATGGGTATGGATCAATTTTTGATGATTTTATCACCTTTTACTTCAATAAAATGAAGATTTGGTTTTGCCTAATAACATCAGATGGTAGTGTTTTGTTTTTTTAGAGAATACATCAAATAATGTCTATAAAACATTGATACAACCTAAAATTTTAACTTTGGCTTTATTTTGGCATCTTAATTGTTTAAAATTTAACTCTCCTCCTCCTTCCACCCCCCCTACCAATTTTGAATCATTGAACTTTGTGATTTACTTATTAACTTGAGGGTTTAGTTCAAAATTCTGCCTGCTGGCTGTCTTTTCAGTTAGTTGATTAAATATATGAAAACATATCTTGTATTATCACATACTTTATTATAGAGGAAATGAAAAATAAAAATTCTACTTGAAATCAACTTGAAATAAAAAGAGAAGAATTAATTTTCAGTACAAAAAAAAAAAAATTCAAATTTAACTGAATTGTTTCTGTTTATATTTTAAGACACTGCTTGTGTTCAATAGCATTAAAAAATATCTCTATAAAATGATGCTATTTTTGTTAAATATTCTAGTTAAAAACTGATTGATAATCATTTGAAAAATATCAATAACTAGAATTTATAGATGTTTCCTGTTTCCACAAAAGCATAACATGAAGATGATTTTCTTTTTACCAATTTGACTGGAGTCAAATCTGGTACAGTCAGAGTAATGTTTTGAATAAGTAAAATATTATGATATACCTGTTTTTTTTTTCTTTCTTTATAGCAAAGTTAACTTGGATCACCAACTTTTGTATCGGTGGTTGCCAATATAGTTAGCTTAGATACCCAAAGATCTACACTGTGTTACAGGAAATAAATTTGCATTTTTGGTTAACAGGATTAATAACAATGTTAGAGCAGTAGGTTCTTAATCATATTTGTGCATCAAAATTGAAAAACTAAGCTTATCTAAATGAATATATTTATAGATTCAGAATAAACTCAGTGTCGGATGAATATAAGTCAGACTTGCAAATTTACTTTCCAAGTTTTTTTCTTATAAAGTCTACTTCAGTATTTGATAAATTGGTCTTGTATAAAGTTCACAAGTCAAACACTGATTGGCTATTTTGTTTGAGTTTGAAACCAAAGATCTTTTGTACCAGATAAAACTACTTTTTTATCATATGTGGTCAGTATTATATAAACTTGACAAAAATCAGATTGGTACAAAAATAATATTATTCTACACAGTTACCTAATCAGCAATATAAAAACCTAATGTATTTTTGCAATTACTTTTTATTATTCCTTGTTCCATGATTCAAGATACCATTTAAAAAAACCCCAGTATTTTTATTGTATTTGTCAAAAAAAAAGTAAATGTTAACTAGTCTTAGTTAATGGCAAAATTTTATTTAAAAATGAAGCTATTAGTTACCTACTTTTAAAAGATGTATTCTGTGAAGTTATATTTATTTTGTGAAATTTTTGGTAAGCTATAAACTCATGTTTGTAAAACTTGAAACTTTTTCCTTCTCAAAATCTGACATTAGTACATAAATACATAAATCTTTTTGCAACATGATTTTGTTGCAAGCAAATTTTAAAAAAAAGGTTTTTGATAGAATTTTCATGTTATCAAACATTAAGTAATAAATTCATAAGAATCCTCATTAAGTAAATCTTTTTTCAGTATGTCTGTTAGGTTTGTATAAAAGGTGATGATTAAAAGAAATTTCTAAAGTATTGTTAATTGCAAAGATCAATCTGCTTTTATTCCTATTTTAGAAACTTTTAACATCTCCATAAATGTTTTGTTCATTATCTCAAGAACATATCTTTAATTCCGGTGTATTTTTACTTATTAGAAATCTTGGAATAGCTAAAACCCAGTGGCTAATAATCAACTTCCATTTGTAGTCATTACCTCCTGTGAACTCTTAATAGGTTATCTTCTTTTGGCTTGGTCTCATCTCATTTTGTAAAGCATTCCAGGAAGCTTTAATTGCTTTTGAGTATGGATTCCTTATCTCTGTGGGGAGCCAATAACTAATTTACTCAATGTCCTGCTACTGACCATTTATTTCTCTCTGAGATAGTGTCCCCATTTTTGACAAGTCACTTTGCTGCCAAATTTTCTGAAAATTTGGTGTTGCTGCTACTACTGCAGTTTGCACGATTCCAATAATAGCCCAACTAATGAATTGTGGTAATGCTGCTTTGAGCAGCTGGCTATTGGGCAACTTTGTTTTGGATTCATATCAAAAGTGAAAAGTATTCTTTCTTTAGCCAATTTTCTAATCCCCTTTACTCCCTCTTTTCTTCTTTACTTCCACCCTCCCATTATTTTATTTTAATTTTTTATTTGCAATCAAGAATACAGGCTTTATTTTGAGATTCAATTTCAATTAGAATCCTCATTTTTATTGGTGTCCTGGTTATGACACTAGACTGCATCTGGTGGTAAGGCTCCAGTTCTGGAGCTCTAGAGTATGTGGATTATGTTTTCATTGCCATTACTCCTTGTTCCAGTCTAACCCAGACTGGTAGAATTTCTTTGGATCCCATCTATAGATCAAATAGATCTGTTGTAAAATTATTCATATTAGATAGGAATACTGGCTACCATATAACTGTGGGCAATTTATTTTATTAAAAATAGTTACTTGAGGTTAGAATTGTTTACTAAGAATCATTATAAATTACTTGAAACCATATAACTGTGTTTAATAACTGATTATTATTAAATAGGAATAGTTACTTTAAATCATATAATTATGTATAAATTATGAGTCTTTCAATTGTCTGTGAACAAGTGATTATAGTAAAAAAAAAAAGAAAAAAACAGTGGAAAACTGAAAATATAGTTATTACAATGAAGCATTTCCAAATGAATCAATTTATGGCATTAAATAACTCATAAGGAGTAGATATGCGGTTAAATTAATAACCATTATTTTTTGTTGATGCTGTATTACTATATTAAAACAGTTATTCTGACAATTGTGTTTATTGCTTACAGGATTTTAAATTTGTATATTCATCAATCTTTCTCAGGTGTAAACTGCAAGCTCTTTAAGGAACAGAAAGTTTTTCCTTATAGAAGTTACTGTTTACACCTATTAAAAGAGAATATACCAACCAAAATACACAAAACAAACAATTGAGTTTGTCTAAATAATTCTTTGAATGTTAAATGATCTTTCTCAAAATTATAAACAGTATATATTACAACAATTATTGAAAACTTTTTGTGTGTATGTGTGTGGATTCACCTGTTGAGAACACTACTTCATCTCTTCCCTAGTAAACAAAGATTGCATCAAATATTGATATGTTTTATACATTAACACATCACTCAATAAATCCCAGGCCAACTAAATAAACAACTTTTAGGCAAAATTCAACTTTATTCATCAAGTCTCCTTCTAAGGTAACACACTGATTCCAATGCTTCTCTAACAATTTGATGCCTTTTTTGTAGAACAATTTGTCTTTGGCTTCAAAATACACCTCGGTTTCTGATATCACTTCTTCATTGGAGTGAAATCTCTTTCTCTGGAGCATTCTTTTGAGGTCTGCAAACAGCCACTTGCCACTAAGGGCCAAATCCGGAGAATAGGGTGGGTGCAGAAGCAATTCAATGTGCAATTCATGTAGTTTTGCCATCGTTGTGATCGACTTGTAACACGATGCATTGTCTTGTTGAAAGAGCACTTTTTCCTTCTTCATTTGTGGCTGTTTTTTAAAAATATTTTTTCTCTTTCAAACACATCAATAATGCTATGTAATATTCGCTGTTGATGGTTCTTTCTTTCTCATTGTCACATATTTATGCAAAAACTCCTTTTTGTTACGATGAAACAGTTGCAAAGAACACTCTGAATTGTTGACGCGTTATTGTTTTTGATCAACTGTGAGCAAATGCGGCACCCACTTTGAACACAGCTTTCTCATTAACAACTGTTCATGCAAAATGGTGAATACACTGCCTTCTGATATCTTCAACTCCTCTGCAATCTCATGCAATTTCAATTTATGATCAGCCAAAACGAGTTAGCGAAGTTTTTGGTGTTTTCCAGGACAATTGGCAAATTTGGATGACTTGAGCATTCAGCATCATTTGTGTCTGTATGACGACATTTAAAGTCAGCTTACCACCTCTTAAACATTGTTTCTGACTGAGCAGAGTCCGAATAACACTTATTAAGCCATTGCTTTGCTTGAACAGTATTTTTTCCCATCAGAAAGCAATTCTTTATCAACACACAAAATTCAAATTTTTCAATTGTTTTGAAAATTTGCAACAGTAAGTTGGTGACTGCAGTCAAAGATAACCCAAAGGCTTCCTTTTCAATAGCTACTACCCCAAGCTTCACTTAGATAACTGTAATTTGTAAACTAATAATCTGATTGAGCTCAAATTTTGGCACATGCCATTTGAAGAGTAGTACTTTATAAAAATCATATGGATTTTTGTATTAGTGGGGCCATCTATATGTTAGGCCTTAGACTTATTGAGTGATGTGTTATAAGCTGAACACCTTTTTATTATTAATGTTATAAATGTTCTGAGTCACTTGTTTTAGAATGATTTTTTTGTTGTCTGAATTGGATATAATAAGCCTTCAGAATCAAATCCATTATGTACTAATTGTTCCTATTTGTTTTTAGTTGATACTTTTATAAATAGAAAGCAACTGAATGAGAAGAAATGATTAGTTACAAGCCAAGTTAAGTATATGAAACAGGTGTGCAGGTCCTTGTTGATAAAATTTAATAAACAAAGATAAGATCTAAAAGATGAGTGAATGGCTGTACTGTCAAAAATGATCATAAAAAATTTAATTCAATTGCTTAAAAAATTGAAGAGAAAAATAGCTATTGCGTACCATAGAACATGTGAAAGCTTGCAGGTAACATTCAAGGCAGACTTGTTTCATGCCCAAGATTTTGATATTTTCTCACCTCCAAACAACTTTCAGAATCAACAATAATGCGAGCATCTATCTGTATAATACTATTATCATTACATGTATGTGTATCTTTACGTATCACTCTAACCTAGCAAAAATGTCATATTATAGTGAGATTTTTATTAAAAAGTACTCTGAAAATGCTCTTAGAAAATTGATTCGTAGTCCAGTTTCCAACTGAATAATTATTTTTGGTGGTGGGGATGCAAGGAGAGGTCTTTGTTTGCACTGAACATTTTTTTTAGTTATTCATATGTTAATTAGAAGCCTTTACTTATCTTTTAATAGAAGCATCAATATCATCATGGACTATTGGTATAATATGGGAACACAACAGGTTCATGGGTCGTCTAACATTGAATAGAAAAAATATGATGAAAGGCATCAATCTTGTCAACAATGATTGCTCTTTTGCTAAGTTACTATGGTTAAAAAACAAAAACATTAATGTCTTTCCCAGAAGAGCCATTTCACATTATTATCCAACATAAAATATATTAAAGATTCTCTTGAAAGGTATTTGAAACTTGATTATTTGGTAATTGCTTTTATGGTTTTTGCTCTCTTTTCTACATATCTTAATCACTTAGGGATGGTTTTGGCTTTTTTCTATTTTTACTTTTCAGATTTTTAGTATTATGATTGTTCTTTAATTTTCTTTGTTAAATGACTGATGATTCTGTATGAATTAAAATCAATAAGTTTTTAAGAAAAAGTTTTCCTTGACAGCTGCTGGTACCATTTGATGATAAAGAATTGAATTAAATTACCAAAACCAAAGTTATCTTGCTATTGCTGTTTAAATATTTATACAAATGATGTCAATAAAGTATATAATTTTTGCTATGCCTTTACAGAAATAATATAAAAAAAACTGTTGATTTTTTTTTTTTTTTTTTTTTTTAAATAAGTTATTCCTGAAATGTAAATATATTTCCCAAAGTGTCATTGCTTTTTATAATTTTAATAATAAAAAGGTAACATTTTTAGAAATATTTAAGTAATCTCTTAAACTTTGGCCTGCCCTGTCAGCTACAGACTGCACCCTTGCAGTGAGAGTAAGACTGCACTCCCCATACACACAAACAAGACTATCTCTTAGCTTGGGGTGGGTGGGGCGATCTGTAATATTTGAGGACAAGATCCTGGTGGCTGAGCAATGTGTGACTCATTAGTCATGTGACCTGCAGCATTTCACTTCGGTCCTTACTAGGCTAGACAGGCAGCTGGAGAGGCCTGATCCACTCAATTGACAGTATATGTCAAGCTCTAGCACCTATATGAGAAAGTCCTGACCATATTCTTCAAATTGCTTTTGTGGCAAACATCTATCCAACCCTATTTTATCTTAAAGTTGCTTGTAGGTTGTAGCTGAGGATCAGTTGTTTTGAGATAAACAAGTCTGACTGACCACTGTTTAACTTGAAATTTCCCTTGTCAGGAATATACTGGCTGATGTATCCCTGTCTCAACAAACGGTGAATGAGGTAAATTCCCAACAAAAGTTAGACTCCATAGTGGTTGGTGAAACACAGGACTAGTGAAAAAACAAACAACGCATAAGGCAAATAAAACCAAAAAAATAAATGAAATCTCTCTGAACCAGATTCAGACAATGAAATAAAGGGATTTCCAAGTTTTATTATAATTGAATCAGTGGAAGAAACTCCTTGGTGTTTCTTGATGGAGGGAACCCATGAACTGTGAAAAAAAAAAAAAAAAAAAATTTAACACGACAATCTACTTATAGTAGTAGATAACAAAAAACATGTTGAAAACTTAATTCAAAATGAAAACTTTCAACAATCTGAAGTGCAAGGCCTTAAAAACTTAACACCTCAAAGGGAGTTATAAGAAATAAAGATTTATCCTTAGCTCCACCAGAGGAAATAAAAACAGCCTTAGGAAAGCGAGGTGTCATGGACTACAAAAATGATAACTGATAGAAGAAGTGGTGAAGAAATACAAACACACATGCATTCTGACATTTGATAAATCAATAATTCCTAAAGAAGTAAAAATTGAAGACTGCTTCAAAAGGGTAGAATAGTAAATGTTGTAAATATGGACACTACTGGGAGAGCTGCTGAGGACATCTGACATGGTGAAGGTGTGGCAAAAGGGACCCAGACCACGATGAGGAAGATTGTCCCAATGAGACCAAATGCTCAAACTACCAAGAAAATCATCCTGCATTTTCAGTACCTTGTGACATAAACCAGAGTGGGAGAAAGTGAAGGAAACAATGGGAATCAAATATAAAAGAAACATAACATTTTTTTGAAGCTAGAAAAATAGTGGAGTCATACATGAAAGTGAACGATTACACCACTGTAACATGGAGGGTAAACCCAATCAGCAATAACAATCAGCCTGACGATTTCAGAGCTCTCATTGAGAAACTAATCCAATCAGAATCAAACAATTGGCCAAAATTTTCGGAGCAGCTAAAAAAGCCCACACTCAGCCCAAATCTTTCTTATATAACCACAAACTAAACTAAAAAAAGCTTACAACAAACACCCAACACAAATAATAACTTCAAATAACCCCAAAGCTTCAACCAAAATAAATACCCCGGCAGAAAAATCATTGAGATTGCTGACCTATCTACTAACTACCAAAATAAATTCAGAACCAAAACCAAAGCAAAACACATCCAAATTACCTTAAGCAAACTTGACTTTTCCTCTCAATCCAAAATAAGATATGCTCAACCAGCAACTGAATTTTAAAAAATAGCTGATAGTAAACCTCTCATCATCTCAATGCAGAGAACCCTCAACATCAAAAGTTTTGAAAGTATGGCTATTAAAACATTGACAGTATAAATGCAATTCTTATCATTATGTTTCAGCTGATATGTCCTCTGGCCTTCTTCAGGTGTTTGTTAAACTCAGGAACCTTCACGGAACTATGAACTACGTCCTTTATTGAATCCACGGGGGTCGCCTGTTCTGATTCCATTAGCCATAACCGGGTACTAGTGTTAAGTATTCCTGTATTGTTACTCACCTGCAGTCAGGATTGAACTTGCAACCTCCAGATGATTGTCTCCTTAGAAGCTTAGGGAACCAACACCTATAACTGTTACACTATGTGTCCTGCTGGACAATTCAGAATGAATTTTTGGGACTTATAAAAATTCACTCTGAATTGTTCAATCCTGACTGCAGGCGAGTAACAATACAGGAATACTTGACATGTGTACCCGGTTATGGCTAACTGAATCAGAACAGGCAACCCCCGTATATTCAATAAAGGACGTAGTTCGAAGTTCCATGAAGGTTCGTGAGTTTGACAAACTCCTGAAGAAGGCTGGAGAACATATCGGTTAAAACATTGTGGAAATAACAATAAAGATGAAGACAATAGTCCGAAAACCTTTAATGATAAAATTTATCAAGTTTCGTCTCAGAAATTTAGACAACTAGTATGAATGTAAACATCAAATTAGTAGATATATAAAAAAAGGATATGCCTATAAAATAAAACCAAACAAAACCATGTATAAAGTACGTGCCTGTGAAGGAAAATTTGTCCCCTAATCTTTGTCTTGCACTCTAACCTTTTTTAAATAGTTACCTACAAACTATTTACTTACAAATCATATGTATATAATAAAAAGCAGGATTTGGCATTAAGTAACCCACAAGGGTTAATATACACCAAACAAATTAAACATTAGCATTAAGTGACATATGTAATATTACTTTCTGGTTATCCTCTGTGCAGATAGCATTTTTAGGGGCTTGGTTTATTGACTAATTTCTGGATATGCCCAGTCAGTTTGCAGGTGGTCCTGTGTTTAATATGTATATAATGTGTTGTTTTGTTGATGTGCTAGGCCTGCTTGTTGACTGATGACACTGTGTTTATGTTTCAGGAAATTTCAGAGGCCAATATCCTGACATAATGTAAACACTGGCCTTCATGTTTGGGTAGGCATGATGTATATAGGCTAGTTGGAAATCTAAAAAAGAGGAATAAATGGCAGGATGAAATGGTTTGTTGTAAACATGCAGTCTACAAAAACCTAAAAAAAACTTAAAACTTTCTACTGTAAATTTCCCCTATTTCCAAGACTTAAAATGAATGCTCAGAGAATAATCAAAGAAAGGTCCTCTGTTTAAGAAGTTGTTCATTCACTTCTCTTCAACCACTCAAATGTTTTATTTATTTCTTGTTCCTCCTCATCAGTATTTTAATAAATCCCTTGTAAACAGTTACTCCTATGCTCTGAGATAGTTTGTTCCCTATGTAATACATCCACTTTAGTTACTGAGATCATGTGTTTCCTTGCATATATACAGAAATAAATTGCTTAGGTTACTATGAGGGGAAAAAAAAGGAAAATATAAAATTTGCCCATAACAAGTGTGGTTTCCAAAGAAGAAAGAAAGTGGGGCTCAGGGGAGGGGTTAAAATGTATACAGAGAAAAATGGAGAAGCAGATGAACAAAATTAAGAAGCAATAGACAGATTGAAGGGAAACAAAGATGAAAAGAAAAAACAAAAAAAATAAATAAAAGGATAGATCAAGAAAAAGAAGAAATCAAAAACCTAAAAAGATAAATATTATAAGAAAAAGAAAAGTCAAGAGAACTATGGTTTTATTTTGACTAAAGAAAAGTAAAACTGAATGATCCCCAAAATGAAATTTATTGATTTTTTTTTTCTTTCTTCCTTTCTTACAAACATCACCAATTTTACATATTGAAAGAGAATTGTATTAATAGCAGAGATTTTAAATCTTTTTGCTTGTAGTTGATTTTGATTTTTATCTAGAAAATTAATTTGAGGTTAAAAGTTGGATGAATGTAGATATATGGTTTGTATATCTGATTTGAGTAGGTTATGGATTGAAATCTACCTCTGTGTGTGTGTGTGTGTGTGTGTGTGTATATATATATATATATATATATATATATATATATAAGATTATATACATTTTCTTTTCCCCTTTGGGTCAATAATTGAGAGAAAAAAATCAAAATAAAATAACTGAATTTTTGCATTCTCTCTTTGTAATCTTTTCATCGCAACATAGTATTAGGTGTTGTACTTGTGGTTATAAAATTTGTATTTGGTTTTGTATAATGGCTTTTTTTTTCTTTAAGCATGGCAGCTGAAAATTCTATTGTAAAAGAAAATTTATCTGAATTTATTACTGCTTATTTTAAAGACACCCCCAAGAGCATTTTTAAGCAGGCTTCACATACTCTAGCAATGGTTCTTTCTTTTTCATAAGTTTGGTTGTTGCTAGAAACCATCTCATCTTCATTGCCAGATGTAATGAGTAATAAAGACATATTCAGGGGAGCTTTGTGTGGAGTAATGGTTAGTGAACCATTGTCAGTAACTGATACTCACTGGGTGCTCCTTATCTCTAACCTTCTGCTAAATGAAACAGTAGTTCAAAGAAAAAGCAGCTTTATGCTTGACTCTTATCCATATAACAGTAACAACTTTTGTTTTAGGTTGAACATCCCTCTCTAACAAAATGGTCCCTCGTCTTAATAGCACTGATTCTTTTTGAAAAGCACTTTCATCCATACATATTAAAACCATTGTACACTTGACACTCTCTGCTGGAGAAGTAAGGATGGACTCATTAGTAATGTTCTCCTATGGACTTCAATACATGGGCTAACCCACAAAAACTTACTCAGTAACTCTGTGTGGACACTAGATGCTGTTTAGAGGATTTACCTTAAGCGATGGCTGATAGAGATGAATGGCAAGAGAGTCAAGGGAAGCTGTACTATCAGCAAGCCTTATGATGATGAAAATTATCAAAGTTAATTTTGCTAATATTTTGTGTTTAGTTTATTTGAAGATATATTTGTTCTATATCTTAAGTGCTGAATGTTGTTTGATTCACACTGTTATTTTCTAAGAATTTCACATCTGTTGACTTATTGTTGAATAAAAAAAGAGAAAATTTGCTTTGAGTGCTTGCAAAATTTCTTTTGCCTCATTACTGCTGATCAGAGCACAAGGCACTTAGTTTAATCTTGATAAACAGTTCATCTCTCTCTCTCTCTCTCTCTCTCTCTATATATATATATATATATATATATATATATATATATATATATATATATATATATATTTCATTTTTGTAGTTTATGTATATTAGAGAGAGAAAGAATTCTCTTATTCTTACATAAACTACTCACTCTTAATCTTGCGAACGAGAATCTATTTTATATTCTTAACAAACAGAACAATGTACTTTGAAGAAAAAATTATCGCTATGTTTATTCAACTATTTCAAAGCCATTTTTGCTTCCATAATAGTTAACAGAAAACATACTCCTACATTCTTGATGCTCAAATTTTTATTTAGTCTTATATTTTTCAAGATTAAGCATTTTACTATTGTGTAATGTTTAACCTGGGAGGAAGGAATCCCTGTGACATTTTGGCTAATGTGCTGGACTGCAACATCATTGTGAGTTTGAACTCAGTCGCACTATTACATTTACTTTCGAACTAATACTCTTGGGAAAGGTATAAACCCCACTTTATTCCCCCAGCCATGGGTTAAATAGTACCATTACTGTTCTACTACAAGAATGGCTTTGGCATGAAATAATCCATGAAGGTTATTATGCCATTAAAAAAAAGGAAGAAATATTTAATCTAGACTAGCAAATTATTATTGGATAGTAAATTTACTCCTCACTGAGTGCTCTACAATTGTGGTTTCGTATCAAACAAAGCTCAGTAAATATATATGTTTACACTTGATATTAAAAAGTAGAGAACATCACTACAGTCATGTTTCTTTATATTTAAAAAAAAACATTTCTTTGCTATTCTACCTTCTTAGAGTCCAATTTGTGTATTCACTTCATCTATTTTTGTATTTGGAATATTCTGATAGTTTTAAAATGTATATGAGGGTGAACTGAAAGGTTCATATGATGACCTCATACCTACTGTTGATGATTTATTTTTTGGTCAGTAGGACCCAAGCACTGCAACACCGATGGAAGAAGTGTATGGATCATAAGAGAGACTGTTGAAAAATAAACCTCATTTTGTCACATTCCAATGCTTGTACTTTGTTATATTTAAATATTATCTTCTATTTGATAGAAATGAACAAATACTGTTACAGGTGAGGTTCATTTTTTTATCTAACATTTCTGATATATAAACAAAAAGTATTTTTCTGAGAGAGAGAGAGAAAGATGATCAAAAGTCATAAGATAAATTGAAATATTTCTTTGTAGTTATTTATCTTTTAATTGTTCTCCACTAATTCTGACTATGTCTTATCAGGAAAAAAGTTCGTGGATAAAAAAATTAAAAAAAAAAAAGTTTTTAACAGTTCTTAAAGGAGTTGATATGCTCCCCCTCTCCAAAAAAAAAAATCAACGGAAAATGAACTGGTAAATGAACGTATCTGAGGATTCCATAGTAGCTTTTTTCATGGTCATCCTGGAACTGTCCAGAAAAACAGTTTTTAAAATGTAAACCACCTGAAAATCAAAATATTTTCATGCTTTATTCTCATCTGTAGTTACATAATATAAACTCCATGAAAATATTAAGCAAATAAGCCAAGTCATCAAAGTACCAATACAATTGTTTGCAACTTTTTTAATGTTAAGATTTGTTTTCAAGTAATGCAATATATTTTTCATTCACATAATTCAAGAACCTAATTTATGAAAAATTCATTGTTGACATATTTGTCTTATCACTAAAGAGTTGGATTGAGAAATTTTCAGTAATCTTAGCTCTTTAAATTTAAAAAAAAAAAAAAAAAAAAAATCATTAGCTGTATTAAGTCTAGCCAGGAAAAGCTATTTGTTAAGTGTTTTTTTTTTTTCTTTTAACATTTTGAGGCTTGATTTATATAATAATCTTATACATGTATGTGGTGTTCTCGAACTGGTTGAAATGGATCCAAGTGATCACTAACATAAACAGTGTTTTTATTTGATCATGTTCTCCTACCAACTAGAAAAAAAAAATTTGCATTAACATTCTCCTTGCATTAAAATTCTCCTTGCTCGAGACTGCATTTTATTTTAAATTGACGTGTCAGAGCGGCCATGTTACATTTTTTTCTCTCTTGCGCACGTACCACTCATTTGCATCTATGCATCAACGGATAAGTTTCCTTCTCTTCTACAATACACTGGTGTGAAAACAACAGCTATATCAATAACAAAGCTTTTATTATATGATAATTTTGAGATGAGACAACCCAAGGTACCCCCAAAATATAATACACATGTACTGCTCATATCATGAAATATTATATTCAGAAGAACATAAGAAGTTTATTTAATATATGCTCTTTACCAGGTTATGATTTGCAGTTTTATCAAAGAATTGATTCAGATATAAAGGTATATTAATTTTAGTAATTTATTAGTTTATTTTACTATTATCTTTATTACTGTTTATAATGTTAATGCACTTAGTGTCATATAATTAACTGAATTAATGAATACTGAAAATTAAAATATCTTTTACTTTAATACCGAAAATTAAAATTTTTTAGTTTATTACTTAATACCTATACATTTGAACTGTATATAAAGCAAGGTCAACTTTGGGTAAAGTTTCACTCCTAGTTTCATGGATCAATAGATTTTAAGCTCACTTCATAAATATTTTCCAATTAGCATCCTTTATTCACCTCAAGTCTATCAGTATTTATGAATATCAATTAAAAGAATAAAATAGCAATTGCAAACAAATCATGCCTGTGTGTGTATGTATATATATGTGTGTGTGTGTGTGTGTATATATATATATATATATATATATATATATATATATATATATATATATATATGCAAAAGTATTTTTTAAAAACTAACCTTGTGTTTAATATGCCTGATACCCATTAAATTCATTCATAATGTTTGTGTAAAGTTAAAAGGTAAGGAATAAATTAATTTTAGCTGACATCCAGATCAAAAATTGAAATTTTATGCTTAGTTTTATACAAATTCCAAAAGTTAAATCTCAAAATAGCTAATTATATTGTTGTGCAAACAGTTGAGTCATAAGTAAAATCAAAGTCGATTCTTTTATCTACTATGTTAGCAGTGTTAGGAAAATTAGATTCAGATTTTTATGGAGAATATATCAAGTTAATAAGAACAAGAGACCTATTACAGTCTATTGAGGGAATCATTGGTTTTCTTTAACATGTGAATACACACAGAAACATGTAAGCAGTTTTAGAAATCTATTGATACTGACATGAAACTAAAATGTGTGCCTTGCATAAGAGGTTACAGGAAGTGATTAAATAGTATTACTAAAGTGACTTAAAGGTTTTGCAATATTTTAAGCTATTTTGTATTTCAAGTATTTCAGCATCTATTTGCAAGACCATGCTTATCAATTGAGTGTGTTTTCTGAAGGACCAAGTTCTGCCAATGTACAAGAGCTTGTGCTTGACTGTTGTTCGACCATTTCAAGCAAGGCCACATCTTTCACAACGGAAGGCCTGCCTGGCCTTGGTTTGTCTTTGAGGTTGGTGTCACCTTCCTTTAAACTTCTAACTTGTTTTGTGCCACATGTTTTGTGCCACATGTTTGTTGACATTTCCTTGGTATTCCAATTCATTCCTCTTGCTGTTGATCTTGCACTGTCCTTTTTTCCATTGGGAGTGTAAAATAGCTCTAATTGCAATTTTTCCAAAAGTGTAAAATAATAGAATGGACAATTAATGTTTATCTATCATATATGAAGAAAAAAAATAAATAAATAAACAATTTGGCAATGATTATATTAAATTAATGATATTACATGGAAATACCAAATGCCAAAAATTATCTGTAAAAAAAAAAAAAAAACATCAATGAAAAAACTTTTGACTTAGTAGCTTGAAATATTGTAAAACTTTTGAATTGCCCTAGGGTTTTTTGTTGGGAACATAAAAAGCAAGAAGTAAATTAATAATACTTTCATCTAGTTGTTAAGATCTATTTTCTGCCTTCTTATTGATGACCAATACACCTTATTTTTAATGAGATTTATTTATTTTCTTTCTCCTAAATACTTAATTGAGTCTATTGTAGGTTTTTTATGGCAAGCTAATAGAATAAAATATAATCTATTTATTTCATGGCAAGGTAATAGAATAAAAATATCTGTTTATTTTTAAAGGAGGTGGACAAACCTTTAAGTTTTCACAGCTCTTTAGTATCCAAATATTTTTTTCATTATATATTACAATAATTTTACTATTTCATTAGTTTATTCTACTATGATCTCTATTACTGTTTATAATGTTAATGAACTTAGTGTCATATCATTAACTGTTATTCTTAATATTACTGCTGTCCTTATTATCTATATCTGATTATACTTAAAGTTCATTGCAGAATGCCTATAGGTAATGTTATTTAATATTACTATTAGAAACACCAAAGCTACTATTATTTCTTTACAGCTTTGACATACATGAACGAGTCACCTGGCCAACCCACTCAGGGTTGACCTGGTCATGGCAACCAAATATGAAAATATCTGCCATGGAGTTCACTTGACATCTGACCTTCCCAAGGGGGGGGATCAAAACTCAGTCCAATCAGCTGTCTGCCCATGTTGTGAATTTTAGATCCAAACAACTAAATTCAGTGTTCATGCCGAAATGACCAGACCGGCTGATCATTCAATAATAATAAAAATAATAATAAAAAGTTGAAGTCCAGAGAACAAACAAACGTTGGGTTGAATAATGAAATAATAATGGTTTTAGTGTGTGGGGGGGGAACAGTTAACAATCACGAAATAATTGTTGTTATTTTGATGTTCCTTTCCCCATAAACACAACAAAATGTCTCGGAATCTAACCCCTATCTTGCGGTGGTCAGTCTAAGTCTACAGTCAGTCTTCCTCACTTAGCCTCAATGCGTTGTGTTGATTCTTATCTTCTGCTTGTTGAAACAACAGAGATGTGAGAAGAACTGGTTATCTCTGAGTCTAGTGCAAGGCCCTTTCTATAAGAGTATCAAGTCAAGTCTGCAAGGTCTCTCACCACACTGCCAACTGTCGGTTTATATGATTGTTTATTTTGTTTCCAAGTGGGTGTATTCCATCAACGGCCCTCTCTTTGAATAAATCTTCAACAATTAATTCTATTCACTGTTGCTTTCTGCTACCCTAATTGTGAATCTCTGTGTCTACTACTTAGAGCGGGAGGTTGGTTACCTCTATACAACTTCTGGCTTGACTGCTACCATAGGGCTTCGTCTCCCCTCTCTCTCATCATGCTTGCTTTCTATCCTCTCCCCCGCAAGGGGACAGCCCTTTTCTCCTCCTGTGATTCATCAAAATTTACATACTTCCAAAATTAGCACAAAATTTTCCATTTCTCCAAGGTTGATTTTTTTTTTTTTAATCTGGCCAGTGGCTTGTATTTGTTTTGACTAGTGATTTCTCTGATTCTAGCTTTTCTTTCTTTCTTTCCTTCCATGGTTACAAAAATCAATTTCAATGCTTTTGTAATTTTTTTGCTAGCCAAAAATTAAACAGTATTTTTCTCTTCCTTCTTATGATGGCAGTATATTGCATCACCCTTTAAAAAAAACAAAAAACAATGTACTGATTTTATTCTAAAATTCGCACTGCTTATTGCTCCTTGCTTTATGAAAATAAAACAACATCTCTGGCTTTTTAGAAAAACATCCCGCTTTCCTCATCTTCCCTTATTTTGAATAATAAAAATATTCCTTCCTGATCTATCAGCGTATGGCCCCAATCTTCTAAAATCCACACTGAATAGTATTTCCAACCGGCTAGACACTGTTGCCTGAATCTGCTCTGTTACACATAGTGAAACCAATTTTACATTGTTTAGCTTTTCTATATAACAGAAATGCCCAAGAGAGCAGAAGGCTGAGGTTTCTTTCACTCTCTGTTAAGTTGAGCTTTGATTGATTTTTTTTTTTTTTTTCTTTTATGGGGAAAAATTTCCTGTGATTGTCCCGATTTCTCTAAGAAAGTGAGAAGATTAGCTTGGATCGGGCAGTTGAATTAAACAAATGCTACCTTGTTGACCATTCCGTAAATCAATAGCAGCTGTTCTCATGTGAGATCCTAATGGGAAGTTATGGATTTGGTTTATTCATGTAAATTGTTATCACCGAGGATAGAATATTGTATACAATTTTTACAAAATTTAATAAATAATGGTTAATGAGATTATATTTTTCAAAGTGAATTTTGAATTTAAGATGGTGTTTTTAATAGAATATTTTCTTGATTATGGTTTCATGCTATTTTGAACAAATCCTGGAAGCAATACTTCACAAAACAGCAGCTGAACCGCCATTTACCTCACATTTCACAAACAATCCAAGTAAAATGTACAAGACATATGGACATACCAAGGTTGACTGACCAGTAAGAACTTTGATACCTCAGCTTTGTGCAGACACTTGATGCAGTCTAGAGAATCTGCTAAGAGCAATGGATGATAGGGATGGATAGCGAGAGAGTCATGAAACTTAGTGCTATCAGCCTGACTTAATGATGATATAGTGTATATGTATATAAGTCAATAATAGATGAACAAAGAGTGCAGTTTTTGAAAATTAAAAAAAATGTCTCCTCTCTCGTAAGTTGTTTGTAGAAGACATATTTTAGGCTATTAATATTGACTTGTATTATCTTCAATCTTTTGTGCTTTAGTTAAAATGTTTGACCTACCAACTATACAAATAAAATGCATCTGTTAATGCATAAAGCTTTATTCAATTACTTTATAGTATGAGAGGGACATGATTTTAAAAAAGCAATTTGATGAGATTTGATTTGGATAATCAAAGAGTTGTTTGGACTATTGAACTCACTTTTTTTTTTTGGTTTGATTTAGTTTTTACTGTTGCCATCATAACTACTATTTCAGATAATCCATTTGATGGCCATTTTCATGTGTACAATCATTATGGAAAGAGGAGGGTTTTTTTTCTCTCTCTCTCTGTTGTGCAAACTAGAAAATGATTGCAAACAGAAAAGAAATGGTTGCAGTTACACTGATCAGACTGTTTGACTACATTTGACACTATTTCTTTTTCTTTTTGAGTAACTCTTGAAATGATAATGACTCATCTTAAAAATTACAAAAGGTATCTTTATTTTGGGGATGTTTTGTTATCAGAACTTCCATTGGTTTTATATTATCTATACTACTACTATGCTGCCTCTTCATCCTCACTTTCCTTCCTTTCTTTTCAGCTAGATCTATGATGTTGCTGATAGTGGGCATAGGCAAATATTTCATGACCAAGAAACCTGACACAGAAGGGGTCCTCAATGTTATTGGTTTGGTAGAGAAACAAGGTGTAAGTGGACACAGTTTGAACTTGGAACTGAAAGGACAGAGTTTTGGGGGAGTCAGTAGGAAATTCAGAGACAAAGACTGGTCGAGAAGTGAGGAACCAAACTGACTTGGTATGGTTGGAAGTTGGCAGAAAAGGTAGTTAGACACTGTTAACTGATTCAGGACCTGTGGATGAAAAAAATTGAAGGTGTACTTGTGAGAGATAAAGCTATCCCAAACAGTCTTGATAGGTGACCTTTCATTTCTCAAAGTCTATATGAGAACCTTTTTAGCTCTTATATTCCTGGAGTTGTTTCTTTTCATTCTATTCTATAAGTGATGTTTCCTTTATTTTCTATGTTTGTGATATCAACAAAGGATTTAAAAAATATTCCTACTAACGAAGAAATCTATGAATGGAGGACAAAATCAACCTGGCTTCAGTTAGGTCATCACTGGTTGTATTATTGAGGTACTCTTTCTTCTATTTGCCCAGTCAGTTGGGGCTGTAGAATACACTGACTGCACCTCTGCAGAGGGGTAAGACCCCCCCCCAACGAGTGTCCTGGATATGACACTAAACAATCTGATGGTGAGGTTCCAGCAGTGCTGGAGCTTTGGGGAATGCGGAGTACCCCTTCATTACCATCGCTTCCAGGTCCACTCTGGCCTGGAGTGGTAGCACCTGATAGGGCCCTATCTATGGGTTAAATAGAACTAACAGCATACTTATGCTAAAATGAATTGAGTAAACTGAATAGCTTGAAATAGAAACATTTTTGACAAGTAAACCGTTCTTACACTTCAAACTGCGTGCTTATGCTTAACTGAATTATTTCAAATAGAACTGTTTTTCGACATTAAAACTGTATTTACACTTAACTGAATTATTACATATAACTGCTTGAATAGTTTGAAATGGAAATGTTTTTGACAATTAAACTGTGTACTTATGCTAAACTGAACTGTTTTCAATAGAACAGATTATTTACATAAAAATGGATTTGGCGTTAAATAACCTACAAGGGTTGATGTGCCATAAAACCAACCAAACCAAACCATCTTTCTTCTATATTGGCAACATTGCAACTGAAATAAGATAACTACTGTTGTCTTATCAATGAGACAAAGAGTATAATTTGACAGCCACTGTGGGTATACAGGTATATACTTGCTGTTAATTTTTCTATTTCACATGGAGAGATTATATTAGTTCATTGTTTCTGGGATGCAAATCATTACCTGATCAGCAGTGGCCAAGTCAGCTGAGCAAGGAGGACTTATTTTGGAAAACCTAAAACCTGATGAATTCATTCATAGAATATCATTTGGGGATGTATCCAGGCACACCCAGAAGATGTATTCATTGAAATGCCTCAAGTAGAAAGGACCAAAGTGTTTTGACTGGTTTGCATTCTCTTGTGTTACTCTGTTTTCTGTTAAATTGTATAGTCAATAAAGGGAGGAGGTTCTCTGGAAATCCTAACCAATGGTATTTTGCATGAATACTGACTTTGGGTTCCAACATAATCATTTCTGTTCAACAACGAGATAAAAAGATTTGATGTAAAGTTTTTTGATCTCATAAATGGTGGTATAGAAAAAGTCAAATTCATGTTTTTACATAACCAACTATATGTTGGATGTTCACTTCTATGTAGAAAAAAAAAGGAGTTTGCAAAAAATGGAAGAAATACAAGAAATATTGTATAGAAAGAAGCTCTCACAAACTAATTAGTTTTTCTTTATTTAAAATTTTTTTTTTTGTTATGTATTTATATCATTTCTGTATTTCTGTAAAACTAGTGTGTGTGTGTGAGAGAGAAAGAAAGAGATAAGAATTATTTCATAAAAACATTTGTTTTGAACTTCTAACCTCTAAGAAACACCTGGTACATCTGTTAGTTAAATTAAATATGAGACACGGATGAACTAGAATTGAAAAAAGTCAATGTGTTGTGATAAAGAGTACATTCATGTTAGCAAAATAAGATTTTAGCTCATATTATACACTTTGCTTTCAGAAAAATGCCAGGTTCCCATTAATTGATTGACATTGCAAGTTTCTGAAATATACTTGTTTGTTTTGTTTTAATCAACTTAATAGGAATTTGAAAGGTTTTAATAAAAAAAGTAAATAGATCATAGTTAAGATTTTCTTTTAATTCTTGGTTTGTTTTATGAAAATGACCTACAATATAATGTTTGATAGCTTAATGTTGAGACAGAACAAAATATGAAATGCACTACATACTCAGGCATGAACTGGTATCAAATACAAATCTTCTGTTAGATAGTTCTTGGACTTGATCTATTGTATGCTATATTACATGAAAGGAAGACAAAATTTTATTGAGGACTGTTGATTATTATGGGATACTGTGAAAAGTGAAACAAATTTATATGATTTTTGGGAAGGTAGAAGCAAGCATGGAATTAATATCCATTTTAAACATAGAACTCTTTATTTTCTTGGCATTCATTTGTTTTGAGACTATGGATAGTAGAAATTTATGGTGTAGGGTCACTTGTTGTTACAGTTGTGTTGAAGTCTTTTTCATTTGAGTAGACTTCATTGAAGGTGAATTGTTTTATCTTGTCTTTGGTTATTCATGTTTTGGGTTCTAGTACACTCTTGGATTTCTTTGGACTGATTTAACTGCCTTTCAGGCTGACTACTCTTTCAACTGACCATCTGGGTCTTTTTGGGGATGTTCATTCCTCAATTGACTACATGGCTAAATTTCCAGCAAACATATTCGCTGATCCAAATATGTGTGCCCATATTTAGGTTATATTGGAGCACTGGTTTGTTTTCTTTATTTAATGTCATATCAACTATTGTGGGCTATTTAATACCAAAGCCATCCTTGTAGAAGGAAGGTAGTGGTACTATTTAAAACGTAGCTAGAGGTGATGGCATTCATACCTTTCCCAAGGGTATTAGTCATAAATTGAATGTAACAGCCTGACTGGATTTTGAATTTGCTTAATATGAGGTAGTCCAGCATGTTAAGCATTATACCATGGGTAACTTGCCCTGGAGCACAGGGCTTTAAAATACCAATAAATAAACCTGCTCATTAATCTTGCTGCCCTCTTTGAAAGACAATTAAACTAGGTTTATCTAAAATGGATGGAAGCACTCAGTGTAATAGTTATTGTCATAGGAAATGGATATGGTGACCTGAATTAAAAAACCTGGATGAGGCTGTTAACATTTCACATATTGTTAATATCCTTGGGAAAGGTATGAATCTAACTATTCTCCATCCAGCTATGAGTAAATAGTAAGGCAGACTGGGTTCTTAAACTTTGGTATGGCAGCCAATTTAGGAGTAAGAAAATTCAAACCTGTTAAACTCTGTTTGAGTTGGTAAATACATATATTTAAGATAGATGCAGCTGTTCCCTGCCAATCATATAAAAACATCACTAGTCAACAACTCAAAGTCCTTAAGATGCCACCTGCACATTGGATGATTCCAGTGTATCACTTTCATAATACTACGGTAAAAAATGTCTGCATTTGCACAGATACATTATGTAATTTATGACTGTATAGCATTCCACCTACACATCAACCCATAAACATAATTGTGTACATGAGAAACATGTACATTCTAGGTTTTTTGTGTGTGTCCATTATTTCCAGATATCCATCCATTTCCAAATTGGTTATTCTGATCAAAAATTTCCTTGCCTCAACATAAAATCCTTTAGAGTGATGAAAGGAAGATAGATTTTATTACTGCCTGTTTTTAGATGTGCTTTTTAAAAAATAGTTATTACCCCATTTCTATTTCAGATTGAGTTATAAAAGAATTTCAGATATATAAAATAGTTCTCTCTATCACTGTCTCTGAAAGAAAGGAAAACACTTCTTGCAAAAGACTTAAACACATTACATTTGCCAATTGCAGATTTATATTCTCAATAATCAGAATAGTTGTGTGTTATTTTGCTTGGTAGACTCAGATCAGTGCTGAGGCTTCCAGTCAAAGAGAATGATCTTGAGAAATAACTCATTAGATTGGCTAGGGTTTTGAGATGGATTGAATAGAACTAATCTGAGGAACAGTAAGACTTGTAACATGGCCTTTGACAGATATAATCATTTGAATGCTTAAAAGTGATCCAACACTTAACATGTCATATTTTGATATCACTATAGAGTCTGTACTTTATAATCCATCTTATGATATTTTGTTGCATGCTTTCTGATTAATTCAATTTTGTGATTGATAGAACATTGTTTAGCTGCTTCTGTTTCTTAAATTCATGGATATGAAAAAGATACATCTATTCTTTTCATACATATGTAAAGGAATGCCAGCAAAACACATATATAGAACCTATAGATAGTTTATTTAAGTGCATTTGTACTGATCACACACACATTCACCTGTGTGTATGTGTGTGTATATATATATATATATATATATATATATGTATGAGAAAAATATTTTTCTCATCTTGTCAGATTTACCAAAAATCTACCATCTCTCTCTTTCATATATATATATATATATATATATATATATCCAAAAGAGAAAACAAACTTAGAAAACAGCAATCAATAATATCATTTAATATTAACATGACTTAATGTTGTGTAGGTTTACCTTGAAATTTGGTGTGTGTGGATATATATGTATATAAAAAGATTGTTGTTGGTCCGATGAGAGAAAAGTAAATATTTTGAAATGAATAGGTCTACAAAGGATTTTGAATTTGGTATTTCAGTTGTTATCCTTTCATATACTTGTGCTTTACATGTATTTTGGATGTTACATCTTCTTCAGAGATTCTAAATCTCCTGATGAAGACATAAAGCCTGAAACCTGTGTAGAACACAAGTATATAAAATATCAAAAACCTAAACACTGAATTCAAAAACCCTTTGTGGACCTATTCATTTTAAAATGTGTGTGTATGTATGTGTATATATATATATATATATATATATATATATATGTGTGTGTGTGTGTGTATGGTGTAGGTTTGGTTTAGTCTATTTGGTTCAGTGGCATGTTAACCCTTGATGGTTATTTAATGCCAAACATTGTTGTTAACAGTTTATTATTTTTTGATGATGCTTGTTGTTTCCACTGAGCCAGAATATATGACTTATGCACAAGTCTCTTTGATCTACATTTATGATTTAAAAAAATATGACTATTAAATATAGTTACTGATACAACAGATGTCAAGCTAAAGACATGCTGAATGTTAGAAATTACAAAGAGAATAATACAAATTTTTACTTTGACAGCTAATTTGTTAGTATTGTTTCTTTTTCTTCTTTATTATAATTGTTGTTATTCAATTTTATAATTGTGCCCCAGCATAAACAATTCATGATTATTTGTTTTTCCTACAGAATTATTTTGTTGATGGTCCTTGGAGGCATAGCAACTGTATACAGATATATTAGCAAAATTGAATTTAAAAAAAAAAACACTCAACTGTTTTTTTTTTTATAACCACAATGGCATGACATGTTGCTGTCTCAGGCCTTCCTGACTCTCTTGAGTCTTGTAAAATAATCAAAAACAAATTCTTTTTAATAGTTTCTCCTTTTGACCATCATTTTTTTCTTTGCTTCATATCTTTCTCATATCTTTAAAAACCTAAGCAGGCCTTCTTTAAAAAAATAAAATAAAAGCAAATTCAACATTACAGACATTTCCAATAAAAAACATTTTCATGACCAAAGAACTTACCCAGTAAGTATTGGACAAAATTTTGGTTTCTGTTCTATACACATAAATGAAGTACATGATTCTTCATTCTTACGTTATGTCATGTGTTTATTTTTTCAAAATTTTTTAAAAAATTCATTTGTTGCTATGCAATTGATAATTTTTACTATTTGTGTTTATGATATTTGATAGCTATGATATGCCTATTGAATTCCTTCTAGCCAAAAATGACTTACATTCCAATAACTTTAAACCCTAGTCTCAGATTGTAGGCTGAATCAGTAATAGATGAACCTTACGTTTCTTTCGTATTTTTTAAATATTCACATAATCTGAAAAAAGTTTCCATTATCATTTTGCTATGATGTGCTATTTTTTTCTTGATTACAGATTATATATGTATACATACACATACATATACACACACATAGAATTGATACTTATGATATAAAATTGAAAACTGATACATAAAAGTTGTAGAATAAACAAGAGTGTACAGCAAATATCACAATATTAAGATATTGAAAGAGGTAAAAGCAACTCACACCTGTGTTTTATAAAAACCTTCATCAGGTGAGATACTTTTATTTGCCTTACCTGGTCTAGGTAGTTAAAGAAAATTTTTTTTGTAAAACTCTGAGTTGTGCATTGTTTTGTCTTTCTCTTTCTCTCATATATATCTATATAATTACAGAAAAATGGAAATAAATCCGATGGTATGTAATTTTAAAAAATTTATGAAAAACAAAATATTTAGGGGATGTATTTATTTATAGATGCCAATCTTGAACATTTAATTTTTTTGTTTAGCCCTCTTCAGTGCAATGTTATGATACTTTATACCAAAATTATTTCCAACTGAAAAAATAAAATGAAAAAATTCTTAGCATTCTATTATTGTTAAGTGTTCTGTTAGAAAAATATCTTGACATAACTAGTGTTTGAAATTTTTCTTCCAATAAGATATTTTTGCTCTAAATTTTGAATTAAAAAAAAATATTGGTAAGAATTGAATTTTTTTTTTTTTTCAGAAACGTCTTTATTTCTAGTTTTGAAAATTTCCATTATTTAAAAAAGTTATTTTTATATTAAGTAAAATAACATCATTTGATTTTGATTGTGAACCACAACAAATGATGTTTTATTTAATATAAAAAAAATACTTAAAATAAAAAAAAATTTACTTTATATATATATATATATATATATATAGTAGTATTATTCGGTCCAGTTAAACCAGAGTTGGGAGTAATTCCTTCAGGACAAGAAAATCATTCAGGATCTGAACATTTAAATTTTCCTGATGGAGAGCTCAATATATATATATATATATATATATATATATATATATATAAAAGAAAAGAAATTAAAAGATTTTTTTTTTTTTTTTTCAATTTTTGTAAACTACTCACATAAATGTAGTTTTTGAAAAATTGGTGGCAGTTAGGGATTCTTATAAAAGTTTAAATTAAAAAAAAAAGATCTATAACAAAGACATACTTTTTGGAAATGTTTTCTTTTTAACACTAGTTACGTCACTATATTTTTTAAAAGAAATGCTATTTATGCTAAGATTTTTTTCATTTTTATCTTTCATTTGAAAAAAATTTTTGGATGAAGTATCATAACATCGTACAAATATATCCTCTGAATATTTTGTTAGGTAACCTATTAATAAGTACATCCTTGATAATTTTTACGAAGTTAATTTTCATCTCAACCAAAAGTACCAGGATTTTATTTATAGTGGAACATTATGTAATCAAAATGGATGTTAAGTTTTTTTGTTTTTTTTACACTGACTTAGTTCACACCCCCACTCCCCATAATACCCTGGGGATAATGATGACCGCTACAGGTTATGAGAGAAAATAATAAAATCTGCAAATAATGAGTTAAAATTTATTTGTAAATCATTTCAATTTGTTTCCCTAGTAAGCGAGTTCTCCAGTCGCGCTATTATGTCCACTTTCGGGCAAATACCCTTGGGAAAGGTATAAACCCACTTATCCTCCCAGCTATGGGTTAAATAGTACCACTACTGTTCTTCTAGGAGAATAGCTTTGGCATTAAATGACCTAAAAAAAGGTTGATATGCCATTAAACAAAGAAACCAAACCAAACCAATCAATTTGTTTCTTCTTGGCAAATTCATCAATGACTTTGTAAGAAATATGAGCACCACTTTCTTCAAAAGGTCTTTATTCATAGAAATGAAAACCAAATTACTTTCTTGCTCTTCACTGTGGGAACATCTCAAATAATTATTTACGTGCTTTAGTGAAGACGACAATCTCTCACAGGAAGCAGATGTGGCAGGTAAGGTCCGAATCAAATGTAATTTGATTACTTCTGCCAGAGCTTGGTTTAGTTCAAGTTCCCATTTTATTTTGCTGATTTCTTGGATTCTTGATGCTTGCTTTGCAAAACCTGCAGCATGAACTAATTTCAGCTTGTATTTCAATCCATTCAAATCCAATATTCTTTTATATACATCCAAAGTTGGAAATGCTTCTGAACTCTTCATTGTTTTAAATCTTTGCTCAATGCTAACGATTCATCCAAAATGTTGTTCAAAATTGAATAATACAAATTTACCATGTAGATCTGTCCAACTATAAGTCCTTTGAATTGGCAAGTCTTTGATTTCAGCTGCAAGAAGCAAGGAAAACATTTTCACTTCAGTAGAGAGTATCTGCTGGCTTAATATGGCTGGAAAGTAAGCTAAAGAATTCCTATTTTTTATAGGCTTTCTATCTGTGACCCCACTATTATTCTGTCTCTCCTCTTTGTGCATTCATATTAAAAGAAAGAAAAAGACAAAAGCCACTGAGTATAGCTAGAATACAAATTATATTTAATTTTATTTTTTAAATGAAATGAAAAAAAAAATGAGAGTTTTAATGCCACTAATGGAAATAGAATATTAAAAACTTTCTCACATTTTGTTTCATTTTGAAAATAAATATTTTTTTTTAGATTCAACATTGCATATTTAAATATCCTGATTATAGTTTCATATAAAAACCAAAATGTTTAATATTGGCAAATAATTCAACTATAAATAAAATCATCCTCTGGATAAATTTTTCATATTTGTACATTTATATACTGTTGAATTTGGGAGGTGCCCGTGGTGTAAAGGTTATCGTTGCAGGATATGAACACGGTGACATGAGTTCAAATCCTGGACCTGACTGATTGCGTTTTACGTAGCACTAATACCCTTGAAAAAGGTATGAATCCAAATATTCTCCCTCCAGCTATGGGTAAATAGTAGGGCAGACTAGGTTCTTCAGCCTTGGTGAGGCAACTAGTCTAGGAGAAGGAAAACTCTGAATTCAAATCTGTTAAACTCCGCTTAAAAATTGTCCTTGTGTCATATCCTGCCCGAGCGGAGGGGTTGGTAAATATGGATATACTGTTGAATTTACTTCCATATATATATATATATATATATATATATATATATATATATATAACCATTCTATCAGTTTATTTTTCTCAGTCCGTTGCAAGATACATGGGCCTTTGAATTTAGAATGTTACTTTTCTTTCTCTCTCTCCCCCTCTAAATGTTTTTTGATGGTTTGACAGTGAATATAGATCTTTTGAAGTTTTTGATCTATTTCTATAGAGAAAGGGTTAACTTTAAGGAGTGGCAGTATGATACTTTTAACTAAAACATATTATTCATCTTTGTGATTCATTACTTTTGTAAAAGTAGTTTTTTTGTGCAATTGTAGTATCTTCGGTTATAATTTCAGTGACTTGTGATTTAATTGCTGTCTAAAATCCCATTTTTTCCTTTCATTTGTTGATTGTCTAATATGGGAGTGTTTCTGTATTAAAAGAAAAAAAAAGAGCTTATCTACCTATTTACTTACTCATATTTTGTAAAATCCCAAAAATGTTTTTTTTTTATTATTATTGTTGTGTGTGTGTGTGTGTGTGTGTGTGTGTGTTTTTAAACAAATGTTCTTTCAAAGAATATCTTATGTTGTACTATAAGTTTTCTTTTATTATTAGATATAAAAAGTATTTTGATTATGAAAACCTCTAGACAATAAAGAGATCCCCTCCCCCAATATTTTTGTTTCTGTATTCAAATAGCTACTTTGGATTTATATTTTTCTGTTAGAAAAAGAACAAATTGTTTTACTTGTGCCATTTTGTATTTATCTATTAATTTTCATTTTTATTCTTTAATTAAGAATGCCAAGTGTTTTAAGCTTAATTGCCATTAAACAAAATTTTAGTTTTTTTTATCACCCACCCCACCCTCTTATTTTTCAATCTTGGATCAAGATTGCATTATAAGTCCTCAGACTACTTCCATTCATTCATCAAGAATGGTGGTTCTAGATAACCTAGCTTATGTACTTGTGAAATATAAAGGCATAATGTGAAAAAATGGAAAGGTTAGAAGGATTTGAAATGGAATATAATATGATTTCAGAGGTAATGAAGTTGATACTGTTAAATTAAGACAATATAGATGTTGCTTGTACTATAAATGACCAACCCTTAGTTTAGTATGTTTTCTTTATCTAAAATAAATTAAATCATAAACTTTTACTATGTGACCAAGATATCCTCGCCCAGTATGGCAATCTTTGGGAGATATATTGGATATAAAGTAATGTTTTTAGTTTTATAGTAAATTAATTATTTTCTCTCTTGACACTATTTTGTATTTTCCCTTATTGGTGGCCAGGCCATCTGATGTTTTCCACATCGTTGGTCTCTGCACATTTCCATTTCATTTTTGCTCTTGCCCTTCTTTTCCATGGGGATCAGAATCTTTGGACAATTTCATCCTTCCATCATCATGGAGGTCTTCCAATTGGTCATATTTGGTCTTTTAGATACCACTTGACAACTGTATGGGCCACCTGTGAATGTTGTGACATGTCTGACTCAGCAGAACTTCTGCTTTTGGTACTCAGTGATCATGTTCTTTACACTGGTCTTGAATTACCTTGTTTTGGATGTGTTCATGCAATGATATCCCCAGCATGTATCTTTTGATAACACTCAATGTTGAGAAATATATATTTTGGATAAAAAGTCTTGGGGATGTTTTAGATATACAATCTTGTGCCTGTGGGCAAAAGAAAAGAAAAAGATTACTTTTTATTTTCTCTTTGAAAGTAAACTGCTAATAAGTAGTGTGCATGAGATTTACATTTAGTTTTCTTTGAAATAACTATGTAGACTATGACAATTGTCTACTCTTTTTATTGGCGTTTTAGAACTGTCTTTTATCTTTGAAATAATTTAGTTTATCTAACTGGAGTTTTTTTTTTTAAATTCTTTTTTTTAACAAATGAAAAGGAATCTGGTTATTCATTAAACAAACAAGTGGTTTGCATTTTTTAATTCAACTTTAGTGATAACTACTCAAACCTAAAGCAAATTTATTTACCTGCTGTGAAAAATTGAAGTTACTATTTTATGCATTGTGTTGCCAATTTAAAGTAGTTATTGAAAGTATGACTCCGTAAGTTTTTAGGTTATGCAAAAGTATTTTCCTTAAATAATGTCTTAGCTTTAATTAATTTCCTTGCAATAGTCTTTGAAGCATTGTCATCATTATCTTTTAAAGATAGCCTTTTGTTGTATTTCTGTTGATTTTTTTTTTTTTTTTTTAATAAAAAAAGCCAAAAAACTTCAATTTGTTTTTTATGACTATAAGCACCCTGTATTGGAAATTCTGTTTATAAACTTGATAGTAGTATAGTAAGAAGAGAACGGGATATAACTACATGTTTAGAAGTGAAACCCTTGGTTGCTAAGTTGATAATTGATGCTATCATGGTAAGATAGGTTGTCAAACCTAAAGGATAAGATGAAAATTTTTTATTTTTAAGTTCATTTTCTTGTTAAAATAATTTTAGAAGATTTGTTTTTCCGTCACATATTAAATGAAAATGCAGGAATTTGAGAATTAAGTTACTCAAACTCATATTCCATGCCTTGACACATGTCATGTAATAATGCTTTTATTATTAAGCTGATATGAAAAGGCTAACGGTCCCTTTTAATATTTGTCCCTTTTTCTTTAGACTGTATTGTAACTTCAGACAAGACCTATACCTTGAACCTCCTAAATTTATATCAGTAGTTCCTCAAATTTTCTGGGTTACCATCCCCTTACTTCCAAGTCATATCCCTACTCACACTCCATATACAACAAATACTTATTTAAAAAAAAAACTATATACATGTTATACATGGAATGAACTAATTTTCAAATGCCAATATTGAAATAGATTTAAACTCATATGATAAAGGTTATGAATAGATAAATTGATTGGGATAACTATTGGAAAATGATGTCTGATATTAGAATAGGGGAATGATAGTTATAATATTTACATTACTGTGGATATTGGTGGTAATAAGGTACCAATTAGAGCAATAATAATAGCAGCAATAATATAAATTAGCTTAAGGGAAGTGGTAGTTTTAAAAAATGTATCAAGTTTGATGATTAGGGAGATAATTACCAAGAATTAATTAACAAAATGTCAATAGACTTTAATGGTAAATAAATTGGCAGTATTCGGAGTTGAATATTAAAATAGTTTTTATATATATATATATACATATATATATATATATAAAGCACATCACTCAATAAGTCCGAGCCTAACTAATAAAACAACAACTTTTTGGAAAAATTCGATTTTATTCATCAACATAGTCTCCTTCTTGGGTGATGCACTGATTCCAATGCTTCTCTAACAATTTGATGCTTTTTTTGTTGAAGGATTTGTCCTTGGCCTCAAAATATGCCTCAGTTTTCGATATCACTTCTTCATTGGAACCAAATCTCTTTCCCTGGAGCATTCTTTTCAGGTCTGCAAACAGCTAGTAGTCACTGGGGGCCAGATCTGGAGAATAGGGTGGGTATGGAAGCAATTCGAAGTGCAATTCATGTAGTTTTGCTATCATTGCGATTGACTTGTTACACATTGCATTGTCTTGGTGAAAGAGCACTTTTTTCTTCTACATTATTGGCTGTTTTTTTTTTTGCGATTTCTTTCATCAAATGTACCAATAAAGCTATATAACATTCGCTATTGATGGTTTTTCCTTTCTCAAGGTAATTGATGAACAAAATACCTTACGGAGGCCAAAACTTTGCCTGCTGATATTTGCACCTTTGGTTGCTTAGGATGCCTTTTACCTGCTGCTGTCCACTCAGCTGACATCTGATTTGACTCCGGAGTGAAGTGGTGGATCCATGTTTCATCCATTGTCACATATTTATGCAAAAGCTCCTTTTTGTTATGTTGAAACAGTTGCAAACAATGCTCCAAATAGTCAACGCTTTGTTGTTTTTGATCAACTGTGAGCAAACGCTGCAACCACTTTGAACACAACTTTAATTTTGGCAAACATTCATGCAAAATGGTGAATACACTGTCTTCTGATACCTTCAACTCCTCTACTATCTCAGGCAACTTCAAATTACAATCGACCAAAACAAATTTCTGGAGTTTTTTGGTGTTTTCCAGGACAACTGGCGAATTTGGGTGTCATGAGCGTTCAGCTTCATTTGTGTCTGTACAACTGTTTGTGTCTGTACAACATTTCACAACATTTGTGTCTGTACCACCTCTTAACCAATATTTCTGATGGCGCTGAGTCTGAATAACATTTATCAAGCTATTGCTTTGCTTGAACAGTATTTTTTTCCATCAGAAAGCAATGCTTTATCAACATAGAAAATTCAAATTTTTCCATTGTTTTGAAAATTTGTAACAGACCTTCACTTAAATAACTGTAATTTGCAAATTAATAATCCGATTGGGCTCAAATTTTGACATGTGCCATTTGAAGGGTAGTATTTATGGATTTTTTTATTAGTAGTGCCATCTATATCTCAGCCTAAGGACTTATTGAGTGATGTGTTATAACAAATTGTTCTATAAAAAAGGCATGGAATTGTTAGAGAAGTGTTGGAATTAGTGTATCACCCTAGAAGGAAACAATGTTGATGAACAAAGTCAAATTTTGCCTAAAAGTTGTTTTATTAGTTAGGCTCAGGATATATTGAGTGATGTGTTAACTATATATATATATATATATATATATATTGTCCAAAGGTAGAAAAAAGTAAATATTTTAGAATTGATAGGTCCACAAAGAAATTGATATTTTTTAAATTATTCATTTTGTTCTTTCTTATACCTGTTTCTAGCTTTTTGCTATCTTCAGAGAATATTTGTGATTCTCTGAAGATAGCAAGAAGCTAAAAACAGGTGTAAGAAAGAACAAAATGAATGATTAAAAAATATATAAATCTCTTTGTGGACCTATTCATTTTAATATATATACTCATGTGATCATGCTTATCTAGAGCCTTGGCTCTGGCAGATGTGAAAATGTACTGATCACACCAGTCTACTCTAAGATTCATTAGGCATGTAGCTTGTAACTTATTCCGACCATTTCACCATTTATCCAAGATACGATACATTCATATCTTTAACTCCAAACCACAAAATAAAATAAAGCTGTTGTTTTATGTATAACATGATGTTAAATTTCTTTGTGTTACTTTCATGTTCTTGACTTCAGTTGCTCAATTGAAAATATGATGAAAAGCAATGAAGATATTCATCAAAAAAGCCCCAAAATAGTATATCACAAAGCTTAGAGATCGATATCAAAACTTTTTGTTGAGTATTTTTTTTTCATTGATGTAATACTTTCTGGTAGATTTCACCTTCAGTATAAAGTATTTCATGCCATGTATATACACTTTCTATATATATATATATATATATATTTTTTTTTTCCCCTTTAATTCACTTCTTTACTCTATATCATTCTTTTTAGATGTTTAACAACCCATGAAATGCAACATGCTTTCTGTTGCTTAATGGTCAATGTACAAAAAGAAATTAATTAAATTTGTAAAAGTTTGTTATAAAAAGTTATCTTCATTGTTTACTGATTTTTTTTATTGAAATTTTTATTCTCTCTCTCTTTTTAAAATTAATTGTTGAAGGCCAAAGTTCATGATTATAAAATCACAAAACATTATTTTTCATAGTTTTTTTTGGCATTATGTAAGATTTTTCACATGCATTACCTTCAAAGTGATACTTTAGAAAAAGGAAAAAAACAAACTTATTTGCAGATATCAAGATAAAGAAATAAGTAAATTTAATACTTTTAAAGTGTTTTTAACTTTAAAAAATTATTGAAATCATTATTCTTGTATATCAATGTCTATAAATTAGTTTGTTTATTAGATGATATATTTATTAAAACAATTTTTTTTTCAGTTTTCACTTTCTTTACATGAAATGGTTATATTTATATAATTTCTATTGATGTTAAAAAAATATACTGTAGAAAATTAATTGAATTTGTGAATTTGGTTGTATTAATGATTTTGCTCTTTTTATGCAAACTGAAAACTGCATTTGTGAATTTGTAGTCTTTAATAATTAGTATACCTTAATCCAAATGTGAAGAATCAACTTCAAAAGTCAGTTAGCTAAATTGAAATTAGAAATATAGGATTTTGTATAAAAGCATATTTTTGTCTGAATTTCTGAGATTAGAAATCATTATAACAGGTGTGATTTAAAAAAAAAAAATCAAGAATTTAAACAGCCCAGTTGGACTGTGGAATACTCTGACTGCATCTCTGCTGAGGGATAAGGCCTCTTCTCCCAGTGAGTGTCTTGCATATGACATAAAATCATCTGATGGTGAGGTTCCAGTCCTAGAGCTTTAGGAATGTGGAGTACTTTTTGATTGTTATTACTCCCAGGTCCACTCCAGGACCCCAGAGTGGTAGTACTTGTTAGGGTCCCAACTATGGTTCAAATAGAACTACTTAATCATTTACTACACTGAAAACCATTTAACTGTAGCAAATAGAACTATCAGTGTTAAAAAGCAATACTTGAAACCATTTAACTATTTACTAAGAAATGAGTGCTTGTAAAAAATGTTATCTCCAAACTATTTTTTTATGAATCATATATATTTAATATTATTTACTTCCATTAATGTATATATATGTATAAACAATATTTGGCATTAAGTAACCTACAAGTGTTGATATGCTATGAAACTCAACCAACTAACTTAGAATTATAATGATGTTTGCACAGCTAAGCAACTTATAAACTAATGATGTCTTGATGCTAATCCTTGATAGTACTTGATCAGCAGTTTTTGTTGAAACACAGCATTAGGTAAGTGCAGCATTCTTCATATTCATCAGACCTAGTTTAATTTGACTTTCTTGTTTCATAAAATTGAAATTCATTCCAATGGTAATATTTGAGGATATGGAAGATCTAAATGAAATATGATGGCAAAGTTTCCTATTATGTTAAAAGTGAAATTTTGAGTTACTTTGATCACTGGATAACTGTGGAATAGGTGTATTGAATGCCGAGGGGACTATTTTGCAGAGAATTAAGATTTCAGTTATTATTCATTTCTGTTTTGGTGAATATAAATTCAGTTTGAATATTATATGAACACTCCTCATATATTGATGTACTTGGACTTGTATCCTCTTGATTTTCCTTGTTATAAGTACATTTTGGTCATTGTATACTATGACCTTTTTTTTAGTTAACTGATATAACATATTTTTTTAAATACATTGACTTAAGAACAAACTACTCACAGATTTGAATAAAACATTGGGTTCAAAATTCCCAGAAGCTTATCAACAACATAAACCTGCTGAAGGCTGGATTGTAAAACTGCTGAAATGTTGTGACTCTAAAAACATCCAAAATAAGGACACTAGTCAGAGTACATCAGTGTATAATAATGTATTAGAGCTTTAGTACAAAAGTACTTTAAAATTTGGTTGATTACAATAGGCAATAAGAATATGGGTTGGTATATATATATATATATATATATATATATATATATATATATATATATATATAGTGTTTGTGTGTTGACACCGATACAACTCGAAGACTACATGGGAAAGCATGGAGGAAAACTGATTACAGCTCCCAAGAACTAGACTGACAACATGAAGATCAACAGAAGAAACATAAACAGGAAACAAAAGTTGCCTCATAGCTGAAGTTGCCTCATAGCAAAAGTTGCCTCATAGCTGAAGAACCTAGTCTTCCCTACTTTTTACCTATAGCTGGAGGGAGAATAATTGGATTCATACCTTTCCTAAGGGTATTAGTACTATATGAAATGCAATCAATCTTGTCCAGGATTTGAACTCGTGTCACCATGTCCATTTCCTACGACAATAACCATTACACCATGGGCACCTCCAGATAGCAGCATAAAACAATGCTATAAGGACCAATCATATCAAAGCAAGAATAGATAAGTTGCAACAAAACAGCAAATGTAGATTATGTAGTGATAAACGAAATGATCTATCACATTATCAGTGACTGCAGCAAGCTTGCACAGAAAGAGTATAAGACTAAATATGACTGGGTGGGCAAGGGGATCCACCGGGAGTTGTGCAAGAAATTGAAATTTGACCATCCGAACAAAGGGTATATGCACAATCTAGAATCTATCCTGGAGAATGAGATGCACAAATTCCTCTGGGATTTTGAGATATTAATTGACTCATTTGTATAGATACAAATGGATCACCTAATCTTGGCCAGATGACCAGACCTAATAATAATCAAGAAGAAAAAGAGAACTTACTGAATTGTGGAATTTCCTGTCTTCCCTGACCACAGTAAAATTGAAAGAAAATGTAAAGAAAGATAAGTACCTGGACCTTGCCAGGGAATTGAAAAAAACTGTGGAACATGAAAATGACGGTGATACCAATTGGTGCTCTTGATACAGTTACTAAAAAATTGATACTGGGACTGGAGAACTTGGAAAGGAGAGGAGTAGTGGAAACTATCCAAACTACAGTATTAAGATTGGCCAGAATACTGAGAAGAGTCCTGGAGACTTGAGATCACTCAAACTTCAATGGAAAACCATCAACTAATACTGGTGTGAAAAACTCTCTAAAGAGTAAAATAATAGTAATAAAAACGAAATGCAAATAAAGAAAAATCTATTCAAAAAAAGGCTTGATGTTATTATAACAAGCATGTATAAAACCAAAAAAAAAAAAATAATTATGGACACAAGTGGTGTGCACAATCATTAGATGGAAAAAGAATGTGTGCATGTGAAGAAGTGTATGTATCTGTATTTTTCTTTTTTCTGTTTGAACATTTGATTAGATGCATTTTTGTGTATGTATATTTTATCTATTTATTAACCCCCTTTATTTCCCTGCCCCATCTATGGATTAAATGGTATCACTGCTGTTCTTCTATAAAGAAGGCTTTAGAATTAAATAACCCATGAAGGCTGATATGCCATTAAACAAACAAAATTTATCTATTTATGTAGTGTTTATTAATAAATAAATTGTTTACCCCCCCTAACTTTAAGCAAGTTAAATCCTGAATGAAAATCTATTTATCATACCCAAAGGAGGCAGTGGCAAGGGCAGGGATAAACTTGGAATTCTATCTTCTTGATTTTTCTTTCTACATTTAGTGAATCTAACCATCCTTATCCTCCTTTCCCAGATGTTACTTCAATTTGTCTTTTTCGTCTGTTATCTCTTCCACTCCTGCTTTCCATGTTCATTTATTGCTCACTAGTGAAACTGCTTTCATACATTCACAGTGGAAAGTTTGAGCAATTACTTTCTTTTTCTTCTTCTTCTTCCTATTGATTTTTTGTTTGTCATGCAAGGGCATTTTGAAATTCAAATATTTTCTTATCACTCTCTGATGGGTTGTTGAATTTGTTGCTAAACTCACAAATGAACATGGCAAAGAATCAAAATGAAATGATATTTTTTTTCTTTTTTGTTTCTTCATTTGAGAAAATTGGAATATTATTTTCTATCTTTTTTTTTTTATTATTCATGATATTTTAATATATTTTTTCAGCAATGGACCTTTTATTTGCAATAATAAGTTTAAAAAAAAATACCATCCCTAAATTGCTTTATAATCAAAATATTTCATATGATTGGGTTTTGATTTAAATACTTGAAGTATAAAGATCAGTTTATGAAATAGTACTGACTTATTCAAATGATTTCTTTATATAAATTCTTAGAGCTTGTCATGAGAAATATGTTGTAATATGCTTAACATTTGTTGTGTGAGTGTGAATGTTTGAAATATATAATTTTGTCTAGGTTTGAAAAATTAGTTCTTTAAAATAAGATAAAAATCTGTTTTTAAATGTGGAATTTTTAAATATGAGACTTTCAAAACAAATGTTGATGAGTTTATTACTGTCAGAAAGAATTAATATAAATCCTATGATTATTCTTGATAGACTTGTTACATTGTCTTAAAAGTTTTTAAGTAGGAAATATAAGATATACTTACTCAATTTTGAAATGAGGTACACCATTTTTGATTTCAGCAAAGCAGTTTATTTTACAAGTGAATATTGACATCAAATTCAAATTTTTGATTGCTCTAATTTATTGTCAGTACTATCTTAAGTTATTAATAGAATAATAGTTTTTGTTATCTCCATTCCCACTAAAATCAATCTGTAATTTAGAAAATTGGCAGAATATTTTGAAATAAAGATTAAAATTGCAAAGGTAATTTGACCACAGCCAAGCATCAGCTTGTTAATTTTTATTTTATTTTTGTATGATATCTAAAATTTTATATAATTTTAATATTTAAAATAGAGAATATTGTTGTGTAGCCCTCACTTGATGATTTATGCTATATATATATATCTATATATCTATATATATATATATATATATATAATATGTGTGTGTGTGCCTTGCATGATGATTGGTCAGTTCCCATCTCTTTACCTCACTTAATTTCTTCTCTGGTAGTTTGTCTTGATGTCTCTTTTGTATCATCATCTTTGGTCTTATTCATTCTCTTCTGCTTTTATCCCCAGTTGTTCTTAGTTCTACTCTGCTGAGATGAAGAATAACATGACCGCAACTTCATGAGCACATTTTTGCTTTTATATATTTTTGACTTTTGATTTTTACCCACTTGGCTTAAATAGGGAATCAGTGAGAGTATGATAGAGCATTGAACCTCTCATGTTGAGAGTTTCTCACTCATTAACTTATTTTAACATAAGAACCATCTTGGTAACCTGACTAAAACGATCCAATCAGTTGTGGTCTCAGATTTGACAAAGGTTTTATAATGTTGACAATATGAACAAACTATTTAGAATTATCGACCCAAAGCAGATATAGAACCAACCTCCTATCAAAAATGTAGACTGATATATTTTCCATTCTTGCAATCACTTAACTGTGGAAACAAATTACTAACATTAGATAGAAGTACTGGTGTTAGCTAAAATAGCTCCAAGTATTACTGTGTGCAAACAAGTGAGCTCTGGTTTGTCCAAAGATGTTAAACTACAAATTATGCACTTACAGTTCATATATATATATATATATATATATATATATATATATATATATATATATATATGATTTGGCATGAAATAACCCATAAGAGGTTGATATGCCATAAAATCAAACCAAATCAGATTGACCCAGAGTTCAACAGTTGTCCATAATACTGGTTGAATTTATTTTTCACTTGAGTAATCTACATGTGAAAAATAGATCTCACTGATCTGTTATGGAACAATATTAGTTGACAAATTTACAAATGTAAATGTGATATTGATTCATTATGTAAATCAATCTCACTCTTAAACAATGATTTATTAGATCTTACCTATCAAATAGAATTAACAAAAAACAAGACTCCCCACAAAAAAAAAACAACAACAAAAAAACTAAAGCAATATCATCACTAACAAAATGACAAAACTTCTATATAAATAATTCTATTCATTTTCTTAGCATTGTTAATGCTAAAATACTAAAAATACTTCGGAACTGATTCTTATAAGAATATGATCTTAAAAGGTTGATATTATCGTTTATGTTTTTAAGAAATAAATATGACACATCAATATTAGATATTTAAATAATTAAGGAGAATTGGGGCATAATTTTTGACTCTAGTCACAGTTTTTTTTTGTTTTTTTTGTTGCTAATATTGAATTATCTTTTATATGTAAACAATGATATCATTAAAAAGGAAAATATATAAAATCATTCAACACACACAAGTTTGGCAATTTCTTGATTATCAGGTAAGTATGTGTGATTTAAAATTACTTACACTTACCTGAGGGTCATGAAATTGTGAAACTTAAAGGTGGGTGAGTTTATTAATTTTTCTTTTTAATGATTTCATTGATATTGTTATATTGACTATGATATTTTTGTATTGAGCACTATTTTATTCTCTACTGTTGGTACCACTGTTTTAGTTTTTAAACTGAATCATATTTGTTATATAAATATGCCTCATGAAAAGAGGATAACTAGTATGATAATTTTCCTTCAATGTATAAGATTTATTTTGTAAATACAGATAAGTTTGATAACTTTTCTATAAGATATAATGGGATATAAAAGTCAAAAGAAATTTTGAAAAGAAGCTAATTTGAAGAGATCCATGCACAAAATGTTAAATTCATGTGGAATCACCTGAAAAGAAAATTGAAAGGAATGTCTCGTATTTTCAGATTTTTTTTTTTTAGTGATGGAATGAACTGAATGCCAGAAAATTTCATCCTTTCAAAATTTCTTTTGTGTTAATAAGTGATCATACTTGTCTTTTATTTTAAAAAAAATGATATAGCTCATAAAAAAGTGATCATACTTTTTCTAATTTAAAAAAATCTGTTTTATATGGATCTGGTCAGCAAAAATATAGGTAGGTCATTCAGTATTCAAATAATTTGATTTAGCATTTAAAAAAAAATAATCTCATTCCAGTTCTTCACATGTATTTTTATTTCTTTTAGTTTTTAAGCTCACCACTATAATATTCAGTTGACTCTGAGTAAATGCAATAGTTCAATTTAAATCTAAAACTAAAAACAAATTATACTGATGTCCATAATGTTCATTCTACTTTTGAATGACATTGACACTAAAATTACAATATGGAAAAGGCTTTACAAGGTTTAAAATCGGGATCTGCTTTATTTTATTTTACTGAAAAATTGTATCATTGACACACAGACTTAACATTGAGTTTAACATGAAAGCAATTGTTAGTGGGCCAATTTGATTTATTTATTTCATTCAGACTAGATAGGTCTGAAAAATCAAGGTTAGTAGATGGTTGCTCTTGGAAATGTGTGTGTGTGTGTTTTGTTTTTGTTTAAAGCTATTTTATTTTTTTGGTTTTTAGTTCAAGTTAAATTAGCTTCAACAACTAACCCTGACTATTTAAAAAAATAGATGTATGAGCTGCATTTTCAAACAGTAATCATTTAATTTAAATAATGCTCACGATTTTAGTATATTTGGATGACCAAAATGGGATAAACATCTTATAGGTAGATCATTTTGCATTTAAGATGTTTAGATTATCTTTTTTGGCAGTAGGGGGGATTCGGTATGATTGGTGGTAGTTCATTTTAGATTTAATTTCAGTTTACTTTCAATTATTTCATAAAAAATGATAAATCAGTTCAGCTGACCTAAGTCATTTCTTGTGCAAACAACCATGAAAACATTTTTTTATTTTTTCAGTCCTTTAACTATGAATCCATAATTTTATGGTTGTTGTTCATGAACCTAAATAGAAATGCTTGCAAACTTTACAGTGGTGGGGTTGAACTGAAGTACAGTTGTTGTAACAAAATGTTTTGTGCTGATTGGCAATTGATTACAGAAAATAAAACTTTAAAAAGTTTTTTTTGTATTGATAACACCTTTTATAAATTTTTTCTAGCATATTACCCATTAGAAATCAAATCTCTTATTTGTGCTGCGACTTAGAAGTTCATATACTCTGGTGGCCTGAATGCTAATTGGGAATCCCTATTTCTCCATTATTGCCTAGTAATAATAATACAGCCATGATGTTGTTAAATAAGATTATATTTGCTATTTTTCAGCTTGGAGATGTTGATGGGAGGGATGCAGGTGTGTGAGAGGTTCTAAGAGTTAAGTTAAACAAGCCATATATATATATATATATATATATATATATATATATATATATATATATGTGTGTGTGTGTGTGTATTAAATGTATATATAATTCAGTGAAAGCTTTAATTAATGATTAAAGAAAGAATCTGGAGATCATTAGCAACAGAAACTATTTTAATGCACAGTTGGAAATCTGTATGAAACTCTATCTAGCTTGCTTTAGAGTATTCTTAAACCTTTTTGATATTGTATTGTTACTATAGTTGATTTTCTAGCACTGTCATTTACAAATATAATCAAATTTCATACTACATTCCTGTTTGCTGTTCTGTATTTTCCATACATTGGGGGATTTTGCTGAGAAGTTTTTTTTAACCCCAAATTTGACTATTTTTGTTTGTCAATTTTGCTGGAAAATGCAGTATTGAAAATTTGGCAGCAAAAGTGTTTAAATAGACTTTCTTTTTCTGTTATCTTCATTTATTATAAAGATTATAACACCTCTTTATTAAAGATATTAAGATCTGCTAACAACTAAAATATATTGGTAGAACCACATAATGTTATTTTCATTTAATCAAATGTTTTCAGTCAGCTGATTGTATATTAGTTGACTTTAAATAGGTCCTTTATAATTTAACCCATTGAATCTGAGCGACTTTTTTTTTGTACTGCTAACTTGAAATACTCAGTTGGCCAGAATTTTGGTTGTAAATAGCAATTGTCAATGAAATGTTGCAATTTGATATTCTTATATATAATTTCATTATTTAAAAAAAAATATATTCTAGATTGTCTATAGAGTGTTGTAACATGTTGTTTAACAGTCTGTAAAGCATCTAAATAACATATAACAGCATTTTATATTTTCAGCTAATTTTCAAGCCATGACCCCTGAGTGAAAGTCCAAGGGTTAAAAGCTGTAGATAGATTAATTGAAGTTTCTATTAAAGATGCTACCATAAAGATAATCATGGTTGCCTCTTTTGTAGCTGTTTTATTTGTATGTGAAATAACAATTCTCTTTCAGTCTTGATTGATTTAATTTGATTATATTGTGATAATAAACATTATACTCTGTCATTGTCTGGATTATTGCAAAGAGATGCACTTTCCTATCAAACACTTGTATTCCAATATTTTATAGCAATTTTAGTAATAAGCATCTAAGAAATAATGTATACTCATTAACTGTAAGTAATGCATTTTCTTTCTTAGGCTAATTAAGTTGAATTTAGAATTTTTTTTTTACACTTTAGGGATTCTTAATTATGATGTATTTATTTTATATAGAGTGTTTTCTCAAAGTTTCAACTACACTATTATTTGAGAGAATCAGTGAAATATTTTAGATGTGTGCTGTTAGTTTGTTAATACTGCAGCATTGACACAACACCTGTTTAGCTTAATGTCATATTTATTAGAGAGCTAACAACTACAAAGAAGGAAGACAACCATAGATATATGAAATACCAAGTTAGATAACTCAAACTTTAACATTACTGGTGTCTTCTGGTGAAGAATGGAGTTCTGTTTAAAATTTAATTATAAAAAAAAGTTTATTTATGCAGCAAGTCTCTCAGAATATCAGAAGAGGTTCCCACTTTCGTCAGGCAATCTGTGACCTGTTCTTGCCCCCTGATCCATTGTTTTGATGTACTTCTTCGCCATCATTTCCTTCACTCAGGACACATCAACTCTCAGACACTAGTCACTCAAAAGATTTGATGATTTTAAAGTTTCTACCAGAGACACATTGATTTACAAAGAACTTCAAGCAACCTGGGTAGTCTGAATATCTCTTGCAGTATGGCAGCTATCAATACACCGGTATCATATGCTTCACTGAATGAAAGAGACTCTGAGGCTAATGGACTATTTGTTACCCTGTCATTTTTTTTGATAACCAGCATATTGGAGCCATTCTGTTAATTCAGCTACAAACAAAGATAAAACTCTCTCATGAGGATCTATCCTCCAAGCTAGCATAAGTGGCCTCTGAATAGTGAACAATATTCTGACCCACAGGTTTTCCCAATTGTGGAAAGGATATAGAACCTGTCTTTGATTTTAATTTTGGTTGTGACTTGAACAGTAACTTCACTCTCAGAGATTTACTGTATTGCTTATCTGACACACATCAAATGATACATTAGGTTGAGTCTGAATGGCTACCCATATCATTTGACTGGTTAGTCTTTTTAGATGTCTTCTCTTGACTCATCATTTTTTTCTTAAGGACCTTCCCTTTTTTTATGTCTTGGGGATATAGATGAAGCATATTGATTTTAGTCTATAGTAATCCCATTTTTTTTTCTTTGCTTAAAATCCAATCCCAAAAATTGGAAGGTTCCATTTCCATATATTCCAACTTTGAATATTCTTTTTAATTCTGAGATCACATTCCTCTGAAATGTATTATTTCCACGGAATATGAAATGATCTGCATGCATTACCAGAATACCTATCAAGTTACCATTTGCATTATGCCCAAGAAACATTGCATTATCATATTCACTCAGTATTCACTTTAGGTTAGTTGTACCATGAATGAGGTATATCTTTTAATCCATAAATACATTTTTTCAGCTTCCATACCTGTGACTCTGCACATACATCAGGTGGTGGGCTAAGAAATACCTCTCTTTCCAGCATACCATTCTGCAGAAATGCTGAGGTGAAATCAATGTCTCCACCTACCACTTCATAACAGAGGCTGTTAACATTACAAGACGTATAGCTTTATGGCTACATGTTGGAGACTCTGTTTTTAAATTATGCAAATCTTCATAACCACGAGCAACAAAGTGGGCCTTCATTATTTTATTGTCCTTGGATTTCTCTGTTATCACCCATCTTGTTGATATACATTTCTGACCCATATCAGGCACACATTCATATACTGGTTGAATTTCCATTTTTTCTATTTCTCTTTGTTTTGCATCAATCACAGCTTGTCATTGTTCTTGTTCAGATGGGAGCAAAACTACATGTTCTTTACAACTTTGTTACTTGGTGTAATTGTCTCCATTGATCAACATGATCCCAATTGATACAGATTGGATTTTTGTTTTCTACTTCCGGTTTTATAACCAGCCAATGGCTATATTTTCCAGTTGATTTTGACTGTGTGCTCATCATCTTCCCTTTTCTCCTTTCTTCACTTCCATTCATTTTATATTTTACAACTGCGTTTCTACATGGTTTTTCAGTTTCAATTCCTCACTTTTGCTGTCAAGACTTTTATTATGTTGTCCTTCATGTTCTTCCTCCAAGACTTCATTTATCTCATTTTCCTCATTCATTGGACTTCCAAACTCATTGTTTACCTTCATCAAGTAACATGGATACATCCTGTAAAATTTACCTTCATACCTGATCAATACACACGGACTTTCCTTAATCAATACTTCAGCAGGACCACACTATCCCTTGCAGTTTTGTCTTCTATAATAGACCCTGTCACAAATCCTTCATCTGGGCTTACATTATATCTCAGTGTGCTCCAAATTTTTTCACTTCCATGAAGCTTTTCCTTGCTGCATGTAAGACATTTAAATTTTCTCTAACCACGTTGCTGGTTGTTGGAGCTTCCAATGCAGGTAACTGATCAGTCAAAATTGAAGGTGTATTTATATTTGATCCAAGTACAAGCTCATTTGGACTATGTTCCAAATGATTCTGAAGTCCTTTTTTTACCCGAATAGTCCAAGCTAGGGCTATTTCTGGCTCACATTTCTTATCTTCTAATGACTTTTCCATTGCTTCAGCTACTGTCAAATTGTGGTGTTCCACAATACCATTGCTGAATAGACTTTCTGCTGCTATAGTGGATGCTTCAATATTCAACTTTGCATTCATTTGCAAGTAGCCTTCATTATTAACCCCTCCCCACATCCTTGTCACTGAAAAACCATTTGGCAGCTCTAAAGTATGATATCCACATTTAAAAATATGTTGCAAATAATTTCTTCACTCTTTGTGGTTTTAATTAGCCTAGTAGATGTGTCAAACTGGGTGTAGACTCCAATATTGGTTATGCCCATGTTCCTTTAAATCCAAACATACAGTGTCATTAAACCTGCTTTCAAGAGCCAATCCCACTATAAGTTGAAGAGGTTTTCTAAATCTAAGGCAAACTGAACAAGAATCATAAGCATTCTTAATTTGATCAAGAAACTCCTTATTATGAAAGACTCTACTGGCTCTAACCAAGGATATCAACCTCCTTTGATGCATAAGCAAATTACCTATGTAATTTCTCAGTCTTGCTTCTTTACTCCATTCTAGAACAGTTTTCTAAAGCCTAACAATGTAACACCATTTTTGGTGATTTTTCAGCCCCCCAAAACATATTAGTCAATGGATGACTATAATGTCCAGAAGTTATCCTTTGTAATTTGTTGTCATTTTAAAAATTCAGTAGCATTCTATCAGTTTTTATTGATTTATGACTTAGCAAGGGTAAATCATTTTTCATAATGTCAACCTCTGACACTTTACACTCTCTAAAGTTAGGAGAAATTTAACTGCTTTAATAGCTTTTAGCACTACTCCATCTCCAAAACAAAATGTCTTGTTAGACTTGGCAGTTTCCACTAATCACTTATCTCAATCATTTTGTGTATCAAAGAATTTTCCCTGCAACAGTTTGTAAACATGCAAAGTCCACGATTGTCCTATCTCATGTCTCCTTCACAAGATTGGACATTTTTATATTAGAATCATTTATCAATGTTTTGATAAGATGAGTCAACATTAAATAAATAAAAGTGTACCTAGTCTGAATCCCCAACAGTGTTAATATCATTTCTAGAACTAAAACTTGTACAGACTTGAGCAAAATGTTTAGTTAAATTACATTTGAAACAGTGCATTATCTTATTTTGTCTGTCTATGGGATTTATTTCATTTCCTTGATAAGTTTCTACTTTGGTACTGATTGAAATTTACTGTTTCAATTTCCTCTTTAATAGCAGGAACAGTTTTGTATTCCATTGATAAAATGTCTGAAAATGCTTTCTTTAATGTATCTTTCATGGCTATATATGTTAAAGTTGTGCATGTTATTCTTGCTAGCTTTTCTTATACATTCACTGCATTCAAAACAAAAAAGGCCTAAACTCCTTCTGGCAAGGTAATTCCAAATTTATGCAATTTTTGGTACTAAATTCATACTGTATCAAAAGCATTGTTTACATTCGCTCCTGCTATCCTAGAATAGAAATCCTTGAATCCTTGTCCATAATGACTTGTAACCATTCTGTTTGGCTGATATGTTATTGCGAAATGTTGAACACATTCACGTATGTTCCGGGGTAGTTTCAAAAATACTGTTGGGCCCTATATTTCTTTCAGTAAATCTGTGAATAGAAACCCTATCTCTATATCTTGCTTCCATTCCACTGGCAACTCATCACCTTGCAAAATAGGTGACTGTTTTTTAAAGGAAGCCATCTTTCTTACACATGTGTTCTGCATAAATTAAACAATAATAATTTCTGTCACATGATAGAAGACAGTTTTCGCTACCAATGTTTTTTTGTTAATTATGCAGCACTGACACAGCACGTTTAGCTGCTCACCATATTTATTAGAGAGCTAACAACTACAAATAAAGGAGACAACCATATATAAAGATATGTCAAGTTAGATAACTCAAATTTTAACAAGTGCCACTCACCCACCGATGATGGTTGATTCATCATAGGTATTAAATAGTCATTGACCATGATGGGAAACTAATTTTTCAGTCCCATTATGAAATATTTTTGGCAATTGTTCTGAGGTAGCATTGTGCAGAAAGTAGGATAATAGGAAAGTGATGAATGTAAGGGCTGAAGAGTGAGCAACATTCCTCCCAAACACATTTTGTGGTGAAAAGTTGTAAATTCATTGATTGAATAAATTTGTTCATGAAATAATTTTGTAATTGTATTTTCTAAGAAAATTTGGAAATAAATTTCAAGTCAATCAACTCCCAGTATATTTATTTTCATGAAATCTCTAAGATATCATTTGGATGCTTAATATATCAACTTCTATAAAGATTGTTCTCTGGAGAAATTATTTTGGTATAGTAGTGTGACGCAAAGAATTTACTTTTATCCCAAAACGGGGTTTTAATTTTCGCACGTGTGAAGACGGGGCAGGTTGGCACTTGATCCCTTATAGAATAAGTCCTCGTTCAGAGTTTTTTCCTCGGGCACATATCTGGCATATTATATGGGGGATTAATTTATGTCCAGACTGACCGCCGCTGGCAAGGGGTTCCAAATTTCACACTATACACACACCCACCAAGGCCACTAAACTTCCTCCCCTAGACAATGGAAGATATGGACCTCTAGGTTGAGACGTAATAATATTAATTATAGTAGTCGGCAATTCCAGTTTCCCGTGTGATATTTTAAAGGAATTAATAGGACAATTTTAAGCAAGATAACATAAGGCAACGTGAAGCTGGAAAAGAAACATGAAGTAACAAATTCGTAGAAGACAATGCAAATAACAACTTCGACCACGTGGGAACATTAAAATACATGAATCTTTTACTACACATCGATATACACCTTCAAAGTGTCGAATATATAATAATTGAACAGTCCATGAACATAAATGTCTTTATTCTTTTCTTTTCTTTTCCTTCAAATTGAGAGAGAGAGAGAGGGTATACAAAATTTGGTATAAGGAGACACAGTCCCAAGGGTACTTATCTTATTTTTTTTTTTTGATGGAGCTCCTGTGGAGAATCTTTCCTCTTTTACGGGCTAATAGACTTTATGCTATTTTTAACACTGGCTTGAAGAACTTGGGTTCCTCGTGTCCGAGATATATTTTTGTCTTCTTCACCTGGAGTACTGGCTTTTGGTCTGTCTGCCACGAGCCCTGTCCAATAACTAACTTTCTTATTTTCTATTTCCACTGACGGGAAGGAGTCCCCACTTCCGTTTTAGGGTCCCAGCCAATCATTTGGCTTCTACCTTTTTCCTTCCTGTATCAGGCGACCCGAGTGAGGTTACCAAGTATAAACATCTGTGGGTCTCCCCTCTGTGACCTGCATTCTTTCTTAACGGTCACTCTCTGATGGCTTGCTACTGTTAATTCAAACACGGGGAATAGTATTAATCTTATTTCTATCGTCTCAGTGGGACATCACGTGACAGTAGGTTCTACATGATAATATCGTGCTTACCTTTTGACAACCTCTATATGATACTGGAGATAATTTGTGTTCTGGGAAAATTGTATTTAAAAAATAGAAATTGATAAATTGTTAAATATAATAGTGAAATATAAAATTATCTTTTCTGTATTGTGGTATTTTTCATAAGAGTGCATATCTTGTGAGTTTTTATTAGAATTAGTGAAGGGATTAGTCAAGGAAGTATAAATTATTGAAAGTTAGTACTTTATAAATGTCTACACCTGCTAAATGAATATTATAAATTCAATCATAATCTCTTTTAAGATACACCATAAAATTTTTAGTCTTGAAGCCACATTTTTCTTGATAATTTATGCATTATGATTATATAACTTTTTAATGATAATGATGATGAAGAAAAATTAAGAATAGCAACAACCACTTTTCTGTAGTCTAAAATGGTTTTCTGATCTTTATTCATCCTTTACTTACTTGGATTTAAAAGCTATTGCTTCAGTAAGCTTTTGTAGCATCTGAAAATCATGGTTGTTTATTTCAGTTGAGTGATAGTTATCAAGTACTTTGTCCTCATCCCTTGTTTCTATATAGAGAAGAATTGCTTTTCTTTTTTCTTTCTCTTTTAGTGACCTATTTCAACAGGCTCCATTTGCAAGAGTTTGAATATTATACTATCTATACAAGCTAACATTTGGAATAATGACATTGTTTAAGGATTTTTTAAAGTATTGTATTCTTTAACTTATTGCTTTCATGTGATGTAAAATTTCCTAATATTGGACCAACATTTCTATGTTGAAGAATATAAATATGACAGCCGTAGAATTTGAGTGAGAGAGAAGAAAAAGAAAAAAATCCTCATGAATTATGACCCAAAACAGTGCCACTTGCACTAAAAATATGCCATTCCTAATCACTCTTGTGAGCACAACCCACAAAAGCCCCATATATTGTTTCCTCTTTCTATCCCTTTCATGAGCCAGCTAATCTAAGATTAGCTGACTGTCAAGGTTATGGGGTAAGAATGGGCTAAACTATTTGTTACCTCCTTCTGGCTTTTATAATCTCTGCTCAATCACATGGTTATGTGTTCATGCATCTATCTATTGCTTGCTTTTCTATGAAATGGGAGGTAAGTTCTTGTAAAGGTAATCAGAAATAAGTTCAAGTTTATAAGTGTTTAGTTTACACACTTAGAAAGGTTAATTTTATGCTATGATTTTTTAAAAGATATTTGAAAATTATAGTTTTCAAGAAAATATTTTAAGAAAATACAGCTTTTCTGGTTGTTGTTTAAAGTATATCATTAAGAATATTGGTGAAAGTAAATACACAAAACAAAAATAAATTAATAGATTTTTTGTTTCCTAGTTGATATTTAAAACTAAACTATATCCAACATTGTCTTCAAAATTTTCCTTACATTATCTGAGAATTTCAAGTTTGAGAAATATGCTTGTGTGTGTATTTTAAAAAAATCTTATTTTTTTAATTTTTATTAAAAACAATAGATTAACCATTTGAAAATCTGAACTCAATATTTTGGTTTGTGTGCTATTTGACTATGTACTGTAAGTGCTCAAAGAGATCACACTAGATATCAATAATAAAAGACTTTGTACTTCAACCATTCAGTCTTTCTTTTTGTGGAATGCTGGAATAACTTTAAACAAAGATATTTGTATCCTGGATTGAATTTTAAATGTGTTCTATACTCTATTATTTATTTGTTTGTGAATTTTGTGGGCTTAGGGACAGAGGTATCTGAAGGCCAAGAGGGTAAGGCTTCTATAGGTTATATTTATTAAACCTTTGCTGTAAGAAGTGCTTCAGTTAAACTGATGTTTCATCTGGAAACAACAGATTACAAAAATATCTGAAAGTTACTGTTTATAAAATTGGTACTTTTTGTTGGGAAATTTTTTAATAGGGAAATATTTACCCTCTTCCCTATTTATTAGATATTCTTGTAAGATACACAATTCTTAGTAAATGATTTAGAGGAGAATCTAGCCAACTTGAAATAAGCAGTAAATGATATTAGGAATGTCAAACACATGCTGCAATTTAAATTAATATTCATTGTACAACAGGAAAATTCTTCTATAATTATTAATAATTTGTTTATATACATCAGACATAGTAAATTGAACTTTTTTGGATAAACTAATTGTGAGTATTCATTGATTTCTTTACTCTTATCCTGAATCAGCAAAATATATAATTATTTTGCAATTCTTGATATGCAAATGTATGAAAATCTTCATAATTTTGATATGTATTTTTTTAACCCTTGGTTAGTTGCTTTTTTCTTTTCTAAATCTTGATTCTTGCCATCATTCTGTGACAGTATAGATGAAAAACAAGAATAAAAGATATGACACTTGAACTTTAAAAGGATGAAAGATAATACTAGATAAAATGACTGTGACACTCTAAAAGTTTTAAAATGTTAGAAAACATGTTGATTAAATGGTAAAAATATATTGCATGGGTATTTTGAACTAAAGATTTGTTTTAATATCAAAATACTGTATCTTCTCTGGAGATAATTTAAATGAAGATTTCATTAATACAAAATACATTACTAGTATGTATAGAGAAAAATGTATCTGTCATAAGTTAGGGCTGTTTGCCATTGCACAGATTAATTTTAGAAGATGTGTATTCTCTTGAAGTGTCTTTAAAAAATTCTTTTTGCTTATTTGCAAGGTGAAGAAATAAGACTGACCATTTTTAGAGATCAAGACCAATTTGTTGGTAATGATTCCCCCCTCACACACATACACACATAGAGAGTGTAAAGCAACTGAATTCAGGCAACCTCCATTTATAAGATGAATTGGTTAACCCTCATGGAAAGAGATAATATTCATGAAAAGTGTGTGATGTTCTGGTTGCTTCAAACATGACAGAAGCTATCTTTCCATATGATTGATTATATGCATTCAGTCAGAGTCAAGTAGCAGTGATGATAAGAAAATCATTGAACATAATTGTACTACTAAGTTAACAGGAGTTTGAATAATGTTGAGCTGTTGTGGTTGAATGTACAAAAGCGACCAAAAATATGTAGGAACTGATGACTTGATTTGAGTTGTTTTGTCTAAAAGAGGATATAGATCAAAGAGAGATAAGACAAAAGAAAACATGTCATTTTCACTCTTAGTTCTAAATTGGTAAATAACTAAAGGTTAATAAAAATGAATTGGAATTGATGGTAAAGAGGTTTAGAAAATCACTATCATTAGTAAAAGACATCAATATTTCTCTTCCATTTTCAGTTATTTCTAAAAACTTTTTGTTTACTTTTTAGATTTATGACAGGGTACACTTGGATGGTGATTATACAAAAATTATATTTCAAACTGGGATTCAAGTATCACTTTTGGTAAATGTATCTTCCGAAGTATAAATTATGTGGAGTATTAACACAATCCAAGAATTAGCTGGCAGATTTTGCAGAACAGTTTGCTAGTGTAGTGAGTTTAGTTCTTATTGAGTGCTCCATTGCACTGGCCTTTTGTAAATTTATTTACTGCCTAAAATTTTGAAAATAAAGGTCATTAACATTCAAATAATTATTCAAACAATAGAATTATTGCCTTTTTTCACACAATGTTTTGACTAGTACATTTTTCAGTCTTTCTTGGGTGTAATATGCAATCTTTGAAATGTTGAAAAATGTTAAATTTGATATCATTTTGTTTTGCCCTATTGAAGAAAGAAATCAGAAAAAGAGTTTTTCCTTAAAGAGGTATCTGATACCTGTGGAAATTCAGAGAATGTATCAAGCAAAACCTTAAGTAAATAAAAACAAAGAATTTCAAATGTGTGAAACTGTTCAGTAAATAACATCAATCATATGTGAATCCAGCTCTGTTATTTATAGGCAATTTTTTTATGTGCACTTGCTAATTGTAAGTGCATTTATGTGGGTTTCTAATTTTTGGTTAATTACCTATTAGTCCAGGTTAAAAGCATATTAAGGGTAACCCCAAACAAAAATTTTTAGACCTTATTTTTCTGATGTAGGTATTGTTGGGGGAAAAAGAAAAGTTTTGGTAAATGGGCCAGACTTTGAAATATCTACCAAAATAGTAATTCATATTTTTTGTTTTTACTTACTTATATGAAGATTATTGTACTTTTCTAAATTTGTGTCTGAAGCCTTTATGATGGTAAAAACAGATAACTAGGCTACCCACATGGGAGAAAGTGAGTAAAATAGAAAGATAATAAAATAAACTTCTCAGTGCAGACACTTCAGATTTACAGTTGAGATATTTTTCACTGGATAGACTTCAAAGTTTTTAGCACATTAAAAAATTTTTTTTTTTCTTGCCATTAGAAAGATTTGAGGAAAAGACAAATAAAGTTTCTTCGTGTCACATTTAATATTACATTTAAAAAAAGAAAAAAAAAAAAGATAAGATCTTTACCTGGAACTTTTTTCAGTGGCATACACAAGCACACTAATATTGGTATTTGTATGCAATGTTTGTTCCTGTAAACTTTTCTTTTTTTTTAAATTTGATTTAAGCCCAGTTGACTGGGGCCGTAGAATATGCCAACTGCATCTCTGCAGAGGGGTAAAACCTCATCCCAATGAGTGACCTGGATATGTTATTAAACCATTTAATGGTGAGGCTCTCATCTTGGAGCTTTGGGTAATGTTGAGTTCTCTTTCATTGCCATTACTCCTCATCTGGAGTGGTAGTACCTGTTATGGTCTGATAGATAGATCAAATAGAAATAGGTAATCATTTTCTAAATCTGAAACCATTCAACTGTGTGCAAACAAATTAACTTTGGCTTGTTTAAAAATAATGTTACCCACAAACTATTCACTTACAAAAATATATATATATATATATATATATATATATATATATATATATATATATTGTAAGTGAATAGTATGTGGGTAACATTATTTTTAAACAAGCCAATACAGGATTTGGCATTAAATAACCTATAAGGGTTGATATGCTATAAAACACAACCAAGTTTAATTTTCAAAGCTTGACAATTTTTCTTGATATTAAACTAAAAATTTGCGTTCCAAGAATAGAAATATTTTATTTCATTTTATTTATCTATCTATTCAAAAAAATATTTTTGATCTATTTTCAAATTCTATTTTACTGGCAGCTTTGTTTTCCAGGCTGTTTTGGTTCTTTGAAAGTGAAGAAGTTGGTGGAGAGTATATAGGTTGGGTCTGCTGTCTGTTTCCACAGCTGAACATTTTTTTTCAAAGAGTAACTATTAAGGTTGCTACTTTTTTTTTCTTCTTTCTTCAACTTTTGATTATGTTTGAAGAATGATTATTTAGTTTGAGTGGGTTTTTAAGTGTACTTTTATTTAAATTGGAGAATATAGATATTATTAGTTAAAATAAAAATGAAATTTTTTAAAATGATGAAAAGAATAAATTAAGTCAATATCAAAAACTTGTTTTGTTTTTTTTAAATATAATCAGTTGATTGCAAGATTATTAAAGATATCTGTTGATTTTAGTTACTCTATTTAAGGATTAGATATAAGTTAAGATTAGACCAGTAACTTTGCTCATTTTGGTATCATTCAATGAAAGACATTGGTAGAAAAATTGCAATAATTCTGTGTATAGATGGTATTATTTTCTGTTTTTCATTTATTTTATAAATATAAAATAAATGTGGCAATGTAGACATGTATTAGAAAATTTGTTCAATCTGTTGTATCCTCTGGCCTTCTTCACTCTCTTAATAAAAATCAACAATATTGTCAAATGCCCCAGCCCCATAGTTGACTATGCTCTCTATGTTGACAACTTAAAACTCAAATCCACCAGAGCCCAACAACATTTTTAAGTGGTTTACCCACACAGAATGGGGAGCTGATTGACAAATGCTCCTTAAAATATACAGGTCACTGATTCACTCACAACTGGATTATGCCATTTTATCTACAGATCTGCCAGGAGGTCCTTTAACAACCCTATACACCACAAAGGCTTAAGACAGGTTTTAGGAGACTTCAGAACTTCTCCAGTTGACAGTCTATGTTGAGGCCCATGAAGCACCTCTACAACTCAGATGTGAAAAACTGGCTCTCTAATACTACACAAAACTCTAATCTTGCCCTTCCAACCTAGCTTATGAGTGCATCTTCAACCTTAAATACAAGCAACATTTTGAGAAAAAAGAAAAATCAATAAAACCTTTTGGCCTTTGGATGAAGTCTACTATCCCAGAATCAAAAATTTCTCTATACATGAAAACATCTCATCTCAAATGCCACCTTGGATTATTAAAAAAAACCCTGAAGTAATCCTTGAACTTAATCAACTCCCCAAAACCAAGACCCATCCCAGCACTAATGAGGAGAAATTTCACAATATCTTAGAACACCATCCTGAACCCCTCTGTCTTCATGGATGGCTCCAAAGACAATGACAAAATAATATGCACAGCTGTTCTAGATAAAAAAAATTATCAAGAAAGCTCTTCCAATGGAAAACTCCATCTTCACAGCAGAAGCCCATGAAATAGATCTAGCACTTGACATCTTCTCAAAGAGCAAACACTAGAAATATATCATATTCTCAGACTTGCTCTCTATCTTACTATCTTTAAGTAATAAGAAAGCTCGAGAACCCACTAATCATTAAACTGTTGAGTAGATTACACTCAATGTCAAATTGTAAAGAAATCCTCATATGCTGGATCCCAAGCCACATTGGAGTGAGAGGAAATGAAAGTACAGATTTGGCAGCCAGATTAGCCTTGGGTCTGACCCCTATCAAATTCAAGATTCCATATACTGACTTGAAAACCAAAATCAATAATGGCAACAATGCTAGAATAATAACATCCACAACAACTCTTCCAGATCAAGTCCATTTTGGGAGAATGTCGACCAGCTTTCTGAAAATCAAGAGAATGTCATTATATCCCAATTGCATATTGGTCATACAAGGCTTACTCACTCTTTTCTACTGAAACAGAAGCAACAACTACAGTGTTTGACATGTCAAATGCCTTGCATTGTTAAACACGTTCTTATAGAATGTAGAGCTTTGACACTCATCAAAAAGTGATTTTTCAAGAGGAATAGTTGGAGCGACTTGTTTGAGAATGTCAATATGGATGATGTTTTGTCCTTGAGAGAGACAGGGTTCATACCAAAGAATATGATTAATTTGGCATTAAATAACCTACAAAGGTTGATATACCATAAAACCCAACCAACCAATCTAGTCTTCTTCAAATGTCTAGTTCAGTTAAAGAGGCAGACTAATAGCATTAGGTCTAAGGTTCCAAGTGATCATCCCCAGATTGTCTTACATGACAATGGCATAGTGTATAAAAGCATTGATCAAAGTGTATCTAGTTCAATTTCTGGAATTGGTACTTTATAAAATGTCATACTCTTTTTCAGTGGAAGTGGCAGACAAGTGACATCTTATGTACAAATTAACTAATATCAGATAACCTCTAAGAATGGAGAGTTGCATGATGAGAATCTACCACTTTAATAAAGAGTTTGGTTTAAAAGGTTACTGATCATAACACACTTGAAGAAGGATGAAGGTTACCATGGCTAAAATAATGTGACAACCAAAATGGAGATAGTAATTTTTGTATAACTATGTATTATCATCATTATTATTATTAGTCACTGTAGAAATTCAGACAAATACTGGATACTAATGAACAGAATTGTTATTTATTTTAAATGCTTCATCAGCCCTATCAACAGGGTTTAGAATACACTGATTCCCCCACCCTGCAAAAAGGTTAGCCCCAGACTCAAAAAGGTCCTGGTTATGACATTAAACTGCATTTCGTGGTGAAGCTCCAGTTCTGGGGAGTGTGGAGTACTTCACTGCCATTATTCTCAGGTCCACTTTGATTTGGAGTGGTAGTACCTGTTAGAATTTTACCTAGAGATTATATGAATCTTAAAATTAGTAGTATTAGAAAGGAGTACTTGAACCCATATAATTGTATATAAATTATTAGTGTTTAATAGGAATACTTTAAACCATATAACAGTGCAACTCATTTGTATTAGATAAATAGTTATGATTATAATCAATCATTTACAAATTAATCAAAAATTTTGGCATTAAATGATTCATAAGGGTTTGATATACTATTAAACAAACTAAACCAATCACTTCATTATTATTGAATGACTTTTTGAGATCAGTATCTTCATGTTTTTATTACATTTTGACATCTATCAGTTTTTATTTGATTTGTTGAGTATATTGTTTTTATCAAATCTGATGTCTTTCCTGACAATCAGACTTAATGTTACTGTTTTTGAGATTAGGGTAAGATAACAGAATCTGTTTATACATTTTCAGTATCTATATAAAAAGTGAAACGTACCTCTTCTAAGATAAAGTAGCAAAAACTACAGTGGTGGAAAGCATGGAAATTTAAGGTGTCAGCATCAATACAATTATCAAAGAGCCAATCTCAGAAAAGCTGTATGTTAAATAATAACAGGGCTCTGGGTGAGAATAAGTTTAATACTTTTTGAATCATAATCATAATTCCTCCCAGAATTAAGGACAAACCCACAACAATTTGTATTTTGATAATCTTTCTGTCTAATTCAACTGTTACATCAGTGCTGTCTTCCTTAAAGCATCGAAATGATCATTTACTAAATATCATGGTAACTCTGGATTATTTCCTGGTGTTTGAAAACCCATCACATTTGTACAATTCAATTTCAGATTTTTATATGGGATATTTTTTTAACTTGTTACTGATGATTTCTTTTATTTTCTTTTATTGCATGCCTTTATCTATTTATTTATTAATAGATTTTTTCAATAACAAAACTATTTTAAATGGGACATTTGAGATATATGAAAATTAAAAACTTCTTTGACCCAGCATTGTCATCAGTTCATTCAATATTAGTTTTATATGCTATTTTCATGTACCTATCACATTTTAAATCAATTCAAAATATATTCAAGAACATTTAAGAATTTAAATAGCTTAACAGTCGATTCAATTTAGGAGATTATGCTTGCATTAAGGCATTTTTTGGTTCAGATACGCACACATGTCTTTAGCAAAAATAACAACTAAATTAGGGTAATTCTGTTAGATAAAGTTGGGAAAAAAAGTTCCTTCTGATGAAAGAAAAAAAATGTGCCAAATTCTTATTCTTTTGTTTAGCAGCAGCAAAAAAATTTTTTGCATCAACTCTTTTATATTCTTCTTTACTTTTGGCAAACTCATCTGTTTTTGTTTTTCTGCCAACTATCCTTCTGATTTTCCTTTTTGGTTCTAAAATCTATGCTGAATATTATTTTGTAATCCAAATTCTCAATACAATGAAGGTAACTGTGAAATGCTAATTATAATTCTTCACTCCTTTCTAAATAAAAGCATCACTATATAATTATGGATTTCTATTGTAATAGGAATCTAACAGGTTCATGGTTTATCTAGTCTTTACTAATCTTTTAAATGGTTTGAGAACAATCTTCAATTCACTGTCATAATATCTTGTGTCTTTTCTATTTCATATAAAGTCGTAGCTGTGAGAAAGTTGGAATTTTAGCAGCTTCAGTGACTTAGTCTCTGGCACCTTTTCTTGTTGCTTGTTTGTCATCTTTTACTGTTGAAGTTGATAACTGCTAATAGATAGAGCACAGTTTCAAAGAAGACCAAGGATTGAAAATCTCAACAGATAGCATGTTCTTCCATTTTTATTATGACTTTTCAGGAATGAAAAATGAAGGAAAAAAAGAAGCCCCCATCCCCCAATTTTTTAAAACCCATTTCAATGCACTTTTTCCTTTCAAGATTTAAAAATGAAATTTTTCGGTGCAAAAAAAAAAAAAAAAAAGGAATCCCCCTCTAAAAAAAAAAGAAAGAGACCCCCCAACCCCCCCCAACCCCCCAAACCTATTGCACCCTGTCAGCAGAGCTTAAAATACATTGACTGTATCCTGTGGTGCAGAGAGGTAAGCTCCTCTCAAAAGGGGAAACACCTAACATATTTCTGTGATAGCAGTAGGAGGTGGAAAAGTAAAGCTTTAAAGAGAATGAGAATGGTTAGAAGATAGTATTGTTGGTTTTTCTTTTCTTCTCTTTCTAGATATTCAGATATCATTCTCTCTAGTTTCCCTGTGTGACCCACATGAAGGGAATAAATGTATAATATTGATAATGATAATAGAAAGCAAATGCACTAAATTGGCACAAAAGGAATACAAGAGTAGACATGATTGAGTTGGAAAAGTGATCCACTGGAAATTTTGTAAAAGATTAAAATTTGACCATGATGACAAATGCTATATACACAAACCAAAATATGTCCGAGAAAATGTGATACATAAAATTCTCTGCGACTTGGAGATATAAATAAATCACCAAATCCCAGCCAGAAAACCAAACCTAGTGTTAATTATGAGGAAGAAAATAACTTGTTAAAAAGTGGATTTTGACTCTTCCAGCAGACTATAGAGTGAAAATAAAAGAAAGTGAAAAATTTGATAAATACCTGGATCTTGCCAGAGAGCTTAAAAAACTGTAGGACATGAAAATGTAGGTTATATCAATTGTAGTTTGTACCTTTAGAATGGTCCTCAAAGTCCAGGAAAAGAGAATGGAGATCAGAGGAAGAATCAAGACTATCCTGACTACAGCACTGTTAAAATCAGCTGAAATAGTTCTTGAAACATAAGGTGACTTGCTGTCACTCTGACTTCAGTGAAAAACTATCTGTTAAAAGTGAGAAAAACTAGTATAGAGTGAAAATAATGATAGCAGCAATAATCATCATAAGTTTTATATATATATATATATATATATATAAAATACTTTGTTTACATATATTGTTCTTTGGAACAAAGTATTTGGTATGAAGAGATGTTAAAAGGATATAGATTTTAAATAAAGAACAGGAACAGAAGATTCAAATGCACAGATATACCAATGGGATACAAATTACCTTTAAGTAATTAAGAAAAAATTAAAGTTAATTTACCATGTGGTCACTGACTTTAAAGATTTGACATAACCTTTTATGTTGTCAGTAGTGAGAATTTTGCCCATATTACACTTGTTTTAGTTGTTGATTTAGTACTTTGTAATAGTACATGATTTAAGTCATTTGGGCTAATTGAGAATAGGTGCCATTCTGGTATGAATCTCTATTTCATTAATATAACCTTTGACCTACGACATAAGTAGTGTTCTTTTCAATAGATACAAAATGATTTTGTATTGCTGGGAGCTGACATTTCTATGTTTACTTTATGTAGGTTAACTCTAAGCAGAGTTCTAAGATTTTATTTCCTCTTAAGTATTCTAGTAGTAAATAAAGTAGATCATGTTCAAGTCTACCAAGTAATAAAATTGTTGCCAGAGTTATTGTTTCTACACAACAATATCTGCATAAATTCATTAAATTGATCCTGTTTGTAGATTTTACTATATTTTGTATGTCTGCTTAAAGGTAAAGATATTTTTTTATTTCCATTTTTTTTAAACAAAGCACTTTATTTCAATAATGAGTTAGTAAAATATCATCTGGTTACTGTACTGGGATCCACTGCCCCTTCACCTTTTGTCAACAAATATTTTTGGTTCATTCCATGGTGTTATGACTCAGTTTGAACTTGTAAAGCATAAATTCTCTAATTAGACTACATTACACATTCATCTATGTTGCTTTCAAATCACACACAGTGAAATATGTCAGCACACCAACTGCCATGAAACAACCAACCAGAGTGGGTACCTACCATGGCTTGAACTGCTTCAGTTAGGTATTATATGTGTTGCAAACTAGTACTTACCAAAATATTGCTAAACTTTTTACTCACATTAGTGAAAGGATTTTATCATAGTTAGGGTTATTCTTCCAACCAAACAATATCTGCATAAATTCATTAAATTGATCCTATTGGTAGATTTTTCTATGTATATTTTGTATGTCTGCTTTGAAAGTAAAGGCATTTTTTATTAGAAATTTCTAACAAAGCAGTTTATTTCATTAATGAATCAATAAAATAAAAGTATTTTTGTATAATCTGTTACCTTCAGTGGAAATAAGATATGGTGATTTTTTTTTAGTTGCATTATGAATTGTTATATCTGCAACTAATCACTCATATTCAGCACATCATCAATTTATTTTTTGCAAATGTGTGAATGTATGTAATTGCATTAACAGTTGTATGTACCTATGTATGTATTGGAAGTATTTGTAAGGTAGAAAGGCTGATGCATATATTGGCCTAATTTGTTTGTACATATACCTGTGTACCTGATGCAGGTGTAAATGTGCATGTTTGTTTGAATCGCTGTACCTGAATATTTTTAGGTGCCTCAGTAGTATAATGGTTAGTGAGCTATACTTGCAGACTATTGTTAGTAAATTTGATTCACATGTAGTAGTCCATACTTTTGGCTTTGTATCAAGCTTAGTAAATGTATCTGAATATTTGTAAGGTGTGTATATGTAAAGTAACACGATTGGTGTCACAAATAATTTATTTCACTTCCTAACAACAAACTATGACAAACTTCTTTTTCAAAGTAATTCCTCTTGAGTCCTTCAATGCACTTTTGCACCCTTCTCTGCCATACTTCTATGCTCTGCTAGAAGGATTCTTCTGAGATACCCTCAGTTCAGTTATTATGACCCTCTTGATACATTATCATGGTGAAGCAGCCATGATTTGTCCCACTACAACTCTCATCTGTTCTTGTGCACTAAGCAAAAGTATACATTGCAGGTTCTCCTTGTAGACTTGCTGATTGATCATCTAGTCCTCTGGCAAGAACTTACTGTGGACAATACCCCTCACATCAAAGAATGTATCAGCATGACTTTGTCTTGCTTTCATTGGCCTCAGCAACATCAGAGACTTCTACTGACTGTTTGGGTGCTTGGTTTTTGGGTTGTACTAAAAAATCCATGTCTTATCACTGATGATGACTCTATGAAGCAAGTCTGGTTCAGTTTGGAGACGCTTGGTGATCTCCTGACACACCTGAATGAAGCACTCTTTCTGATCATCTGTGTTTGTGTGTATTTTATTTTTTATTTTTAGCAGACTTTTTGCTTGCCTAAATCTTCAGTTATAATCTTCCACACACTATCCTTTTTTTTATGTCCAGCTGATTTGTAATCCTTTGAACAGTCAACTGATGATTGTGGCATATCTCCTGCTTTACCTGCTCAAACCTGTTTGTTGAAGGCCTCCTGTTCCTGGAGTCATCTTTCACATCTGCACACCCCTCTTTGAACCTCTTAAAAACATGTGTACATGACATTGTATTATCTCCATACACTTGCTGAAGCATTTCAAGTATTTGTAATGGAATTTTCTCCAACTGGATAAAAAACTTCAAGTTTATTCGTTGTTCAGTGTTCATCACTGAATAACCTGGAGAAGAGGTGGGAGGTACAAGCAAAAGCATTTGAAAAAAATTTAATGGTTGCAAAAAGCTAAGATTACAGTTATATACTTGCAAGATATCATGTTAAATGATAACACAATCCGCTTATCCCTCTTTTGCCCTTAGCTCACACAGAACATCCAGTCCTGTTACTTTTCAGACAAACCTTTTATTATATATATATATATATATATATATATATATATATATATATATATACACCTGTTCTATACAAAGCTAGCAGTGGTGCCTGATGTTGCCTTGTTGAAAGAGAAAAAAAAAGATAAGAGAATGTTTTTGAAATAATGCTAAAATGTTTCCGTACACTATATTTCTTATTTTTCCATCTTTTGTAAATGCTTTTCATTACTTGTGAACATAAGCTGGCCAGGTAAAAACATGGATATGAATTTATTTGTTTTATTCTTTATAAATTAAAGAAAGGAAAAAAAAAAATTTTTTGTCCTTCATGTCAATCTCTCTCTGAAATTTTGATATATTATGACCTCTGATGATCTCAAATATTCTTGGAGGTCAATCTCATATTATTTATGTTGAAACACAAGTTCAAGTCAATATTTATGGAAAAATTGGGTCCCTTGGTTTCTGATCCTTGGTCAGATACACTTATAAATATACAAACTTCACTATAGTAGTAGAGAAATATTAATATTTAAATAGTCTACTTAAGCAGCAATCTTTCTTTTAGTCATGTGTTATTGAAGATAACAAATTTATTATATTTTTTTATGATCTTTATTTTTTTGGTATTTATGTCACAGTATGGTGTCAAAATTATATATGAACTTTCAGAAGTTTATAATGTCTGTACATGTCTAACTTTTGAGTACTTTTAGTTGTCATTGTCCTCTGTCAAAGAAGAAATAGTGAAAAGTCTAAGTCCAAATATTTCAATATAGACAATAGCATTTATAGAATTAAACAAAAACAACAAAACAAAATGAGTAAAAACAAAACAAAAAACTGCATATTGTGTCACATGTTTTTGATGTTTGAAGAGTTAAAGACATTTTAGAATTTCTGCTTGTAAACTTTATTTTGTTGATTGTTTGTTGTTTTAAGAAATATAGCTTTATAAATCTAATCTTTTTTATTTTTATCTATTTATTTTTTTTTTTACTACAATTTATTTTCCAGGAACTTTGAATTTTCTATGTAGTCCTAGTTAAGAATATGATAAGAGTAACCTGATGCCGAACATTTTTAGACCTTATTTTTCCAATGCAGATATCATTGGGGAATGAGAAAATAGAAATTTAATTGAAGAAATTAAATTGTAATTTACCAAAATTTTTTCTTGTTCCACAATCAGACTTGCATCAGAAAAAGAAGTTCCAAAAACAGTTCAGCTTTAGGTTACCCTTCCTGCATTTTAAACTTGGACTAATAATGGATACTAGTTTAGGGGTTGTGTTTCTCTATAATATTCAATGCTGAGAATAAAGACTAGCATTTTATAAAACTTGAACTCTTTTGGATTTTTTTTTTATTGTTAGGAACAGTGTGACTTTGTATTTTGTGTTATTAACTTGAGCATTTAGTAACCAAGGCTTAGAAGATCAATATCACAATATTTAATAGGCTGACATAAAGATCTCTTGATTTATAATGTTTAGAATATGTCTACCTTTAACCACATTAACTTATGCATACACATAGTAAATGCTAACAACTTCATGCATTTATTCCTATCTATACTATTATACTAAAGCTTGTGTTTTTATTCAGCCAAGTAGAAATCCCAGAGGCCATATTTTATTTTTTTTTTATCTCAGGCTCCACTATAGATGATACATGGTTGTCCTTGGAGATCATGTGAAGTTATCATATGGCAAAATATGCCAATTCTAGCTAAACATTGAGAGAGTTTGATATCAAGTAAGTAGGGGGGGGGTTTCAACTTCATAAATGATGGAACTGATGACATCATGATTCATTTTTTTTACATGGTCAGCTATATACTGGAGGTTCACAAGCAAGCAGTGAAAAAGGACTCTATATATTTGCAAAAGATTGAAGAACAAAAAGTATTGTATATAAATGGGCTCCCAGAAATAGACTTTTTTGTTTGTTTGTTTAAAACTGTTCTTATTGGGTGAATCTTACAGTCAGACGTTATTCTTCATTACTGACCACTGCTCCTGGAACTTTTTTAACCTGCGAATCAGTGTGTTTCTACTCCATGCACTTTTTGACTCTGGGTCATCATGGCAAGTCCAAGTTTAGGCTATTTGTAAAGATTTTTTTGACTCAAAAAATGCTTCTTCATATACATCATGCCTCTTCTGTAAATTTTAGATGGTTTGCTATTCTCAGTCAGCGAGAATTTGATTACAGACCTCAGTGAAGCCTGGAGCAATCTGTTTGATTTGGTGGCATTTGAATAGCCTCAAAACAAATATTTTTGTCAGATTAAAACAATTTTTCCAATAATCCAATTTCAAAGAATGCAGAGTTTACATTTATAGCGGGGGGTGAACTAGTGTGAGTAATTATTTTGCTTTTTTTCAAAAAAATTTCCCTTATTTATTGAATGTCCTCTCTGTGTGTGTGTGTGTGTGTGTGTGTGTGTATATATATATATATATATATATATATATATATATATATATATAAATATAAATGTGCAAATGATTAGCCTAAGCTCTAAAAATTTCTTTAAAAAGTGATCAGTTCAAGTCGTGCTGGTTTAAAACCTACAATGTAGAGGTGATGCATCTCTACAATTATTCATTACTAGGTTTCATGTGTGTAGGCAACACAATCTTCAGATGAATACTAATAGTTTTGAAGTTGTTTGCCTTCTATATTCTTTTTTTTTTATCATAACTGAAGTGGGTATTTGGTTGGGAAGATGGGAAAGAAGATTTCTCTCTCAAATTTTCCCTCCTCCTACCTTTACCTTTTCTTTGCTCCTCTTTTTTCTTTTTTCTCTTCCTTATTTTAATCCCACTTTATTTTTTTTTAAATTTTGCAATGAATTATGCAAATGAGTCTGGAGAAATAGCATAACAGGAATTTATATAAATGACAACATTTTGATACTAATTTTGTTTTTTATTCAACAATTTACTGCCATCTGGGTATTCTAATATGCATAATTTTTTCCATGAGGCACAATTTTTCTCACCTCCTTTGCATGCTGGTACTTTATTATTTTCTACTTAATGATTAGTGATTTGCCTGTGTTGTCTGAATTTTCTCATTTGGTTTGCTGTACTGTTACTGTTCTTTCTATCTTGAAACTTGTTTGATGATTATAGAATTACTTTTTCCATTCAAGCTTGAAGTCCCCATTCAAATCTTTTTATTATTAATGTTTTCAGCATCCTTTACTATTGCTTTATATATTAAATTTTTTGTTAGGCAATTCTTGGCGTTTCTACAGTCATTTTATATTTGGATATCATACTGTTCTTTTAAAATTTTGGCATTGTGTCTGTTGATGATTATATGTATGTTACTTATGCTACAATATTTCACTTTTAGGTTGTTTTTATTGAATAATTTATGCAACATTTTGGACATGGTAGACATTTGAGAAATGTTAGTTTTTACATTTTTACTATATGGTGGGCCTGAATCGTTACTTTGCTAGGATGTTACATATTCCATTGCCTTGGCTATTAGTATCATAAGCGTCATTATTATAATACATCTTGTTATTAAAGCAACTATTTTTTAGGGCATTTTTATATTTTTGTCTTTGGCTAATTGAAAATTTTGCCATTACCTGAGTTTGTGGACAGTCTGTCAGCAATAGATTTACAAATGTGATTGGATTTTATATTGCTATATAGAGGCACATTGTCTTTTGATATAACTGGTAGGTTTCCCTTATTAGTTTAACCCTCATGTGTGTGCGCATGTGTATATATATATATATATATATGTGTGTGTGTGTGTGTGTGTGTATATATATGTGTGTGTGTGTGTGTATATATGTGTGTGTGTATATATATATATATATACACATACATGAGGTACATATGATAAGTTTCCAGACTTTTTTGTATGGGCACTTTTATTGATAGTACACACATGAAACTCTATCCCCTTCGAAGTAATCTCCTTCAGCTGCAATGCACTTGTTGTACTGTTCCAACAACTTCTGGAAAGCTCCATGGAAGTCCTCTTGTGTAAGTGTGTCAGTGACCTTCGTCAAAGCCTCTTTCATCTCCTCAATTGTCTCATAACGATTGCCTCTGAGCTTAGGGAATAAGCAAAAGTCATAGGGAGCAAGGTCCGGACTATAGGGACAGTGAGGAACTGTCTTGATGCCTATCTTGGTCAAATAGTCTGTGACAAGGATGAAGTTGTGGACTGGTACATTGTCCTGGTGGAAATGCCACTGACCCGATTTGAAGAGTGCTGGCCTCTTCCGATGGAATCTCTTCCTGAACTCCCTTAAAACCTCAACATAGTAAACCTAACCCTAACCAATCAACTCTGGTGTATTGACTTCCTTACTCCTCCCACACCTCTCATCATCCCTCACAGACTACCTGCCTTCCTTGAATCTCTTATACCACTAAAAAACTGATGCTCGATTCATGCAAGATGGTCGAAAAGCAGTCTGAAGCATTCCATATGTTTCTGTGGCATTTTTTCTAAGTTTAAAACATAATTTTATTGCATATCGTTCTTCTAAAGTGTCAGATTGCTTTTTTGAAATTCACCAGCTGTGATAATCAGGCTTTAGTAGGGTGTATTCCAATTCCTGGTGTAGTTGTTTATTTAAACCTGAAATCATAGAAATTGGTCAGTCATCTCATAAGATATATTTTCATGGGTCTACGACAATTTTAAATGCCCATATGAAAAAAGTCTGGAAACTTCAACTGAATTTTCAAGGGTCTACGACAATTTTAAATGCCCATATGAAAAAAGTCTGGAAACTTATCGTATGAACCTTGTATATGTATGTGTGTGTGTGTATATATATATATATATATATATATATATATATATATATATATCCCCATTCTAGCAATATGGAGAAATGGTGGATTTTATAAATCCAATGAGATGAGAAAATATAAATGGAAAAGAGGATAAACTGAACTCTGACAATTGACTCCAATTTATATTTTGTCTTGATTTCAGAAAGACTTCTTCAGAATGATTGGGTTTTATTTTATTTTAATTTATTTTTGATTATCTGTTTCCTGCTATGCTAAACTTTAGAAAAACCAAATCATTTTGAAGAAGTCTTTCTGAAATAAAGACGAAATATCAATTGGAATCCATTGTCATAGTTTAGTTTATTCACTTTTCTGTTTATTTTTCTTCATCTTGTCAGATTTACAAAATCCACCCTTTCTCTCTCTCTCTCTCTCTCTCTCTCTATATATATATATATATATATATATATATATATATATATATATATAATCTTTAAATAAAGAGTGGCCAATATCAGTGATAAGGCGTGTGTGTGTGTGTATGTATGTATATATATATATATATATATATAAGGATTGTATAGACACAATCAACTGTGCTTGGTGACTATCAGTTTCTCACCTATGTGATTGTTAGACCACTTAGTCTATGGTATCCTAACTTAAACATGCACACTCACAAAGATGAGTTAAAAATTATCCACAGTTTTAGTCTAGTATCAGATCAACTGTACAGTTCTCATTGTGGTCAACCTCAAGTAGGATATAACAAAAGTGTATAATTATTGCCTCATTCTTGTAGGCTCTCTATTTCACTGGCTTTTCTGAAAAATTTAAGAAATTTTTTTACCTTTTGATTTAGAAATTTACAATTTGAATAATTTTGATCCATGAGATGATTGTTTTACATCTTTCTTTGCAGGTCTACTTAATGAACTTGGTTGACAATGCTTTTACAAGACTTTTGAACTATGCAAAACGTGTGTAAGCAATTCAGTGAAAAGAGCAACAATAACAACAATGCATGGTTGCACATTGTGCTGGACTTTGATTTAAATTGTCAACATCCGTCCTGTCAGTAGTCATCACTGGTCATCATAGTGACGGGGTGGTGGTGGTGGTGGCAGCAGAACAAGGAGACGGTGGGTAACCTGTAAGGAAGTGCCACCACATAGAAAACAATAGTGTCATCCTCATCTCCGTGAGGTCAGCATCGACAGTCATGGTTAGCCGCCTGACTTTACAGTATTGCAAGATAATCCTCGCCACATCAATGGTGTGGTTCCTCTTGGATGTCTTCCTTATTATGTATTATACGGACTGTGCAAGCAGCAGCCGACAATGTTCTGGTGGTGATGGTGTCAGAAATGATCCAGATGCTGAGAATCGGGGAGGTGGTGGTGGTGGAGGAGGAAAATTAGGGAGCTTCTTCAATATCCCTAGAGGTAAGTTTTTTTTCTCCTCTACTTATTGACGACAGTTTAGAGGCTACAATTTTCTCTGATAACCATGGGGAAGGTGAGGTGATGGTTTGGAAATGGAAAATGATTTTCTTAATATTAGAACACTGGATGTATGTCGGTGCAAGTTTACCTACTTGACAAACTAAGTTTAAATTTCAGCTGAGCCAGATTATGTGCATTTTGCACACTATAATGTTCTTGAGAAAGGTATGAACCCACTTTTCCCTGTGCTCTCTCCCATTTTCAAATATCTTGATAAAATATGGTACGTTTTGAAAGTTGATAAAGAATTGATGAGTGTACAATTGGGCAAATCACACTGTCATGATTACTTGCTTAAGCAGGAGCAGTCAAAAGCTGTTACTCTCTTAGTCAACCATGATTGTTGCAATTGATTAGAACTTTGAAGATGAATAAGGTATGTAGGCATGCCTCTCACAGTAGTCTATTCTAAGAAAGTAAAATGAATATGTTTGTCTAAATTCCTGAGAGGAGGAACTATTGTACAGTGATATACTCTGGCTATTATCCTTATCTTGGTGGTTGTTGTCACAGTGTTTTGCTCATTTTATCCTCTGGCTTTTTTCAACCATTTATTGTGGTTAGTAATTTTCGGGAAATTCTGAACCAGACCCTTTATTTAATCTATGGGATAGATTCTCAGTCTGCTGTTTGTGCTTGTTTAAGTATTTGCTAGTTTTTTTTTCAGTCTGATATATAAAAACCTCATTTTGCTTACTACATCTGCTATTTCTAAGTAGTTACTCATTTAAGTCCTGTTGTCCATTCTTATAGGATATTTTCTATCAATTTATTCTTTATTCCGTAGTCCAGTTTGACATTTCCTATACCAGGCTGCAGGGTACAACTGGAATTTTTTCTGTGTAATTTTTCAAAGGTGAAGAATACTGAAGAATAGTTGATAAAAACACATTTTCTACATAATTTGTCTGTCATTTACAAGCATATAAATTTTGAATGGTGTTTTGTATGTATGTGTGTATATATATATATATATATATATATATATATATATATATATATATGTTAGTTACATTATCATGATGTCATGCTAACAGCCTGGATTCTTTTGAGTCTCTTTTGTCATCCGTTTATTGTTCATTACTCTTGGCAAATCCTCTTGACGGCATCCAGTGTCTGCACAGAGCCATTGAATGTAAGTCTTTGCTGGCTAATCAATACTGGTGTGTCCATGTGTATGCATTTACCAACTCTTCCACATGGGCAGGATGTGACACAAGGTCAATTTTTAAGCACAGTTTAACAGGTTTGGACTCAGTTTTCCTTCTAGCCTTGGTGCCTAACCAAGGCTAAAGAACTCATTCTGCCCTACTATTTAGCCATAGCTGGAGGGAGAATAATTGGATTCATTCCTTTCCCAAGGGTATTAGTACTATGTGAAATGCAATCAGCTTCATCAGGATTTAAACTCATCTCACCATGTCCATTTCCTATGATGATAACTATTACACCATGGGTACCTCCAACTATAGGAGTCTTTGAGATGTCTTTACTTCTCCAGAAGTACTCAGCTTGTCTTGTTTATCTTACTTTATGGTTTGTGAGATGGGAGGTAAGTGGACGTACAACCACTCTTTTTTATGGGGTGTAACTTCCAAGATTTACTCAAAACAGCATGCTGCATTTTTGTGTGGTTCTCATTTAGCTTTTTCTCCAGGTGTAAGTCAGGATCTAAATAAAGGTCTTTTTTTGTCTTTTGTAATATGTTTTCTTAAACAATTTTTTTAATTGAGGAATTAGAAATATTGGTTTAATTTTGGGGGGAAATTAGTTTTAAAAAAAAAGAAGATATAATTGTGGGCTATCATAGATTTGTCAGTGACAGACATTTATATTTAATGTTTACATTATTTAGACATGATGAGCAGGTAGTATTCATATTAGTATTATGCACATTTATTTACATTAGTTAGTTGTATTATAAATCATATGTGGATTAAGCTGTATTGATGGATGTTTAGGTTATTGCATGATGTATTGCATGTGAGAAAAATAAGCAACAATTCCTTACAAGTCCTGTCGATATATTCACCAAACCTTAATTTGATATATTTGAGCTGTAGCAAATTCAATGTTACCTAAATTGTTCTTACAGAAAAAGCCAGCAGTCATACCTCTCAAAGCAGAAGAGGATATAATAAGAAACTGTTATGGTTATTATTAGCAACAACAAGAAGTATTGTCTTTCATCTTCAATTTTTAGTTGCTTTTTTATCACAACTCACTGAGGTCATCAATAATCTATGACAGTGAAAAAATTTTCTTATAACCAGTGAATATTTATATTATATCTGAGTAAAAATAGTGATAGTTTGTAATTTTTTTTGAACAAAAAGAGATGTAGACCTTTTCTGATTTTTTATCTTTTGTTCAGAAGAAAAGCTTATGGCAGGCAAAGTTTTCAGACTGTAAATTGGACTCAGGGTTAGAAACTGGTTTAGAATTCCTGTGTAATAAATTTTACTACTACACTATACTAAATTGAATATGAGTGTCCACTAAACTATTTTTAAATTACTATTTTTACTTTTTTTTTTTCTTTTTTTATAAATATATCAATAAAGAATTTTTTCTTAAAATAATTTTCATGGGTTTGTTTTGTTTCAATGATGACAAATCCTTGTTGTTGATTCATTGGTGTTAACTTGGATAATTAAATGAGAACAGTTTGACATTTTTAGAATTTAAAAAATTTTTTTGCAGTTAGGCTTAAAATAAGAACTTATCCTTGGTTAAGATTTTTTGTCAACTGTCTCATGTATGGTAACTGACAATCTTGAAATAATGGAAATAGTTAGATACCAATTAAGTGAATAAATGGATCAACAGATTCTATAAAATCCTTTCAATGAAATTAGATACATACAGTTTGAATGAAACAAAAAAAAAAAGTTTATCCTAGGGGAAAAAAAACTCATTTGTTTACATTCTTTATACACTAACCTTGAAAAAATTTTAGTTAATAAACTTAGAACTTAAAATTTAGATTTAATTTAATTTTTCCAAACTGATATTCTTTCCTATAATGAAAAAAGTAATTGGCAAATTGATAATTTTTTTCTTTTCTTATAACTTGCAGTGCAGAGTAAATATTTCATTATTAAGTTCTGATGATAGCACAGATTTCCTTGATTCTTTCTTGCCATCCCTCCCTATTATCCATCACTCTTAGCTGGTCCTTTAGCCAGCATCTAGTGTCCACACAGAGCTGATGAATGTAAGTCTTTGCTGGTCAACCAACACTGATGTGTCCATGTGTTGGATGGAGTCTATTGGTTATGAGTTCATCCCTGGTTCTCCACCAATACCCAGTATATGTTTATCTTGGATAGTTTGTGTTACGGGAAGTAGGTGGCCATACACCTATTTTTTTGTTGAGTGCTGCTTCCGGGATTTGCTCAAAACAGCATGCAAAACCTTTGTGTATTTCCCATCTACCTTTTTTTCCCCAAGTGCTTCATTTAATTCCAGGTAGTGCAGCTATACAATAGTACTGATACAGCTACAGATTGGAAGAATTTCTTTTTTTATTTTATCAGAGATTGAATTTCCATATAGTCTATAACCTGTTAAACGCAGTCAATGCTTTCTATATGTGTATGCCAACATTGCTTTCAGTAGATGAGATATTGTTTCTGAGGTATGTGAAATGGTCCACTAATTTCAAAGGCTTACCATTTAATATGGAGATGGTATCATGTTGTTTAAAACACACAAACTCTGTTTAATCTGAGTTCACATAGAGGATTCTTTCTGTTTGTTCCAGTCTCTACAACCAAAATTCAACTTGAGCAAGTGTATTTGCAAGAAGCGCTAGATCATCAGCATAGTTTTGTATCCATGATAGTTTCTCCTGGATGTTATCTACTTATTTAGTGTGAAACCATTTTTTCCCTACATTTATTGACATTTGTAGTGTGTAATTTAGGCAGATTATCGATAGAACTGATGCTAATGTATCTCCTTTCAAGACTCCAGCAACTATACCAAAGAAATGAATTTTTAAATAAAGTTCATTAGAAATTTATTATAGGATAAGAAACAAAATCTCCATTTTATCCTTTTGCTTTTTTCAAGTGTTTATTATAACTAATAACTTTTTGAAAAGTCTGAACCAGAGCCTTTATTTAATCCATGGAGATAAATTCTCAGTCTGTTGTCTGTGCTTGTTATTTACTAATATTTGTTCAATCTGGTACACAAACCTTAGTTTGCTTACAGCATCTGCTATTTCTAAGTGGTCACTCATCTAACTACTGTTATCCATATTTAAAGGATATTTTCTATCAATTTTTTAATCTTTTTTTTTTTTTTTTTTTTTTTTTGTCTTTATTGCTCTGAAATTTCTTTCATTTACTACATTTAGTAATTTATAAAAAAGATCAATCAAAACATATTTAAAAGAAATTATAAATAAGCAAAAGATTCTAAACAATATATAAAGTTTTATATTATTTTATCATTTTAATTTATTTAGGATCTTTAAAAAAAAAAAATTAAGGAGGAGTCTCTGTTGGCGTAGTGGTTAATGTGCTTGTCTATGATATCAGCATAAAAAAGATTGACATAAATGTTAAATAAAGTTTAAAATATTCAGTTTTTCAATTCACTTTTTTTTTTTTAAGACAAAGTTTCATTTAACAATAAAATGCTTATTTTTTTCATTTTTTTTAGATAAACTTGATAAATGAAGATAAATAAATCCATCATCAAACAAAATAAATCAATTTAGATTTTTATTATGTAAAATACTTTTTAAAAATTTCAGAAATTGAATTTTAGATTATTTAGATTTTCAAAATAAAATGATAAATAAAATGTCAATGGTTATTTACTACCCTTTAGATATTCCAAATTGTAATTGCTTATTATGTGTTTCAAGGAAGAAAATAGCTTTATTTCAATAATTAAGCAATTTAATTGTAAAAATGATCAACAAAACAATTGCTTAATTGTAAAGATCTCAAAAGACCATACTAAAATAAATAAAACATTTTTTTTTCTCTCCCAGTTTGAGAGCCCAATTAGCTGGAACAGAAGAATATGTTGATTACATCTCTGCAGAGGGGTAAGACCTCCACCCCAGTGAGTGTCCTGGATATGACACAAAACCATCTGATGGTGAGGCTCCAGTTTTGGAGTACCCCTTCATTGTCATTACTCCCAGGTCTTCTCTGACCCGAAGTGTTAGTACCTGTTAGGATCCCATCTATAGGTCAATCAGAACTATTTCATCATTTACTATACTTGAAACCATTTAAGTGTGGAAACAAAGGATTGATATTAAATTGAATTAGTATTATAAAGCAGTGCTTGAAACAATTTAACTTTGTGCAAACAAAGGAATAATGTTGACTAGAATTATCAATGTTGAATAGTAATACTAATATCAGTATTTGAAACCATTTAACTGTGTACAAAGTAGAATTTTTAGTGTTAGATAGCAATTAACTGTGTGCAAACAAATAAGCTCTGGCTCATTCAAAAATTGTTACCTACGAACTATTTGTTTCCAAATCATGTGTATTTGATATATATATATACATAAACAGGATGTGGCATAAAATAACATGCAAGGGTTAAACATAATTAAACATAATTTGATTGTTGTTATACATGAAAATTAGTTATCACTATTAAACAAGAGTTGTGAAAGTGGCCAAGATTTTGTGAAAATTTACCTGTGACCAATGCCATATTCAGCCCATGTGTTGCATATTTGAGATTCTCTTGATTTAACTGATCTTGACTGTATAAGCCACTGATTTTCCTCAGGATAAACCATAAAATTTGGTTTTTGATTCTATGCTATTAATAAATCATAATTCAGAAATGTTTTGGTTCTATCCTTTTAGCTATGGGAAATTAAAACAATGGTATTGCAAACTTAATTTAGTTTGATCAGAAATTATATTGAATATGTCTCATAAAATGTAGCCTCCTGTGTTAGCAGTCTTAGTTGTTATCTCTTTAAAATGGCGTATATGTTTTTATTTCTTTGTTGAGTTAATATTTGAAAGTAAACAGGTGTATGTGTGGTGGGAGGCATCCATCAGTCTCACAAGACCCTAAATCTGTGCTTTGATCTGAATGCCTGGGTAGGAAAGATTAACAACTACCCATGCTGTGGATTTTTCCTCTTCATATCATTAATGTTAACCAAAAGAAATGCAAAGGCTGATACAACTTGGCACCTGTGTCATTAAAAAAGTTGCCAGTTTGAAGATAATGCTGGATTGCCTTTAGGGATTCAAGCTCCTGGTTTTGAATTCAGTGTTATTTTTTTTCTTCTCCAAGATTGATTGCTCACAAAAAAGCTTTTTTTCAAATTTATCGTTGGGAAGGTTGGGTTGTGATTCTGAAGAAAATGATTTTTCTTTGTCTTGAAAAACATTTATTTAATCTGTTTTTTATATTTGGAAAAAAAAATGCAATCATTGCATATAACAAAAATGAATTTTTAGTGAAAATATTTCATGCTATGTTTATCTAATGTCAAACTCTACCAGAAAGCAAGAAAGTAATGATAGTCTTGTTTCTATCCCAACATTATTTTCTTTGGTGTGGGTGAAGCTGTTCACATTACAAACTTGGAAATATTCTATATTTTCTTGGTGATAAGAATATGGTGAAGGGAAATTGATTTGATTTGATTTGATTTGCTTTGAGTTTGTGAAACCAGCAATTTGTGGTGGCAGAAACTTAAAAGAAAAAAATGACCCCCCCCAAAAAGCTCTAGAAAGAGCAAAAATTTGAAAAGTTTTTTAAAAACAGAGTTTAAGAATAAAAATGAATTTATAGTCAATTGGAAGCAAAGGTTCAATTATCTACAGATAATATTTTGGGATCATTGTGTTTCCTATATTTGCTCATGTTTGTTTTCCATTGATACTGGAATAGAAAAGAGGAATCTGGAGACAGATTTCCACAGGTTTTATTACTCAATTATATAGACATGTATATTTTTATTGTATTTTCTTTCTATTTGTGTTATTCAATGATATACATTTATATTTACATGTCACATATTTCATTAAATGGGTTGGTGCAAATTTCAACAGTTTTGTTCAGTTTTAAATTTCTTGCTTCTGTTCATAAGAGGGAGAATCCCTCTCATTATATAATATTCTCAATTTTTGCTCAAGTTATTGGAGAAGATGCTGAAAAGTTCTCTACCAAGCCAAGCCATGAAATGTACATGCTAAAGTTAAATATTGCTGGTGAATCATTTCTCAAGTTTCTTTAACCCTTCCAAAAAGAATTCAATATAAATGAATAAAAGCTATGCCCTTTTTGGTTGAGTTGAGAACCTTTTAGCATTCTTTTGTATAGTGTTATATATTTAGCATTTATGCACCTGTGCATGAAGAAAGAAATTATTGGCTCAAAATCTGATGTATTAGGTTTAATTTCATTTGCAAGGTTTTCAGATATAAATTGCTGTTTACTTTGAAATAGCTACATCCTCTAATGTGGCTCCTGAATTATAAATGAGAAAAGCAATATTGCCACCTTTGATGTAAATAAATAAATCAAAAGTATAAAACATTGCTTAAGAATAATTACTGAAATAAAATTATCTCCTTAGAAGCTAACTTTTCATGCTTATATGCATATTTACATGGTTAATTGATAAAGTATCTTTCCACATAGTGAAGATAAAAACATGTTTTTGGTTGTACATAATTTTGTTCTGAGAAACTTAAGGGCAGTTTAGTGAATGATATTGAATAATAATGTTCAATAGTGATGAGGGACTATATTTGAATTGGGTGTAAAGCATCACAGTTAACAAAAGATGCAAATGGTGAGAAGACTAAAATTCCCATTTTAGTGCTCACTCTCTGTATGGACCCCATTTGGAACCAGCAGATTTCTGGTGGTTCCTGAAATTGAGAGAAGTTTTAAAAGGTCAGCATTTTTCATCCCATGCTGAAGTTGAAGTGTGCAAGGAATAAGTGGATCAAATTTGAACTGGAAATTTTCTTTGAGTTGAATGAAAAAGTAGATAGTCTCCATTTAATATTGCATATTCTATGTTGAAAAATAAACTCATAATTTTAAAGAGAAAGAAATTTTTATATCAATATTATTAATCTACTTTAACTGAAACATTTTTTCTATTGATTTGGAGATCTTATTTATCAATCAACTCTCATATATTAAAATAATTGTAGTTTCCTATTAAACTTATTTTAAAAAAAACTAATGAGCCTCACTGAAATTTCTATATTAGATGGTACTGAAATGATCTCGTGCCAGGAAACACACTTGGCACATTATTTTTTTAATTTTCTTTAACTCTCCTGAAGAAAAAAAAAATGCATCAATACCTTCTTTGTTTGACTGGGAACTTTTCAGCACCCATTTGCATGCTATTAGTAGTTCTGTTCAATCCTTTATGACTCGGAATAAATAAATAAATCTTGTTTTTTATGCAGACATTTGGTCAATAGATTAAAAATTCTGTAAGCTTGATGGCTGTAAATGCTTCATTCACTTCATTTTGACAGATTGAATGAATTCATTCAAACCAAAAACAATATATAATAATTAACTTAACCTATTAGATGTTGGCATAAATTGTTCAAAGAAAAAAAAAGTTGATTTCAGTAAGTTGTGTGTTGTTTCTTTAATCACATGTACACATTAGAGAAAAATGATTGGATTACAATTAGATTATCTGTTCTGATTGTTTCAGATGTTGTTGGGAAGGTTTGTTCTGTAAACATTAATATGCATAGGTATCTGTGTATGCATTGCTTGATTTAATTTTTTTTTTAATGCTGATATGATCTGTGTTGTTTTAATGAAAGAATTTATTTACAGCTGCAATGAATGAAATAGATAAAAATTCACAATTTATATTTGGTTAATCCTTTTGTATTCAAATTTAATGTAGTTTACATGATAAAAGCATTCTGGAGAGTTTATTATAAACCAGCTGGATTTCATGAGAATATGTAGAAAATATGATCACTTATATTTAAAAAAACATTTTATACCAATCATATTTCTATAATGTTCGAAACACTTCCTCATCGCCACTTTTATAATGTTCTGTGAGGGGATTAATTTTGGCTGATACATTATAATCTTTTCACTCTTGTACAATGCCAAATACTGAGTATGAAATGCTAACACAGTACTGACTTGCAATGCTATATTTCACCTATCTCACTGTCTGATTTATATATCCACCAATTCTCATCAGGTGACCCCAGTAGCAATCCATTTCAACAGTTGTGTTTGTTGACTGAAGATCTGTGTTCAAACCACATGGTCTGGTTTCACCACATTCATCTACATAACACATATTTAACTACTTATTTCTTAATCTTTTGAGTCCATAAGCTCAATATTTTGGACTGAGCACCATTTTATTTTCATGCCCTGTCTTTTAATGGAACAATTGGAAAGCTTTAAACAAAGATGTCAATGAACTGAAACAAAATTTGAATGTGTTTTGTGCTTACTTTGTGAATTTTGTTAACTCTAGTACATGGTGTTTGAAGGTCAAAGAACTAAAGGCTTACAATTTTTGTCCACATGTCTATTAATTTTTAAAAATACCTTTTATATGGTATTTCTATCATTCTAGTATTCACTTATTTAACATCAATAAAATATTTCCTGTTTATTATCTGTAAACTTTTCCTTTCACATGACGTTATCATTTTTGTTATATCATTTAAAATTCTTCTGATCAGATAATGATTTAATTTTTTTTTTTTTTGTGATTGTAACCCCCCCCTTAAAAAAGATGTTATAAGCAGTGATTGAAAAAGGTTTAAGGAGTGAAGTATATGTTGAAGTTATCTCTAGAATTTATGCTTGGAGATGTCAGGAGTCCAGATTCATCAGAGATTAACAAAATAAACCTGTGCTGTTGGGATTTGAGAGCATCCTTAACTCCCTGTGGGTAATTTTTTTAAAAAATGCCAATTTTAGTGTGTTTTGATACCATATAACTTACACCAATTATAATGGTCACACACACAATTCATTATTCTAATAAATATAGGTTTAACCTCCAATTTTCAACAAGAATACCAGACTAATCTTACTATACATAGTTTTGATCTTATTTTAATTAAGGGCTTTATTATATGAACTGAATAAAATCTGTATGCATAATTATAATGAACTATCAGTACATACCCATATGAGTTAAAAGATGAACACCCTTGTACTGCACAGTGAACAGTAAGACAAAGGGTGAGAGACAGATCTCACCTTTAAAAAAAAAAATCTGTTTGCATCAGATCTCTTTGTAAAGTTTAAATCTTTTCCAGGTATAACTATCAATTCCTGAAAGTTTGATTAAAATTGGGCGAAAAATGACAGAACCTTAGTTGTACTCATGGCTGGACAGATATTAGGTAATTTACAAAGAGATAAACAAGCAAATTTTTATTGATAGGAATTTGATAAAGGATTGCTGGTAATGTCTACATTAGTAGATATTGAACATAGAAAAGAATTTGAATTATATACTATATCCACCCACTGCAAAGCAAATGAAATAACAAAAAAAAGGGGGGTTTATGAGAATACTGTTTGCTCTTTTGAAATATTTAGGATTGGTTAATTTGAAAAAAAATTATTTTGAGGTGGAATACCTTCCCTGCTTTCAAGCCTGTTTGGAATTTTTTAGTTTATCCATTGTACTTTGTAAGCATTGTAATTCATTGTGCAATAATCCTTTTATACTGTACATTTAAATTGTAGATCAATTTTTTTGGTACTAATCAGCTTTCACGTTTACTTCACATATATAAATGGGGGAAACCTATAAAATCTTACCAGTTATTAAAGGTTAGAATTTCATGAAAGCATTATAAACAGGGATATCTTAACTTAAAAGCATTTTTTACCTGTCATTGTGCTGACATTTTTTCTGAATCGGTTAATTTTGGTATTATTTCTGTGCCCTGCAAATTTTTAAAAATTAAATTTATATGATGATGAATATCAACAAATGGTTGCTCACTGTCAGAAAGTGTAAAAGGATTTTACCTGCAAACTTGTTATATGATAGCCATTCCACTCATGAAGAAGGTGCTGCATTATTCATAGTGATCTTTTGATCCCTAACCTCTAAAAGGTTTCAACTTTCAATCTTCTCTGTCCCTTGATAAGAAGGCCTGATCCAGGTGGTGGTGTGTGCAAATAATTTATTGATCTGGAGGCTGGCGGCAGAAAACCTGTTTATCCCCACTCATGGGTGAACATCCATCAAACTTTGTCTATACACTTGGTAGTCATCAGATTGCTAGTTTCTGTATCCTTATATTTAACTTGTTCTCTCATATCTTTTAAGAAATAACCAATATGAATTAAGAACTATTTAATAGATTCAAGTCAGTTATAAAAATCCTGATGATATTTTTTTTTAATAATAGAGAAACTTCTTGTTCACTGAGCTACAGACTGAATAATATCTATCATTGTTATAATTTAAATACATTATATGAGTATATATTTATCCAACCTCTCTACCATGGTCAGGATGTGACACAAGGTCAGTTTTTATTTGGGGTAAAGTTGATTTGAATTAAAGTTTCCCTTTTAGACCAGTTGCTTAACCAGAGATTAAGAACCCAATCTGCCCTACTGTTTACCCACAGCTAGGAGGAGAACAAATAGTTTCATGCCTTTCTCAAGGCTCAAAATGTGAAACACAATAGTTGAACTTGGGTTGCTAATTCCATTTCCTACTATAATAATTGTTATGCTAAGAGTGCTTCATGATGTATGTATAATGCATATAAATCTAAAGTTTTTGTACTTTATTTTTGTTTTTCTTTATTTTGAAAATTTCATCTGTGAAAATCAGTTGCCTGTAACTTGTGATAGTGATCCTCTTGCATCCAACCATTGTCTGCATGGGTGAAGATTGGATGAAGGCCAACACCCAATTTCAGAAGGCAGATCCCATCTCCAGGCAGTACCAAACCTTCACACATAAAAATTTGGGGTCTGAATCAACCCCTACCCGTAGTGCCTCTCCAAGAGAATGCCTAAGAAACCAAACAATTTTTGTCACTGCCAATAACAAAAAGGCTTTGTAATGTACCTACCCCTAGGAGGTTAGGTAAATATCTATCATGAAAACACTGTTCAGTGGATAGACCAATCAAGATTATTGTTTCTGAAAATGCCTCTTGCTGTATATATATATATATATATAGTTCAATTGAGTATATATATATATATATATATAGTTCAATTGAGTATATATATATATATATATATAGTTCAATTGAGTATATATATATATATATATATAGTTCAATTGAGTATATATATATATATATATATAGTTCAATTGAGTATATATATATATATATATAGTTCAATTGAGTATATATATATATATATATATATAGTTCAATTGAGTGTGTGTATGTATATATATATATATATATATATATATAGTTCACTTTAGTGTATATATATATATATATATATATAGTTCAATTTAGTGTATATATATATATATATATATATATATATATATATAGTTCAATTTAGTATATATATATATATATATATATATATATATGGGGGGGTTCTCTTTAAAACCTTCCACAAGGTTTGTTACAAGCAATATTTTTTGCGCTAAAGAAACATGAGTACCATGCAAAATATTGATGGAAAAAGTGCTTTATCCTGATTGATCTTTTATATAAAAGAACATTTAACAACTTTTTTTTTCCTTAACTGTGTAATGAATGTATTTTGAAGTAGGCATTAAAAATTGTACAATTAAAATAATTCTAAAATTTCATATTTTATACTAGAATGGTCTACTGCATTTTAATTTCATTGGAGAAGAGTAGATTATATGAAAAAAGATAAGGTTTATGAAACAGTATGAGGGTGAGGAGGGTACTGGAAAGTCCTAAGACAGGTACACTAAGAAGGGAATGTTTTTGAGCAGTGGTTTTAATCTTTTTTTCATACATGCATCTATACCAGAATGTCATCACCCACACTTCAAGATTATCTGACTCAAAAAGGGCTTTCTAGATACTATGCATATAATATAGAAATTTACAAAAAAAATTTTTCTATATTGATTTATATATACATAGGAATTTAAAGCCATGAATTGAATGTCTTGTTCTTTATGTTCATCTCAGTTCAACACATTTAACACTTGCTTTTTCAAGTTTCTTTAACGGTTCAAAAAATAATTTTTTTTTAAAGTGGAAGTTGAGTTCAAGTAAATAAAAAGGGCTCTTTCTTGGCTGGGCTGAGAACTTCAGTATCTTCTCATATTAGTTGATTTTGTTTAGCATACTGATGTAGAAATAATCAAATGCTTACAAATTATTCACATAATCTATATACCATATTTCAGTCTCTTTTGAAGTCCTGTTGCTGTGCAGTCTGCCATGAAGCATATTTATGTTTTATGAAGAGATTCTGAGTACAGATTGTATAAAAGAATAATTTTAAGGAGGAACCTTTTGCACTAGTTCCAAATAATCCCTCCTCTCTTTACTTGATATTTGTCATAATTTATAGATGAGAGATAATCAATAAGTCTGCAGCTTGACATAGTTATTAGCAGAATTTTGACCTGAGATTTCACTGGATAATGTCCAGTCAATGGGATTTGCATATATATATATATAATAAAACGTTGAATTAAATGTATTGAGAATGAGATTATGTTAAAAAAGAAATATTGGTGTATAAATTAAAAATGTTATTTTCATCATTAGGCTACAGACTTATTGATATGACGTTATAATATGCCATTCTGCTTAACAAAAATATAATTTTTATGATACTTGACTGAGTCAAAAGTTTGGAAATATTTTGGTATGAGCCAGTTTGTGGTGCATATGTCACATGACTGAAGCAGTTCAATCCATGGAAGGTACCTGCTATAGTTGGTAGTATTATGGTAGTTGTTGCTTTGGCATGTTGTGCATTGTTTTGTTCAATGAAATAAATGTGCAATATAGTCTAATTTGGGAACTTATGCTTTAAGAGTTTAAACTGGGTTGCAATGCTATGGAAGCAGCCAAAATATTTGTGGGAAAGTGCAGTTGATCACTGTACAATGAGAAGAGGGTTCAAGAAATTTTGCTTAAATTACAAGGACCGCAATGATGAAGCAAATTGGGGTACGTTTAAAAGTGGATTCTGAGGCCATGCTCCAAGTCAAAGAGGCAAATTTAACATGTAGCATTCAGAGAGTATCAAGCTGGCCCATCATCTCAGTTTGTCACATTCACAAACTCAGCAAAAGCATCCAGAGCTACTGGATTATGCCTAATGTTGCCAAACTTTTGACTTACCTTAGTATATAAGAATTCATGTTTATCTCCATGCTATATCTGCTCAATAATTTAACTTATTTTTTTCTTTTTTGCATTCTATGTTTCAAATTGAAATATCATATTCACTTAACTGAATGACTCGCTCTTAATTGACACTAACTAGATCTACCTAATTGTAAAAATAAAGATTATAGCTGTATCAACAAGGTCAAATATACTTAATACATTTTTTGTATTTTTTTTTTTGCTTGGTAAATCATCTCCTTTTCTTGATTTGCAATTTTTTTTTATTTCAAAGGACTATAACAATTAATTTTTTTGCATCCCAAAAAACCTCAAATCAATAAAATGTATAATTTAGAATGTTTATTAAGTAAATGTTATTCATAAAATGTAATTCACTTTCTAGGAAATTGCTCCCTTTTTTAAATATATAAATATCTTTATAAATCAATTTTTCTATTTTGAATGTAAAGGATATTGATCATCTATGAAAGAGAGTGAAATCAGGTTTTTTAAAACGACTCTCAAGCTTTTCAGTATAAAATTATATGGAGGTGTTACTTGTATAAAATACTCCTAGATGAAGATTTTAATCTAAACAAATATGAGTTTTCAATAGAGGCCAGTCTATTATAATATTAAATCTTTGCATTTGTTTGAAACTGAATTATTGGGAAAATAGGGCATTTTAGCATATAAGGTAGCCCTAGGTTTTCCTGTTGATGAAAGTGAAATTAGTTTTCAGTCAATTTGGCTACCAGGAGTTGAAATAAGTAAGCAGTACATTAATGTTGCATTGCTAGAAAAGGATGACAAATCAGTTCAAAGAACAGAACAAATTAAATAATGTTCTTTTATTTTTATTGTTTTTGTTTATAAATAAGTATTGTTAAGAAAAAAAAGAAATGATAATTAGTAATATTCTCATTTTTCATATTTTATCTTATATAAAAGGAGAATTTGAAGAATTTTCAAAAAAATATTTTTTTTTTACCTACCAATAACTTTAAAATATTTTCTCAATGATCACCTAATTTTTGTAATAATATCGTAAGTATTTCTTAATGCTAATTGTTTGTATTTTAATAATTGTCTCTGTTGTTAATTTTGTTCTGGGCATTTATTCTCTAATGGATATAATTATTTTCTGAATGTTTTTATTTTAGAAAAACTTATATATGATTAAAATCTGTTACCCTTCTTTATTGATTTTTCTAGGAAAAAATATTCTTGCATGGGAAAATATTTATATTTCTTATTAAGATAAGTCCTCAGAGAATTTAAATCATTAAGAATATTTTTGAAAACAAACTCTCCTTGCTAAAATTCTGCCCTGAATCATAAAATGAAAAATGCATTACAACGAAAACATTTTTTTATAAATTTAAAAATCACTTTTTATTTTTTTAAAGTTTATTGAAATGTGTGTGTGTGTGTGTATGTATATATATATATATATATATATATATATAATCATGTTCTTTTATTTTTATTTTGAATTTTCTATAAACAAAACTACACCTCATATGTTGTTCTTCTAATTGAAATAAAAAAATTCCAGGTTTGTCTGTGATAGTCTCATTGTACTCGACCAATTAGTGCATGATTTGATATTTGTTATATTTTCACCTGAGTACAGTATGTGCATTCAAAAGAATAATGAATTTTCTCATAAAATTTTCTAAATTTTTGACAATTCATGTGACTTAGTAACACTCATATCTATGCACCAACCGTGTATACTTCATGAGTACAGGCCAGTGTTGATGTTCAAGGAATATATACAGTGTATTAATATGGGTCTGAGCACTGTTGATAAACCCTTTATTTTGGGACCTGTGAATGTATTGATCTATGTAATCATTTACTGTAATTTAGCTATATTAGGTCTATGATGAATCTTGACCAAATTGAAACATATTCAAGGTGCTGCAATTTCTTTTCATTTTTATATATATATATATATATACTCATATAACAATTGCGTATATATTGGTTGTATAACTTTACATAAACATGGTATTTGATTGTAGCAAATCTATTAGATCATTAATTATTCATGTTTACAGTTATATTATTATTGTGTGTGTGTGTGTGTGTGTATATATATATATATATATATATATATACACACACACACACACACACAGACATATATATATATATAATAAACTAAAAATTCTCATTGTGCTCTGATCCAGCAAAAATAGCTTATTTTAGCAAGTATCTTGTTAGAGCAATTCCCTTAAAATGCTCTCTGATAATAAAGCTATTTCCATTCACAACTGAATGACAATTTTAGAGGGTCTGTATGCACAATGATGTCATTTTTTAATAATCCAAATTCATGAATGTTACAGAAATAACTTGGTAATATTAATTAGAATTCTTCACTCTTTCTTTAATAGAAGCGTCAGTGGACCATGTGAACTCAACAGCTATCATGAGTTGTCTTGTAAATCCATGGACATTACTTATTTGTATTACCAAACTCCTCTGCATGAGCAAGATGTAACATAAGGCCAATTTTTTTAGCAAAGTTTAATTGGTTCGAATTCTGAGTTTTCCTTCTTCAAGATTGGTTGCCATACCAAGATTAAAGAGCCTAGTCTGCCCTATTATTTACCTATAGCTGGAGGGAGAATATTTGGATACATAGCTTTCCTAAGAGTATAGCACTGTATAAAATGTAAACAGTCTCATCCAGGATTTGAACTTTGGTTGCCATGTCCATTTCCAATGATAATGCCACAAGTGCCTATACATATGTATTTGTATATATGTGTGTGTTTGCCCAAAAAATATTTTGTTTAGAGCTAAAGGAAATAAGTTTTTGGAGAATCAATAAACTTTGTTTTCTTAGAAATTGTAACTCTGGGAGTGACCATGTTTTTCTTTCCTGGATATCTTGCATGCAAGACATTTGTGCACCTGTTTTGCCCCACGAGGTAAGTTGTTTTCCCTCTTGCTACACTCCCACTGATCTGCAGATCACACCAACATGCAGGAGGCGGGCATTTCTTTCTAGCTCTCCTTTGTAGTAGAGGTAGATCCTTCTCATTATTATTACAATAGGGAGGGGACACTTTATGCTCATTGTTCTCACAATCAGTCTCAGTCATGGCAAGAGGCCTGTCAAACATCTGTGTATCCACTTCTAACTCTTCATCATTTGTGGACAAGTTGTCACCATCACTTTTGTTAGAGCACTGATCCCATGCCAGCCAGAGGTCTTTAACATGACACAGCATACCATTAATCAGAACAGATTGCAAACTGATGATCGTAGTGACTTACCTTTTTGTAAACTTTGAAGTACATTGGGCTCCAAGTGTTGCATTGTACCAGTAGATGGCTTTCCATATGGGGGAACTACTTTCAAGTGACAATATGCTTTATGCTTGTATGGTACTTTACTATTATTTAATTCCCAGATGGTACATGTGTGCCCCAGAAGTGCAGCTGGATGCCCCATATCTCCACGAAAACCTTGAATGATGACTTGCTGATGAATGCAGTGCTGTTATCAGTGAGGATCTAAAACAGTGGGCCCTTCTCACACTAAATATTGAATCAAACTGTTGAATATCACTTTCCAAACTTTTTTGCCTTATAGACTGCTACTGAGAACTGTGTTGGCCAATAGTCAATCACTGTAAAGTGATTACTGTGAGTATAATGTCCATCTTCAGCCCCAGAGTCAGTAAAGCCTGATGTGGGAAACAATAGTAGTGTATACTACTATTGTTTCCCACATCAGTGCTATATTTACACCCTTAAATCTAGCATAGAGTTCTTCAGTTTTATGTACTGTACACCTTTCTCCTTTTGCAACCCATTTGCAGTGACCTTTTTATCATTGTGGTTTCTGGGGCATCTTCCACTTAGTTATCCCAACCTATTTTAACTGTGGTTACTCTCCTCTTAATAAATGCTGTGGTCATTCTAATCCATCCACCCACTAGGAAGTACACAACCAGCTTTCCACACTGTGAAAATACACTGTGTTGGGTGAGAACTCAAGGCATACTTTGAACTTAGTTCCCTTCTTTCCACCAAAGCATATTGCCCTCCTTCCAAACTTGCAAGCCAAGTACTCGTGCACCATCTTGCATTCATTCGGATTCCTTGCTTTCTAGCCCAAACTTAATTAGATATTGCCTCACTTTCGCAGTGAACATTGTGTCCTCATTGATGTATGTATGCCAGTGTTGTTTGTTGGGTAGTCTCATCCTGTGACAATGCAGCGTCTTCAATAGTTTTCATAATAGATGGGGCTATGTTGAGCCTAAAGCCTATGTATGTTAAGTAGTACCTTCTTCCCTCAAATGTTACAGTTGGATGTGACCACAAAGATTGGTGCATATGCACCTGCAAGCAAGCCTTTCAGAGATCAAACACCAAAGCATTAAAGCCCTTTTTTGGCCATTCCCTCAGTTTTTGCACTCAGATATCAGTTTGGGATGTGTATACATTGATGTACCCATTGAATTCCTAAAAGTGTACCTTAGACTTGGCTGAGAAACTGCCATCATTGAAATCAGGCCTTTAGAGATCCCAAGTTTCTTCTCTGGATAGGGAAGCAGCTATTTGTTATTCAGCTATACCTGAAGCTCATGTTGTTATTCTTGGCACATTAGAGCAGACACTTAGTATTCAGGCACCCTGAATTCATTTGGTGATTGATCACCTGACTACTTCCATGTCTTGTCATCAAACCACACCAAAATCTAGTTCTTCAATGGTGAGAACAGCACACTGGGATGGTGTTCTGTTGCAGAACTCCACAGCACCTGATTTCTACTTCTTACAGTTCTTTGATCACATTCAACCTGAATAGGAGGTCAAAACCATGAGCCTTCTCAAGCCAACTACACATTGAGCTTGACAAGATTGCCACTTTGCAACCTGAGAGAAACGACTCAAATTCCACAACAGGTACTAGTCTCCTCATCTATAGTTGTCACACACATTCCAGTCCTTTCTACCATGATTTGCACATGTCCCTGCTAGCTACAGACAGTAAACAACAAGTGAAGTGATGGTTCTGCTTTTTTTTACCTTAACCATGGATACTACTTGGTTCTTGTTTAATCTAGAGAAGACAGTGAAATTGACATATCTTCTCTTCTTGCATTTCCCAGACAGTTTTGAGACGCATGGCTCACAGTATGGCAACAGTAACAGTGCACAGTATTGCATAGTTTTTGCCCTCATCTCCTGCCATCTCCTTGTCTCACACAATCTTTTGCTATACAGTCAATGCTATTGTATTTAAAGCATAGTCTAACATCCATGAGCTGGGGTTCACCTCCCATCCTAGATGATACCTGAAGGGTCCTCTTAACATTGCTTGGCAATCTGTGAATAAATGCACAAACCAGATTATGGTCTCTCTTCTCACTTATCAAGAATGTGAGTTTCTTTAATTCTGTTAGATATGCATCCACAGATTTTCCTTAACATAGGAGGCATTTGATATACACTATAAATGAATCTGTGACAAAGGCTGTAAAGCAGTCTTGACCTGGATAGCATTCACTTCTGCTTTGTCATCCAGCTGCTGGTGAACTGCAAATGCTCCATCTGTCAACCTCAGGAATCACGTGCTTCAAAAACTTTATTCCACATAACTAGCCAACAAGTTCCAACTTCACCACCTACTTAACCACTGGGTGGGGGAACTCCAGATGCTGATCTTTCAAACTACAGAATTAACTTTTGGTTGAACTTGGTATCTACCATTGTTAGTAAGAGACTGAAATAGTTTGCAGTATAAACCAAAAAAAAAAAAAAAAAAAAGTCTCTTTCCAATTCAGAGTCATCTTCTACCTGGGTAGGAATTTCATTGGTCACACAAACCTACAAAGACATTATAATGTTCTTTTCGCTCTTAATATAATCATTCTCTACTTGTGTGCTGAACTTAGTCAGAAAACAGAAAACTCAATTGTTCTTACTCGGGTAATCCACTTTTTATGGACTAGCAGGAGTCAAAATCTGCATACATGATGTGTTGGTCTCATTGGATTTGCTTTAAACATGAGACCAATTTCTTTTTAGTTGTGACTTTGGGACCAGTCATATTTTCCTCTCCCTTAGACATGTGCACACCTGTTTTTCTCCAGGAGGTAAGTCATTTCTCCTCTCATTAAAACTGTTGATAAATCTGATTTTGTTGAATCCATTTTTAAGAAAAAGTGTAGGAGCTAGTTTAACAAAAATAGTAAAAAGAAATGAAAAATAATTATTTCTATCTATAATTGATAACCCTAACTGGATTAGCTTTTTTTTTTTTTTGGTGGGGGGTAATGTTTCTAAAGAATATAATATACCCTTGCACTTATTCAGTTTTTAGTCCCTCTATGTTCTGTCAAGATGGCTGACAATAAGAAAAGATGCAGAGAACTTTTAGTTTGTCTCTTTCCTAAGAACATTAGTACTAAGTGACAGAGATGATTGAAAACTGAAATTTTGTTAGTTCATTTCCTGATCTATGTATCTATCTTAGCTATTTCACATTCCACACAAAGCATTTTCTTCTGAGATGTTGTCTACATATAGAAAATGTTGAGGTAACTATTTTTTTTTCTCTTTCCTTTCCTCCTCTGATAAACAGATAAACACTCTTGGGATTAAGAGCTACTGTTGATTAAATTAACTCTGATAATGAGTGAGAAGATTGTGGCTTTTGCTTGGTGTATAAATAATTTTGTATGTGTGTGAAGATATAAAAGCAGGCACATGTGGCTTAATGGTTAATTTTGAAAAATGTAATCAGTAAGTCAAGTTCAAATTCTGACCTAGGCTGCTTGCTCTTCACTTTGTGCTAATGAACTTGGGAAAGGCATGAATCTACTTCTCCCCATTAGCTATATACTGGTGAAAACTTGGTTCTGTAACTCTTGCAGTGCAACTGATCTTGGAGAATTCAAACTTCATTCCATAACAGTCTTATAACAGTGCAGCTAGATAAGATCTATTACTCCCTATGTCATACAGATCTTGGAAAAGGCTTGAGTTCTGCTGTAGATTAAAAAAAAAAGTGTATTTGTATTTTTGGTATAAATAAAATTATTGCAGCATAGTCATATGATTTATTGAATACACTTTGTATTTTTCTTTTTCTAGTTAATTTTTTAGTCTTAAAAGTTTTATTTATTTGCTAATTCTTTAAACCTATTCGTTATTACTACTATTATTTTAGTTTTTGTGAGTTTTCACATCAGTATTAGTTGGTGGCCTTCACTGGAATCCAAGTGACAGCAGTCTCCTCATTCCTCATGCTGATGTTAACAGTGCTGTGGTTTGCACAGTGTCAATCCTTCCATGCATCTCCAGTCTCTTTTCAGGTTCTTTGGGATTGTTCTAAGGGCTCCAACTGTGATTGGTACAGCTGCACCTTCAGCTTTCATAGTTCATTTTTTAGTCCTCTGATAAGGTCTAGGTATTTATCTTGTTATTCATTTTTTTGCTTTCTGTTTCTTTCATTCTAGCAAAGAAGTTATTTTTTTCTTTTAATTAAAACAAGGTCCAATCTTTAATCAGGGATTGAGTGATCAATATTTATTCATAAGGATATATGCAGAATTACATTTTCCTTAAGCTATCTTTAAATGATGCTTTTGAAGGAGAAAAAAGCCAATCAATTAAGAAATAATAAAATCATCTGCTGTGAAATTGCTACTTCTTTTTGTTTAAGAGAACTTTCTCACTCTTTATCAGTTTAACAACTGTACTACTAATAGTATGTGTTTTTCTATAATTTCTGTAAAAATTTGTAAAAAAATCTAAAATGATGAAAATTAGAATGTCTACTGCAATAATCATATTGCATAACATATATATATTTTGCAGTTTTCTAAATTATTTATCAAGGGAGAAAAGTTCTTTTTGGTTTGTGTTACACTATCAGTGTTTCCAGTATCAGATCAGATTGCAGCATTATTTATTCTGCAATAGTTTAAAAAATATCTAAGTGTTATTTGCAATAATCTTATGTGCATTCAAGATATACTATACAAAAAATAAATAAATAAAAGTTACTGAACTTAATAAAGCCAAAAGCATTATTTATTGGAAGATGTTCAATTTATATTTCAGTATGAAAGATTCAATTTCTGACTTTCTTTTTTTTTATCAGATTGTGAATTTATATTTTTCTGAGTTAATTTTTTTGTTCTTGGACCAGACACATGGGATAATTTATTGTTATATTTTTAATTTATATTTTTTGAGTGCATTAGAATATTCTTAAATGAATATATATTTTTGCTTAAACCCTCTTTTATTTGAATACATTTATTGCCCGCGATCATTTTTGAGATATAAAAGAAAATTATTTCTATTTCTTCTTAGGTACATCAACTTATTTATTGTATGTTATATCAATTTTCTTTTTTTATTCATTTAAGAAAAACTAATTGCTTTATCTTATTCCTGTTTAATAAAGATAACATTTCTCAGTAATAATTATAATGATGATATTTGCTGCTACTTGTCAGAAGATGGAAATCTTACAATTTAGAGACAGAAACACTAAAAAATGGTATAGATGTGTAAGAAGAGAAGTGGTAACAATGAAAATTATGGTATATACTTATATACATTGACCTCTAAGTATCAAGAGCTGTGGTTCATTGACAAGCACGAGCAAGATTACTGGTAACTATGTCAATTGCATGTTTTATAACAGTTTAAACACTCCAGTATTTATTATTTAGACTGAAGAAAAATTTCTTTTTTCACAAAGAAAACCTGGATTAGCAATGTAAGAATCCCTAACACCAAAATTGTATGCCTTTTTTGTACTTCATAGCAGGAATATGTTAAATGACCATTGATACTACATTAAAGTTCATATGCCTTTTGGTAGGCTTTGTTTTTCATTTTGCTGGGTATCAAATCATGGTCCTCATCAAATCAGCCTGATGAGGGACTTGGATTAATTGATGACTATGTGGTACTAGGTTACATGTTATCAATAATACTCATTTGAGACACACACATATACACGGTTTGCTATATTTATGAATAAAGTGTGCTCAATATCAATGATAGAGCATGTGTAGATCTAACTTTGAATAGGATAGACCCAATCATTGGCACTTAATGATTGCCAGTTTCTTTCTTATGCAATCACCAAACCAAGAGCTCTTGGTCTAATGATTTTGTAGGCAATAAGTGCTATTGACTCTGTGTCTATACTATTCAAATCGTGTGTGTGGGTAAAATATATTCTGTATATTTCAAGATTAAATAGTTCATGTATATGATGGTGTCAGTCCTTGTCAGTGTTTAGAATGTGTGGGCAATTGGTTAAGTTGATGAAAAATTAACATTCAAGGATAATCAAGGAAAGTCAGATATCTCAGGATCAATGATTTTTTTCAGATTAAGACATGTTTTTTTCTTTTTCTTCTCTTTCTTAAAGGCATGTTTTAATTCAATTCTTATTTGCCTAATCTTTCCACATGTGAAAAATAATTTGTACATGTTTACTGTTGATTACATTTGTTTCTGCTGCCACACTGTCCCTGGCAGGCTGCATATTAAAAATAAAGTGTTCTATCTCATATCTTATTTGACCCAACCTGAAATAATTCTTAGCTTGGAAATGTAACTTTACAAAAGCTAAATATTTTAATTACTGTCTAATACAACAAAAAGAATTATATTCCTCAGATGCAATTGAATACTTTTGTATTTATGATATATAAAAGAAAATATATAAGCATTAGTTATGTAATTTGAAGCCATTACATTTATGAAACATAGATTATAACCTATACTTATCGGAACAAATATTTTTTCTCTTTTAATCTTTGTCACTAACATGATAATATTAAAATTATAAATGTGCAACACAGACACATATAATACTCCTTATGCTTTTTATACTGGTGTCTTTTATATTGCATACAAAATCGTTTATGTAAACTAAAATAAATAACATAGCAGATTAGACCCTTGTTTTATATGGAAAAATGTATCATAGAACTATACAAAAGTGTATTGAATTATTAGGGTCGGCTGAAAAGTTCATTCGCTGACAAAGATATTCTCATGGAATATGACTAAAGAAGGTTTATTTTTCAACAGTCCCCTTTACCATTCACATACTTTTTCCATCAGTGTTACAGTGCTGGAATCCCATTGGTCAAAAAAAAAAAAAAAAAAATCAACAGCAGATATGACTTCATCATATGAACTTTTCAGTCCACTCTTGTATGTGTACATTTATGGTACATCAGTATTTGAATGTAATTCTTAAATCTCAGATTATCCATAATTCTAACCCAGATCTGTTCTCACAATTCAAAATTATATTCTTGGACTATAACTTCTTCAGAATCCCAAAATAGCTTCTAAAAATCCTTAAATTACATTGTGATAAAATTCAATAAGTGTGGCTGTTATTCTCAAAGAATTATCGAGTAGCAATGATACTTACAAATAAATTGATACATAAACACAAGAGAAACTTGCTGTATGAAAATTTGATTATGGCTTAATCCATTTTGGTCTGGTTGTAAACTCTTGGATGATCATCTCCTTCACTTTCAAAATTTTACAGTTCAATTGTAACATCTTCTGAATAGTGCATAATGTAAAGCATTATAGGTAACATATGACATTAGTTTCTTATGATTTACAGTTTTTTTTTATCCATGTATTTATTCATTTCTTTGCTTTATTTTTTTCTATTCCTGCCAACTTTTATTCTCTTGATAAGATGTGGAAAATAAGAATAAACATAAGAAAAAACATAAGACAAAATCCCAAGGTAAGCAAGTTTACTCCTTTATAAAGGACACATGTGGGAGATGTTTCAAATAGAATTGTTTCCTTTGCTGCTGGTTATTATTATTATTTTACTTTTACTTTTTTTTCAGTTAATTTCTTTTATTTTTGGTTCCTTTTATTTGGCTGGATTTTTTTTGGTTGTTGTTATTAATAATTTTGTGTGCTTTTTGTATAGATTCTTGAGGGAAATTTTTTTTTTGTTAGATTTGAATATAAAACCAGTGTCTATTGCTTTGTAATGCACAAAACATGTCATTCTATGTTTTAAGAGTAGACTGAATACACCTTTTATATTTTGTATATATAACTTCAAAATATATCCATATAAAATAGTGTAATTCACATGTTGCTCATCTCAATTAGTTAGATACCAGAAACATTACAAATTGTAGCATTGGCCACAGACAGTTTTTTAAAACTATTTCAAAATTTTTAATAATTCAAATAATTGTTGAAATAGTTTAGTTTTGGTTTGAATTGACAGAATAGTATAAAGTTTGTCACAAAAATTTCTTTTGGATACTTAAAGCAGGTTTGAAATGTTTTTTTCATCCAAATGAAAAAAAAAATTAAATTTAAAAATCTACAAATAAAGTAGACATTACAAAAAATAGTGCAGTTGATAAAAACTACTTAATGGTTACATAACTGGATTGGGGGGGATCTTTTATATTAAGTTTAATGAAAAATGAATTTGTTTCATGGGACTTAAAAGAAAAAAAAGAAGACTTATCCACTATAGCAGAAGTATATTTCTAATGCTAAAACACCTTTATATAGTGGACAATATTCAAATATATTTATATTTTAGTTCACATGCCTTATAAATTCACTGTGCTAGAATTTTTAAAAAAGTTTTCTTTCTTTCTTTCTTTCGTTCTTTTTCTTTCTTTTTTTTTTAGGATCTAAAGTCTTTAGCCCAAGAATATAATACCCACTTTCTGGTAGAATTTATTACAGTAAAAGCAAAAGTATTTCTTCATGATTTAATTAAGTATGTGGCTTTTTAAAGTTTTAATGCATAAAACATGCAAGTTATTCAATTTGAAAAAAATATATATCAAACATGAAAAAAATTGTTGTTTTCTGTTGTTCTTAATCTGAAATTCAGTATTTATAAAACCAGAAATAATGTTAATATTGTGGACCATATTGAATAAATTCAGAGTAAAATATTAAAAAAAACAACCCAGGTTGTACTGTCCATACCTCTTAGTTACACTTACTATGATATTATTCATTGATGTACTTAGCTTAGTTTCCTTACATTTATTGTTATTATAGTCATATTTTTGCCTTGTGGGAATTTTCAGCTGAGTCCTTTATTCAATCTCCTGATAGTAGATTGTTTTTCTTCTGATATCCATATTCAAAGGATATTTTATATAATTTAATTCTTCCAAGTTAATTCAATTGTCTCTGCCACTTAACTTCATCTTGTCAATGCACCCATAAAATAAATCAACTGCATCTTATGCAGAAGGATAAGACCCCCACCTCCAAAAAAAAGGGGGCAGGGTGACTTGGATATGACATTGAATTGCATCCAGTATTAAGGCTCCAGCTCTAGGGAGTGTGGAGTACCCCACCATTGCTATTACTTGCAGGTCCATTCTGATCCAGAGTGGTAGTACTTGTTAGGATCTCATCTGTAGGTCAAATACCTCTGTTAAGATGTTTAGAATGATTTTGAATTACATTAAGAAATTAGCTCTTTAAAAATGTTGATAATCATAACTAAGCATAAAGTACTTACTGGTTTAAAACAATTATGAACTACATTTAATTGCTTGCAAATTATTTGATCAGAATACTTGAAACCATGTAATTATGTGCAAATCATTTGTATTAGATAGGAATAGTTATTGAGGATATGATTGTTTGAAAATTATCATTGTTAAATAGGAAGTTACTTGAAACCATATAACCATGTGCAAATTATTAGTAATAAAAATAGTTACTTGAAGCTATAATTGTTTACAAATGTTGATTATTATCAAATAGGTATAGTTATTTGAAACTTTATAATTACTTGAAGAAAAAAATGACTTTGGCCATTATATAACCCAACAAGGGTTGATAAGCCTTAAAATCAATCAACTAAACTTTCTGAACGAGAGTATATAACTTTTAATGCATTATCTAAACCAAGAATTGAACTCATAGCTACCAAATAACCAGATCTACATAACCAGTTGTTATATCCAGTTGACCATTTTCCTGTCATACAATTTTGTGATGGTAATGTAAAAAACTTTTTTGACCAGATTATATGTCTAACTATATTATAATTGGATGGTAGAATTTCTTAAGCTCTGATGTTGCTAACCATAACATTGGTATGGTTGTATGGTATTCAAGTGAAATTAATCTAAAATGTGGAAAAAAATAAGATAGAAATGATATAATTTGTTCAAAGGAAATTAGAAATATTCACAAAAGATTAAACCTATCAGAAAAATATTGTCTATAAACTGATGATGAATAATAAATGACTATAAAAGTTTGAATATCAGATCATAGTTATCATACCTATCTTCCCATTTTTAGATATTTTCATTGAAGAGCTTTACTTGTTTTAGGCTAAGAGGGCTAAATACTAGCATATATTGTCAGTAACTTCTCCCTAAACTATGTAAATACCAAATAATAGTTCTCAAATTTTACACCATGGCACTCTGGTATGCAGTGAAATGTGGTTATGGTATAGCAGGAAAAATATATGCAAAACCAGTATAAAAGAAATGATTACTATTGCAGTAAGGCATTTGACAACTTTGGAAAAGAAATTAAACATTCATTTCTATCAATAGACATAGCAGATTATGATTGGGTTGGCAACTCTTGCAAAAAATTTTATTAAAGTTATGTGAAGAATAATATTTGATTTTTATATCTAGTGATCATAGATTTAAAAATCAAGTGTGAAGAGTTACCTATTGATACAAGGCTCATTAAATAAGTTTCCAGACTTTTTTTTGTATGGGCACTTTTATTGATAGTACACACATGAAACTCTAGTTCCCTTTGAAGTAATCTCCTCCAGCTGCAATGCACTTGTTGTACCATTCCAACAACTTCTGGAAGGCTCCATGGAAGTCCTCTTGTGTGAGCGTGTCAATGACCTTCATCACAGCCTCTTTCATCTCCTCAATTGTTTCATAATGACAGCCTCTGAGCTTAGGGAATAAGCAAAAGTCACAGGGAGCAAGGTCTGGACTATAGGGAGGGTGAGGAAGTGTCTTGATGCCCATCTTGGTCAAATAGTTTGTGACAAGGATGGAGTTGTGGACTGGTGCATTGTCCTGGTGGAAATGCCACTGAGCCGATTTGAAGAGTGCTAGCCTCTTCCAACGGAATCTCTTCCTGAACTCCCTTAAAACCTCAACATAGTATTCCTTGTTGACTGTCCAGTGGGAACCTAGTGCATGCAGATCATGCCAGTGCTGTCAAAAAAAGGATCATCAAAAGTTTGTGGTTGGATTTGCTCTGCCTGGCCTTCTTGGGTCTGGGAGAGCCAGCATGCTTCCACTGGGAACTCTGTCTCTTGGTCTCAGCAGTAGATCCAGCTTTCATCACAGGTCACCAGAGCATCAAGAACTGTGGGATCTGAATTGATCAGCTCAACCATCTCCCTGCTGTCATGACAAAGTCTTTCTTTCTGATCTTCTCTGAGCACCCTTGGGACAAACTTTGCACAAATCTTCTGCATCTTCAGTTCCTCGCGAATAATTGTGTGTACAATTCCCAGACTGGCATTAAATTGTGCACTTATTGTCTCTGTAGACATATGACGGTCCTTATCCATGAAATTCTTTATTTGGCCAATCAACTCTGGTGTTCTGACTTCCTTACTTCTCCTACACCTCTCATCATCCCTCACAGACTCCGTGCCTTCTTTGAATTTCTTATTCCACTAAAAAACTGATGCTCGATTCATGCAAGATGGTTGAAAAGCAGTCTGAAGCATTCCATACATTTCTGTGGCATTTTTTCCAAGTTTAAAAAAGAATTTTATTGCATATTATTCTTCTAAAGTGTCCTCAAGTCCAGATTGCATTTTTGAAATTCACCAGCAGTGATAATCAGGCTTTAGTAGGGTGTATTCCAATTGCTGCTGTAGCTGTTCATTTGAAGCTGAAATCATAAAAATTGGTCGGTTATCTCAAAAGATGTATAGCAATAACATACTGAATTTTCAAGAGTATGACAATTTTAAATGCCTGTACAAAAATGTCTGGAAAGTTATTGAGGGTACCTCGTATATTTTGGATTTCTGTTAAAGAATAGTGTCCTTCAGAAATTGAAATTTTCTTTTCTATTTTGATCCACTTTTCCACTTAGTATTTATGTGAATTGAGATTTTCTTCTCTTACTAACATTGAATACAAAAAAAAGGAAAGAGAAAGTCTCATGTATATTGAAGAGGAAATAAAATGTTTGTCTTGTGTACATCTTAACATAGAAAACATAGCTAAGAAACATTAAACCCATATTGTTCATTGACAACTATTCTTAATTTACTAACTTAAAAAAATTACTGATAATGTTCTCCTATTATAAAATGTTCTATTTCATCTGGTCCATTCTACTGTGAAACTTCATTTCAATTCATTCTTTTCCTGTCATTATGTTTTATTATACCTAATTGATAAGTAAAATTACTTATTTGCTCAATAAAATGTAATTTTTTAGACAATGCAGGAAGTGGATTTGCTCTTTATCTTTTTATTAACAATATTATTTGCATAAACCTGCCAGGATTCCTAGCATATATTTGTCCACATAAGACCTCCATTTTATCCTGTCTCTTTCTAGTCTTTTCACTGTTAATAGATGTAGATTGTTGTCCTCTCTTATTAGGTCACCACCCTGTTAGCTGGGGCTGTAGAATATGCCGACTGAACCTCTGCAGAGGAGTAAGATCCCCTGCCCACTGAGGCAACCTATTGACCATGGGTGGCAACTCGTGATGCTTAAGGACTGGTAGTTGAGCTGTATTTGGCCCAGCAACCGAGTGGTTAAATTACTTGCAACACACCACTTTGGCCCTTACTGGGCTATACAGGCAATCGGACAGGTTTAATCAACAAAAAGCAAACAAAACCTCTCAGAATCAGACTTCCCCAGTTTTATTGTCATTGAATCTTTGGAGGAGGTCTGCCTAGCTAAATTCTCTCCTTTTCTTACATAAAAAGTTATTTCAACAACAGCCATTCCAAAAAAACTTAAGGAAAACCAAGAATGGAAACTTGCTTGTTGAAGTGGACAGCCAGAGTCAGACATAAAACATACTAAAAATGAAAACTTTTCATAGTGCAAAATGCAGAGCCTACCTGCATGGAAGACTTAACACTTCCAAAGGAGTTATCAGGAGTAGGATGTTGGCATTGGCTACAGAAGAGGATATAGCAGCAGTGCTGGGAAAACTGGGAGTTACAAACATAAGAAGACTCTCAATTAGGAAAGGTGAAGAACAAATCCAGACCAACATATATCCTAACATTTAACCAGCCCTATACTCCCAAGGAGGTTAAGATTGGCTATTGTCTTGAGAGGGTTGAGCAGTATGACCCAGCTCCCCTGAGAGGCTTTAAATGCCAAAAATATGGACACCACAGGGAAGCCTGTAGAGGATGACACATGTGCCAAATACAGTGAAAAGGATCCAGACCACACGGAGGAAGATGGCTTAAAGCAAATTTGATATGTAACTGCTGACAGGATCATTTGGCTTACGCAAGATCTTGTAATGTTTACAAAAAAAAGAAATACTTGAGGTCATACACAAGAGGAATGTGTCCTTCCTGGAAGCAAGTAAAATAGTAGGGATCTACAGGGGAGCAAAAGCTATGCCTCTGTCGCACAGAGAGCAGATACAATCAATGAAGACAACAAATATAGAGCTTTCATGCTGAAATTGTTCCAGTTGGAACTGAATGATTGGCCAAAGTTTTGGGAGCAACTTAAAAAACTACACTCGAACGAATTTTATCAAGAACCCACTTGATAACAAGTTATGAATAAAAAGAAATCCAATGAGGTAGTCCAAGCAAAAACGCACATAGGATCTACCATTCTAACACAAACGTCTCCCCCTAAAAGTGCAAAATCTCCAACAAAACAGCTCTTACATTAGTCACCAATCCGTCCCAAAAATCTGTCAAAGACAAACTAAAAAAAACTTTTTCCCAAAAAACCAGAACAACTTAAAAAGCACAAGCTCCCATTGGTCAAGCTGGGAAAATACAGATGAAAAGTCTTCTCAAGAACAAAGCCACCTATAAGAATAAATAAACAGTGCAATGCTCAGGAATTAACAAAACCTCTACAAAGAACCTATAGTATAGAAAGTATGGATAGTGACATAGACTGCATAGTTGCCTGTTTTAATCTAGAAGAGATAATAAATAACTACAATACTTGCAAACATTTAACTGTGGGAAAATAGATAAGCTCACTCTACTTTTTTGGATGTTAATCTCTTACTTATCTATTTAAATGTGTGCAAATAAATGAATGATGTTGATTTGTTACTGTTATGTAGCAATTCTCAAAGCCATTTAATTGTGTGCAAACAAATTATTAATAGTAAATAGAATGATTGTATTACATAGAAATACTTTAAATCATTTTAACTGAAGAAAAATGAGTTTGTTAGCAAGATGTTTACAAATCATTTGTATTTAGTATATAAGTCTAAACAAAATTTGGCATTAAATGACCTACAATGTTTGATATAACATAAAACTAAACAAACTTACAAACAATAACTATTTAACTGTCTGCAAACAAATGGCTGATGTTAAATGGAATTGTTAGTGTTAGATAGCAGTGCTTGAAACCATTTAATTGCAGGCAAACAAATGAGCTCTTGCTTGTTTAAAATGCGATCTCTGAATTATTCATTTAGAAATAGGTTTGATAAATGTAAAAACAGAATTTGGCATTAAATAACCTACAAAGGTTTATAGACCATAAAACCCAATCAACTTATTAGGTCACTTAATTGCTTTGATTATCAGCCTCTGGATTTTATGTTAGTAAAATCATTCTTGTGTGAATGGTTGGCATTGTCTTCACATACCATGTGACAAAACCACTTTAATCTTTTCTGCTTGATAAGCTCAGTTGGCTAGAACTGTAGAATATGCTGACTGTATCTTTGCTGAGGGGTAAGACTCTCCCTTCTGCCGAGTGTCCTGAATATGATACTAAACCATATAATGATAAAGTTCCAGTCCTGAAGCTTTGGGAAATGTGGAGTACCCCTTCATTACTATTACTCTCTGGTCCACTTTGATCTGGAGTGGTAATACCTGTTAAGATCCTCTCTATAGGTCAAACAGAAATATTTAATATACTTGAAACCATTTAACTTTGTGCAAACAAAAGATTAATTTTGAATTATTTGTATTATATTGCAGTGCTTGAAATGATTTAGCTGTGTGCAAGCAATAAACAGCAATACTTAAAACCATTTAACTGTGTGAAAACGAATGAGTTCTGGCTCATTTAAAAATAATGTTATTTATAAACTATTCACTAACAAATCATATATATATATATATATATATATATATATATATATATAAACAGGATTTGGTATTAAATAATCCACAAGGTTTGATTTGCAATTTGAAAAAAAACAACCAACCAAACCATGTATCATCCATTTTTATATGATTCATGCAAGAAACTCCCACTATAGTCCTGAGGCAACTGTTCTCAAATAAACTCAATTTTCTATTTTTTTAAACTTCAAATTCCAAGTTTCTCCAGTATAGCAATTGGAGCTATCAGTGTAAAGGATAGATGAACTTTGATTGCCTTTGAAAGATCTTTCTGTTTCCATATTTTCCCTAAGTTTACTGGAGACTGAATAAGCTAGAGCTATCCTTCTTGCATCAGATGAGTTTCTTGTTACTAATGTTCCAAAATATATGAATTCTTTTGGCTTTTCAATTGTAGCATCATTCAGTGATATTATCATCATCACTGGTAATTATTTTGTACTTTTGAGCATTTATTTTCAAACTCCGTTTTGAGTATGACTTTACCCATCCCTCAGTTGGCCATTTTAACTTCTCAAATAAAGCAGGGATTAGTGTCTCTGGTATAGCATATACTCATTGTAAGGCTTTTATCTAGGTTAAGATTTTATTTCAAGTTGACTAGCTCATTCATAGCTAGTTTTAAAAAATATCTCAAGTTTTCAAGCTCCTGTGCTCACAAGGAAGCAATCTGTAATGCTGTCATTGATCAAAACTGCACATGGTTTTATTGTATATCAACACTTATTTGACTAATACCAATTGGTTTCATTATTCTCCAAAAGGCCTGTTTTTGTTGTTGAAGGCTCATTTTAAATGTATAAAATGGAAATTTAAGAGGACTTTTTTTTAGCATTTTTCATTATTTGCCTCACTATAAATAAGACATCTATTGTACCTCTGTTTGGTCAGAATTCTTATTGAGTCTCACTTAGGACTCTTTCTATTGGGTCTTTTATTCTTTTAAGTAGAACCCTGATAAATCTTCTACCAGGACTATAGAACAATCTTATTGTATAGAAGTTTTCTGGATTAAGTTTTCCTTCTTTCTTGTGAATGGGGTTTATGAACATTTTGACCAATCTTGAAGTGTTCTTTTGATTTCCTATACCAATGAAATTATTTGGTATAGAATCTCTATCACTGATTCTCCACCAGCTTTAATTATTTCCAATGTGATGACATTGACACCCAGTGGAATTTTCCTTATTTCTTCATTTTGACAGCTATTCTGATGTCTTTCTTGCTTATATCACCTATAGGTTCTTGAGAAATATTCAAATACTGTTATTAGCTGAGAAAGAAATGTTTTTCTAAAGTATTTTTTCAGCAGGTTAATATTTCAGTTTCATGTCTTTATTTTTTATTTTTATTTTTTTTAACCATTTTCATCCTTGATTATTACAGTTGGTTTTTGTTTTATCTGTTCTTCAGTTTTTGTTCTGTTTAAAAGAGGTTATGATTCTTATTGACTTTGAAATCAGCTTCCATTTTAGTTGTCCATTTTTCCAATTGTTTTCTTTTTGTTCTTTGAACATGTTTCTTTACTTGTTTTATTTAGTTCTTTATATCTCTCTTTTGCAGTTTTAGATCATGGATATGATATATACTCTTGCCTCGCCTTTCTTCATATATTTTTATCAATTCATTTAGCATACCTTCAACTTGTTTCCATCTCTTAAATGCTAGTTCTTTTATGTTAATTGTTGTTTTAAACCTCCTATATAGCTCATCAATGTTGGGATCTGATAGCAGCAGTTATTAAGTGTCCTCCAATCTTTATTCCAAAGGTCTTTGTAATGACTTTATCCATAAGCTTGTCATCAACATGTCCTGAGAACTTTATTCACTTTTCTTACATTGATTGTAAGCATCACCATATGAACAACTAATAGGAAAGGTCCAGACTAATATCTTCCAAGTTAAGTAAGTGGCAATTAAAAAATAAAAAAATGTCGGGACTTAAGGTGTTGCTGACAGATGATGTAATCAAATTGGTTCTTGAATTTTCCATCATGTGATATCCAGATGGTATGTCGTGCTTTGTGTTTGAACATAGTGTTCCTGATTGAAAGATTGATCAAGCAAGACTACGAGAGTCTTTCTCCTTGTTCATTATTACTTCATCAGCCATAATTTCTGATAATCTCAAACTATAGTAAATATGTAGTTTCCCTACTTTTGCATTAAAATCTCCAGAAGCATGTATTTACTTTAGCTCAGAAGATTATTCTCTTAGGATTGCAGTGTTTCATAAAAGTGGTCAAATGCAGCATTGTTCTAGCCAGATTCTGGTGTATAAACTTGGAAAATAGCTTTTCATTGCCTATATCTAGGGTTATGATCATTATCCTCTCTGAATGTAGGCCAAAATCTGACATGGCATAAGAAATTTCTTTTGATATCATCAAAGCTATACCCTGTTTGTAGAGTTTGATTAGGATGACTTTATGATAACATATCCACTTTGGTCAAATGTCTTGGGTATTTCTTTCCTGTATCTTTCTGCAACACTTGATATATCTATTTTTAACTTTGATGTTTCTCTGAGTAAATTGTCAACTTTGAAGGCATCCCTAAGAGTATGGACATTTCATGTACCATTCTTTGTTGCTTTACAACCTTCAGATAGATTAACAAACCATTTTTTTTTCCCTGAGGAGAGGTCTATGTAAGTTTTGTGCATATATAATGTTTGGAATAAGTGATATAGTTGATTACAACCTAATTATAGACCTTACTATTACAGTATGCGGATTTTCCTTGACACCATACAAATTTTGATGAGACCACACTGAACTACAGCATATTCGTTTGTCAATGTATATTTCAGATAAGTAAAAATTTAGCTGTCAGGTTGTGATGTTTGAAAAGGTTTACTTCTGCTTAACATTGTGGAAATTTTATTTATACACACACACACACATTAATGAAAGACATTTGAAATAAGTGATTTGAAGTGGAGGAACATTAATTTGGGGGATTCTTGGGAAATCAAGTATTCTTTCAGTGGACAATAATGAAATACATTTGAAATAAGAAATCCAAAGTGGGGGGGGGGTTATAAAATGATAGATTATGTAAACAAAAACATATATATTTGAAAGCATAGATTTATTTATGTAATATAAATAAAAATAAATTAATTAAAATAAATAAAATAACTTTTTTTTTTAATTTCGTTATCAGAGAAAAAAATTTTCTTCTTGCTTTCAAAACCATCTGTTTGATTTGAAACCTATGATGCATATTCTTTATTTTGTTGGTATGCAAAGTATCAATTAAAAAACGAAAAAACAACAGCATATACTTATGTGTGGATGGAATTTAGAAGACTTTTATTTATTATTTTTTTCTCTTTTCTTTAAACAAAAAAATCAAGCTATACATAAGTAATAATTATGTTAGATTGAAATTCAATTATAGCAACCCTTGGCTTGCAAGATTAATTTCATAAATGATTTCATGACCATAAATCAAGAGTCAACCTATATACTTATAAACAATTAATTGACAATGCATAAAAATGAAATCTTGAAGTTATTTTATTTCTTTTGCCTAATCATGATTATTTTGGTAAAACAGGAATTTCAAACAAAGAATCAAGATATGTTATGAACAAAACTTTTCTTGCTAATGGTTCACGATTTTAAAATAACTTATTTGAAAATTTATGTAGATTTATTTATTCAGCTTGTTCTCTTGATTAGATACCACTGTTCAAAAAACTTCTGAAGGTATGTAAACTTGTTATTTGGGGACCAAACAAATGCAAAAAAAAAAACAAACTTTGCTTTTCATTAACATCTTTGGTGGTGGAATTTGCATAATCACCCCACTTTTTTTTTTTAATTTTTTATTTATTATTCTAATAATTTGGCTGACTAATGATCTTGCTTTTGACTCTTTGACTCTCACTAGGACTTCTGTGTCTCAGTGAAAAATCATTTGCATTTTAATGGTTAAAAATATCATCGCCCTCAAAAAAAAAAACAATAAAAAATGCTCAATACTGGTCAGTAGAGCAGAATAAAATTTAGAATAAATTGTTCACTCATCCTTCTTTGGCTGCTCCATGACTGTCAGTCTCATGCATTCTTATAAAAAACAAAAAAAAATTCAGTGAAAAAGGTTGAATAGTAAAGCTTGCTTCATTTATTAACAGCCTTTTTCATCAAGTGAACACATAAGTTATTTTGTAATTTTGCCAACTCACTAATGCCTGTAAACATATTAACAAAATGGGGTTTTATATTTTAAATTACTGCAAACACTAGAGATTGATTACATATTTACCAAAATTGATTACTATTATATTGATGGTCTCTTGGTAATGAACTGATAGTGAAATCCACTCACAATTTGGCTGGTATAATTTATATTTTTTGATAAAATTATTCAGTAGAATGCATGATTTAACAATCAAACTTTATATACTTGAAGTTTTATAATCAGGAAACAATATCTGACAGTTTTATTGATTTTATGCTAAGATTATATTTTGATTATCTTGTGCCATTTTTGGATAAACATAGAACATTATCAATGAGTTCTGTGAGGGTATTAAATTAGTACTTATTAGTAGAATTGATTAATTTACATAGAATACATGTTTGTTTATTTTGGTCTAAGTTAAAACCAATAAATAATTGTATAAAACATAAAAAATGATATTAAATTTACATTCAGAACTTTTAAGGAGGATGTGTATTTTTCTTAATTGGACATGTGGCTTTTCAGGTTCTAATATAGATTGGATCAATTTGCTTGTAGGTTATAATTTTCTTTAAATCACAGAAAGGCTAAAAGGGACTTTTGAGGCTTACCTCCTATGTCCATTGACAACTGCCCTATTTAATATTTCTATAGATAATAGTGTGAAATCATATGACAAAGAAAAAAGTCTTACTTTTAAAATTATGTTGACATACTGACTAAATTATTTTTAAAAGTTATAGTTACATATTTAATAATTAGGTATATTGCATGTTTTAAACTGCATATTCACTTTATTTATAAAGCTGTGCTTTTTTAATTGCCTCTCATGGTGTTAGTATCTCTTTACTAGATTGTTTCACTACAATTTATACTATATTATATATTTTCTAAACGTTTCTAGTAATATATTTAACCTGGCTTTCTCTTAAAATTATATTCAATTATCAATGTAATTCCATATATCATCTGATAAATAATTTGTTCACTTTATTCTAGCTATACACTTGAATAAGTAAAATTGCTTTTAAAAAATGTATGTAGCTATGAATGCAAATATATTAAGTATATTTGTTAAAACTAGACTCTCTAGTTCATTCACTGTTAATCATGAGTATTGAATCATTGTAGAATTTTTGATTTGGATTTAATGGGTGCGGCACAACTTTTACAGAGCATGCATGCATATAATATAATATATATATATATATATATATGTGTGTGTGTATGTGTCTGTCTGTCTGTCTGTACCCATAAAGTATGAAAACTGAAGTTGATATTAACAATGAATGAAACTCTAATTTTCTTCAAAATAGACCTCTTAGCATTTAACAGATTTATTCCAGCAAGTTTTCCATTAGTCAAAATACCTCAAACTTTTCTTTTGATATAGTGTGAAGCTGTGCTGCTTTATTCCTTTTAATGTCCTCCATGACCTAAAATCTCTTACTGATGAATTTGCAGTTTAGAAAATAAGGAAAAGTTGCATGGAGTTAGGTTTGGAATGTATGGAGGGTGCTGCATATGCACAATTCTATTTTTTACCCAAAACAGGTATGTGTAGTGGATTATGATTGAGTATTTTCGGGTTAGATCTCTTTTTCACTGTTCTACGTACAAAAATAAGTATGCAGTTGCCTCTCCCACCAAAAAAAACCCAAACAAAAACCTCTTTACATATTTTATGCAAAGATAAAGATTTACATTATTTTAATATAAATCTTTATCTTTGCATAAAATATGTAAAGAGGTTCATGGCATGAATGGGCTGAGCTTAAATCATCTTTACCAAATATTTATTAAGGTGTGAACACTTGCAAACCAACAGTAGCTCACAAGCTGTCCAAATGATATGGTGTGTGTCTGTTCTGCAGTTTTTGTGATTGAAATAGTATTTTTTACTGGATTATATTGTGACTCCCATTGAATGTAATGGGATGCAAGAAACTTTGTAGTGAATAAAAAGGCCAGTGATTTGGCTTTATTAGATCGAGGCCTGTCTGCAGAGTTGAAAATGAGATGGTAGATCATGTATGACCTAAAGAAGGCCAAAGTGTCACTGTCATTTGGTGCTACAGCCAAGAGAAAGGAAGGAAGGAAGGAAGGCAACTGTCAAAACAAAGGAACATGGTAGCCAGGATAATTGACAGCATTCTGAAATGTGAGGTGATGTCTAATCATTGCTTATCACAGCTGCATGATAAAAAAGATGCATCCTGATTTTCTTAAGCTTATTGCTATTAGGAAGATAATTGTGGCACCTCCAAGAAATCTCTTTTAACAGATAAGAGTTAGAGGGTGAGTTTTTGCTAAAAATGCTGGCATTGGACTTTGGAGGATTGTGAGAGGGGTGTTTTCTGATGATAGTACTTTCAGACTTCTGAAAGGGGTTCCAGATTTGGTTGCAGGTCTTGGAGTACATCATATTATGACTCGTGTTTCACAGTGAAGATCATAAAAGACCCGGCAGGAGGGGGATATCTGTTGCCTAATGGCTAGGTGCTAGGATCCTGCTTCAAAGTGGGTTTGAACTCCAGTCATACTGTTACATTCACATCAGACTAATACCCTTGGAAAAGTATGAACCCCCTTATTCCCTCAGTTATGGGTTGAGTAGTATCACTGCTGTTTTTCTACTAGGATGGCCTTGGCATTAAATAACTCATGAAGGTTGATATGCCATTAAATCATCATCACATGCGGCTAGCACGGATATCCCTGACCCTCTCTCTCCACGTCTCCCTATCATTCATCGCCTTCGGCAGGTCTTCAGGGTTACATCCCGTATCATCACATAGCTGCTGTATGAATGTTCGAGCTGGTTGTCCTACTTTTGATTGGTCATATGCGGGGGTCCACAGGAGCACATCACTTATGATCTCGTCTTTGCTTCTCCAGCAGTGTCCGGCATGTCTGGTTTGTCTAGCTTGTATAGTTTTCGTGATAGGTGGTAGGTGGCCGTACACTTGGCGCCGTGTGGGGTGTTGCTGCCAGGACCTGTTCAATATTGCTCGCAACATTCTTGTATAATTGCCGTCGAGCTTCTTCTCCAACCGTTTAGTCGGCGTCCAAGTAGTGCATCCATACAGCAGTATCGACACGACCGCAGCCGGGAAGAAACTGCATTTCATTTTATCGGTCAGGTTTGATTTCCATATGATCAAAAGCCTATCAATAGCTGTCCATGCCTTCATTAGCCGTGTGTTGATGTCTTTTTCGGTTGATGATACGCTGCTTCCTAGGTAGGTGAATTTGTCAACCAGTTTCAGGGAGGTTCCGTCTAGTGTGAAGATATCGCCTTTCTGATTAAAGCACATAAATTCAGTTTTGTATGCATTGACATGGAGTCCAATGCCTGCAGCAGCTCGTTCCAAACTATGCAGTAGTGTTTCGGCTTGGTGGGGTGTATTGGCCAGTAGTGCTATGTCGTCGGCATAGTCGGCGTCGGTAATTGTTTTAGTGGGGTACCTTCTGCTTCTTTTCTTTGTCAGCTCAAAGCCTTTTTCCCTAATGTTATCGATCAATGTCCTAAGTACGTAGTCTAGACAGATGATAAAGAGGTATGGGGCAAGTGTGTCCCCTTGTAGTACTCCTGCTACAATGTCGAAGTAATCTGTGTCTCCATCCGGTGAACTTACTTTCACTTTGGTGTTCCTATAGAGAATCGTTATTGTTGCTACGTTTTCTTTTGGTAGGCCATATGCTAGTAGGATTTGTTCCATCTTCCCTCTGTGAATGGAATCGAAGGCCTTGGTAAATTTTACACATGCATTGCTTTTTTCACACACACACACACATACACACACACTTGGATATGTGTTTCTATTTACTTAAGCTTAAATGAAATGTACCAGTAATGTCACTGGATGACAGTAAATGTTCACAAATACAGATTAATGCATGCACAGGTTATTAACAAATGGGTATATCAGTAATTTTGAGATCCCATATCAATACACTGTATTTTCTCCTCGGGCATTTACACAAGACTGTACTCTCAGTGCATATGTAGATGGTATGCTGGGAAGAATGTTACTCTATTACAAGATGGACAAAGACTTTGAAAATTTTATCAAAATATCTACGACATGCAACATACGCATATTGTATACAGGTCAAAATAATAATCTTCCTTAAGGGTAAGTAAGCTCTGTTTTCAGTGGACATTTCGTTTGTGTTCTTGTATTGAAATTTCTGTGAGATTTTCTCCCTATCTAGTGAAGAATTTGGGTGTTAGAAATTTAGAATTTGAAAAAGTGTATAGAGTATACTTGAGAATGGATGCATATTTAGTATTATGGTTATTGTCATAGGAAATGAAATTGGCAGCCCGAGTTCAAATCCAGGACAAGGTTGTTGATGTTTCACTTTGTGCTTATGCCCTTGAGAAAAGCATGAATCCATTTGTTCTCCTCCACCCATAGCTTGGGTAAACTTTTTCTCCCCAAGCTTTGGTAAGACAACCAGTCTCAAAGAAAGAAAAATGAATTCAAACCTGTTTTACTCTGCTTAAAAATTGACCTTGTGTCACATCCTGCTCATGGCAGAGGGTTTTGAGGAAATACATACCTCATGATATTAGTTGTATAAAAGGTGAATGAAAAAATGCAGATTTTATATAATAAAATTACTATTTTCCTTCCTTTTCAAATATGAATAAGGATAATAAAAAAAATGTTGGTGGTTATTATTCTGGGAGTTACTCATGCATTATTTATTTTTAATAACACAGTTGTGAATGGAGATAATTTTTGTCTAAACGTATTTTTTTAATTACCAGAGAAAGGAGAAATTAAGCTCGTACAGAAATCAATATAGAATAAAGAAAATCATTTGCAAAATATTTCTGAATTTTCAGTCATTCTCTTGTTATTTAGAGATATAAAATTATCTTGTATAAGTGCAAAACTGGTTTTTATTAGTTTTATGCTATTCATTTTACTTCTATAAAGTAATGTTAGAGAATTTCATCTCATAAATATGTTTTCAATGTATCTGGTTTAATAATTTTATAAAATGTATATTTTCATTTGTTATTCATGTGCATCATATAATTTAATTTTTATCAATTAACTTAAAAATTTTGCACAAACAGTTCATGTGGCAAATGAAGTGGTTTGGTAAGTGTTTCATTGAAAATGTGGAATCAGTAATTTATTCCAGGTTAAAAGCACAGTAAGAGTAACCTGAAGACTAACATTTTTTAGAAATATTTTTCCAGTGCAGGTATCATTGGGGAATGAGAAAAGCTGGGCCTGTTTACAAAAACTAAAAAAAAAGCTTTTTTGGGTTACCTTTACCATGCTTTTAACCAGGATGAATTGGAATTCAGTAAACTTTACTTAGGTTGGCCTTAAATTACTTATGTTGCTTGTTTTTACTAAGTGGTCACCTACCAAAGTACTAAACAGGCTCATCACTGATTAACTTTAGTGAATTATAATCAATGTTTTCAGCTTGACTTGACCATAAGTCAATATTATATCAGTACTAGTATAAATCTTCATTTGTATAAAAACTAGTACTCAAAGGTTTTATCTTCAAGAGCAAATATATAGGCACAAAGTGTGAAAACAATTTAATAGAAGTGGAAAAAATGTAGATATGTTTGTAATTATATAAACAAACTTTCAATGACACTGTTTTTGTCTTCTGCATTTTGTTAGAATGTTCGATATAAAATCTTTTTTTTTTTTTTGTCAAGTTGTAGTTTGCAGAATCTTGTCTATGTTTTGTTAAATACCCCAGTGAAATTTTTTGTGTATATTTATTTTCTTTGTTTTCTTTTTGGTTTGTAAGTCGGTTTTAGAAATAACTCTGTGTTGTAAAGATGTAATTTTGTATAATCACTGCAAGAAGAAAATATGAAGTGCCATTCAGATTATACTTTACAAAATATACACATGTTGATTTCTAAGAAGAAATAAAAATAGAGAATGAGGCTCAGTGTGCAAGCTACTATGACATGTACTGGATGAGTCCAAAATAAAAATCCATGTAGATAAGAGTAGATCAGCACTGCTGCAACACTAAAAGTTTGTATAAAAATATGTATTACTTAATGTGTTTATGAGTGGTACTGGTGATCTGATGGTTGATTATATAGAGGATGGAATTTACAAATCCTGACTGTTACAGATACTTGGCACTAATACTCTTGAAAAATTGATGAATTCATTTCTTCAATGTAAACTTATTTGGGAGCTAAACCAGTGCAAAAAATCAGTGGGTAAACAACAGTGGAGTTGGAGCCCTTTAAACTTCTAAAAGGCAATTCATTTTGGGTATTTTGTAATATATCAAATTAGGGATTGGTTCATGATACCAGTAACATGTAACCTAGTACAATCTGTACCATATTAGTTACTAGGAGAGATTGGCACTAAAGAGTAATTCTCATGATGACATGAAGATGAATTGTTTGGCCTGACACCTTGATGGCCTTGGTAGATTATGAGAAAACACCCATCCATGTGTTTAGACTGAATAATAAAAAATTATGTCTATGAAGAAACTTGAAGTCTGTGGAGAAACTTGAAGCTCAAAAGAAACTGAAAGATGAATTAATGTTTGACTCTGTAAGAAATTTGTTGTATTTATAAACTCTTCCTTAAACTAATGTTTTGTCAGATTGCCCTCTATTAGTTGATGATGATTGAAGATTTGCTTACAATATTTGGTCTAGTTCATTGCTTTGAGATTTCCTGGAATTAAATATACACTTTTTAAGATTTGAATTCATTTTAAAAATGGGATTAATATGACCATGATGACTCTGGAAAGATAATAGAATTCTTTCTTGATTATTTTATTTTTAAAACAATATTTTGAAACATTTTTTTCTTATCAAAATGAATGCATGAAGAAAAAAAGAAAAAGCTGGTGCAGAATTTTTCATTATATATTTTATAAGAAAAAGGAGATTCTTCACTTTTAACATTGTTTTAAAAGAAATCTGATTAGTTTTATTTTAGCTATATCAGCTGACTGTATTCTCTGCAGAGGGGTAAGACCTCCACTAAAAAGGTGGTGTGTGTTCTGGGTATGACACTAAAATGCAATTGGTGGTGAGGCTCCAGTTCTTGAGAGCTGAGGAGTGTGGAGTACTCTTTAACTGTCATTACTCCGAAGTCCACTGATCTAGAGTAGTTGTAACTGTTAGGGTCCCATCTATAGGTCAAATAGATCTGTTTAAAAACTGTGGAGGAAAAAAAACTAAGAAAGAACTACACAAAAAAATGTAGATATGAATGTCCAATGATTATGATTCCCTAACCTCTAGGCATAAAATAACTCTAAACAGGTTGACATGCCATTCAAATCAATCAGTCATTTATGTTTTGATATTTATCCAGGTAATCCTGCAAACTATTTCCAATATCTAATTTTTTTTTTTTTTTTTTTTTACTTCTGTATTGAAAACATTTTTTCTTTCCTCTGTTGTATTGTTATTTAATTCTTTTTATTTGATAAACAATAGACTAAAGTAAGCTCTCTTTTACTGACAGCTATCTTCCAATTTATAAGGAGTATGTGCAAAAAAGTTTTCTCCAAGGCATTTGATTCCATACTTAGAAGAAAGATAGAGCGAATACTACTAGCATATGGTCTCCTCAAAGAAACTGTTACCACTATAATGATGCTTTATAAAAACATGAAAGCAACAATTCACTCACCTGATGGAGACATGACTTCTTCAACATTGTTGCTCAAGTCTTACCAGGAGATACATTATACATTAGTGCCATATTGGTTTACAATTTGCTTAGACTCTCTACTTTGAATATCAACAGATCTAATTAAAATAATGTTTTCACATTAAAAAAGGTAAGAAATAGACTATGTTGATATCCCGCAGAAACTAAGACAGATGCAGACAATATAATGCTTTTTGCAAATACACCTGCCCAGGCTAAATTCCTACTGTATCACCTTGAGCAGACACCTGGAGGTATTGGCCTCTATGTAAATGCAAATAAAACACAGTTCATATGTTTTAAACGAGGAGCCAAATCTACTACTAGTGGGAAACCTTTAAAACTAATAGACCAGTTTACACACCTCACGAGCAACATCTCATCTGTTGAAAGTGATGTCAACATATGCTTGGGAAAGTCAATGGAATGTTCTTCACAGATTATCGATCGTGTGGAAATCTGATCTATCCAAGAAAATAAATGGGAATTCTTCCAAGCCATAGCTGTGCAAATGCTGTTATATGGGTGCACCACATGGACTCTGACAAAATGCTTTGAGAAAAAGTGAGATAAGAGCTATACAAAAATGCAATGTGTTGTTTTAAACAAATCTTGGAAGCAATACCCAACAAAATAGCAATTATACAGCTACTTGCTTCTTATCTCACAAACCATTCAAGTAAGATGAACAAGACATGCAGAGCACTGCTGAAAAAGTAAGGATGAACTCATAAGTGACATTCTCTTATGGACTCCTACACATGGATGTGTCAGTATTGGCTGTTTAGCAAAGACTTGTATGTAGTAGTTCTGGGCGGGCACTTTATGCAGTCGAGTGGACCTACCAGGAGTGATGGATGAGAAGGACAAATGGTGATAGTCAGGGAATTGCAGGTTGTCAGTGCAACTTGATGTTGTTGTTTCATACCCATTGAACATTTCAGTCATATTTTATTTTGCATGTCTCAACTGCAATTTAACAAATAATTTGCTACAAATAATTACCTTTGCAATTTTGTAATATTAAGGAAATTTTTTATGATCTTTTTTTTTTCTCTCTCTCTTTCTCCTGCTCAGTATACACTCTAGAAATATTTCTAGTATTTTGATTGAGAAAATGTTGAAGAAATGTATTTCTGTTCATTATCATATGTATCTTTCTATCTGATGAGAGAGTGAGATGACAAAATTTTCTAAATAGCTAAAATATTTTTTTAAATACTAGTGTTAGCCATCATATATACATATTCTAATATAATAGATTTGAGTTTGCACTCTGAAACAATGAGAACCTTATCTAGTTAAGTCGGCAATCAGTGGATCTGTGGATACAAAGGATATAGCTGAATTATATAATATTACATCTTTATACTCTTTCAGCTGAGCTTAGAATATTTTGAATGCATCCTTTACAGAAGAATAAGACTTCCCCTCTGGAAAAAAAAAATCCAAAACAGGAGTGTCTTGAGTATGATATTAAACTGCATCTGATAGGTGTGTGGAGTCTACTCTGACCTGGAATAGTAGGGTCAAATAGATTTGTTTGAAAATTATTTGTATTGGATAGGAATACTTGAAACTATATAACTGTGTACAAACAAATGATAATTATCATTAAATGGGAAAATTTATTTGAAGCCATATAATTGTATATAAATTAAGTATTAGATAGGAATATTTGAAACCGTATAACTGTGTGGCATGTTTAGCATAATGTTTATCATGATAAAAAATGGAATTGGTGACCTTAGTTCAAATACTGGACAAGACTGTTTACTTTTCACTTTGCAATAATATCCTTGGGAAAAGCATGAATTCATTTCTTCTCCCACCATGGGTAAATAGTAATTTACTAAGCGGTTTGCTTAGATGTGGCACAAGGCTGTACGTTGGGGTACCCAATGAGAATCGAACTCAGTCATGAAGGTTTACTTGTCTAGCTTGCTAACCATTACACCACCAGAGGTGCCCAACCAGCTATGGGTAAGTAGTTGGGTAAACTAGGTTCTTTAACCAGTCAAGAAGGAGGAAAATGGAATTCAAACTAGCTTTAATCTGCTTAAAAATTGACTTTGTGATACATCCTACCTATCATGGAGAGTTTGGATGAATAAAAACTGTGTGAAAATTATTAGTATTATATAGGAATACTTGATATCATATATCTCTCCTCTAACAAATTATTTTAGACTTAGAAAAAAAGTGCAAAAAAAAAAAAAAAAAATTGAGCAGTGAAAATATAATTTTGATGACAATAATGTTTACAAATGAATCAGATTTCTCTATTAAATGCCCCTATAGGCGTTGATATGCCATTAAAGAAGTAAACCAAACTATGTTGTCTTTGAAGGTTGGCACCAATGAGTTGATTTATTCTTACACATATTAAAGGAAATTGGCTGATGCTGTTATAAGACTTTACCCTTTTGGCAACAGATAAATTTCACATTGGTTGAAGGTTTTGGTAAAGCGATGAATGAATTATAAAACTGGCAAACAATATCCATTTACCATATCTATTTTGTTGATGTTTGTATTCTGGGAATACTTAATTATTTACTTTATCTTGCCTTGTAATTACTCTTCTATCACTTATCTTTTATTTGTCACACTCTTTCTATTCTGTGTGTTACAAAGCAATCCACACTGACTTTTTATTTCTAAAATTCTCCTTTTTAAGGCGGACAATGAAAACTTGTGTTAAAAACTTGTTTTTGTGGTGTAGGAGCTTGCATACTTCTCAGCTGCACTCCTTGATGGAGATACCAATGACAAGGAAAAACCAAAAATAACAAGAGCTCTCATATACTGCAACACTACAGATAGTTCCCTTCCACAATCCAATAAAACTTGCACATCATAGCAAGATTTTTATTAAAGTAATACCTTTAAAATGCTTTTAAAAAATAAAGCAAATTCCACCTTTTGTTTGTGTGTGTGTGTAACTGTAACTCAGCAGAAATATAGCAAGATTTTCATCTGTGCAATGTTTTTAAAAATGCTCAAACTTGGATGACCCAGTTAGCTGGGGCTGTAGAATACACTGACTCCATCTCTACAGTGGGGTAAGACTCCTCCAATGAATGTCCTCGATATGACTCTAAACAATCTTATGGTGAGGCTCCAGTAATGCTGGAGCTTTTGGGAATGTGGAGTATCTTTTATTGCCATTGCTCCCAGTTCCACTCTGGTCCGGAATGGTTGCGCCTGATAGGGTCCTATCTATGGGTCAAATAGAACTAAACTGTATACTTATGCTAAACTGAATTGTTTGAAATAAAACTGTTTATATGTATAAAAATGGATTTGGCTTTAGATAACCTTCAATGGTTGACATGCCACCAAACCAAACTCAAATTTGGAGAATAAACAATTCCCAGTGAAGGTGCTCATGGTTTAACTTATCATTATAGGAAATGGACACAACAAACTGAGTTCAAATATCGGATAAGGCTGTTGGTTTTTCACATAGCACTAATACCCTTGATAAAGCTATGCATCTCCCTTTAGCTATGAGTAAATTGTAGAGCAAACTGGTTTCTTTAACCTTGATATGGCAAATCTGATCTCTCTGATATAATAAAGCAGGAATTCTTCAGAGCTGTAGCTGTGTCAGTGTTATTGTATGGTTGCACCACCTGAAGTTTGAGGAGATGCTTGGAGAAAAAGCTTGATGGAAACCACACAAGAATGCTATGTGCTTTATAGAACAAATTCTGGAAGCAGTACGTCACAAAAGAGCAGCTGCATGGTCTCTCACCTTCCATTCTACAAATCATCCAAATAAGACAAACAAGACATATAAGGCACTGCTGGAGAATTATATATGAACTCTTAAGTGATATTCTCTTGTGGACTCCTAAAAGTGGACACACCAGTGTTTGTCAACAAGCAAGGACTTATATTAAGTAGTTCTGTGCTGACCCTGAATGCAATCTAGAGGACCTACTAAGTGTCATGACTGATAGGGACAGATGGTGAGAGAATCACTGTACTATCAGCATGACTTGATGATGATGATGTTGTTGATAGCAACTGGTCTAGAAGAAAAAATGAATTCAAACCCATCATAATATGCTACAAAATTGACCTTGTGTCACATGTTGCTTGTACAGTGGAGTTGGGTAAATATATGCAGCTGAATGATAATTTGAAAAAAAAAATTAGTGCTCATGCTGAAAATTTTATAATCATCCAAATTCTTAATATATTGGAGATAACTAAAATATTAATTATAATCCTTACTATGCTGAAGCATCAATATCCTCATAGACTAATGTTACAGTGAGAACCCATTGGGTTGTCTTGTATCGCATATTAGTATATATTCTTCTGCTGTTGTATGTTTTTTGTTATGATTATTGTTTTTATACAGATTATTCCAATTTGCATGGTTAGCTTATATATACTTCCTTATATTTGCCTGTTTACCATTTGTGTGTCTATTTTGATCTGTCATTTATTGAAAACATATGATTGTTATATTTCTGTGCATAGAAAGACAGTTTCTCACCCAAAACTATTGACATTTGGACAAACTAATTTTATATGATTCATGAATAAGATAATTTTTTTCAATTGCTGTTTTTATTTTCTCTTCTGTCTCTCTCTTACATGTATAGCTAATAAACTCTGTCACCTATTCCAGTACATAAATGATTTATTGTAAGAGGCTAAGAATTAAATTAGTTTAAGTTAACCTTTGGCTGTTTGTATTTCACATGGCGCTAATACCCTTTGGAAAAGTATGCAACTCTTCTCATTCCTGCTATAGCAAAGTAGTAGAGCAGACTGACTTGTTAACATTGGTGTAGTAACTAGTCAAAAAGGAAAACTCTGAATTTAAACCTGTTAAAACTTTATTACTTAGAATATTCAGACTATTGACCTCATCTTTATTGTTATACTCAAAATGTTTTGGCTGATATGTCCTTCAGCCTTCTGCAGATGTTTCATGTCAAACTTGAGAGCCCACTCAGAATCTCAAACTGAACCCTTTATTTGATCTACAGTGGTAGAATGTTCCCATTTTGTTAACCATGACTGGTTACAAGTGTTAAGTTATTGTAAGTATTCTTTGTTATTCTGTTAAACTTTGCTTAAAGATTGACCTTATGACTCATCCTGCTCATGCAAAGGGGTTAGATAAATATGTACTATTTAGCTTAAAGTTAGCAAAATGATTTATTTCCAAAAAGGCTCACTTCATACATAAAGTAGATTAACATTTGAAATTGTATCACACAAGCATACTTGCATATTAGTTGAATAATGTAAGATGTTAATTTATTTCACATGCAAACAAGTTAATCTATTTCTCATTTTTCATCTAATGTTAAATTCAAAACAAAATTCTGTAAATTTTTTTTATTTCACAAACTTGTTTCAATAATTAAAAAAAAAAAATCCTAAGTTAGTAGTTTTGTTTTATGGCATATCAACCTTTTCGGTTCATTTAATTAAGTCATTTTGGCTTGCTTTGGTTTTATGGCATATCAGCCATTGTAGATTATTTATTGCCAGATCCATTTTTATCCATATAAACAGTTCTATTTCAAACTATTCAGTTTAGCATAAGTATAGTTTTTTGTTGACACACAGTTAAATGTAAAAACAGTTCTATTTCAAACAATTCAGTTTATCATAAGCACACAGTTTAGTTTTATTTAACCCATAGATAAGACTCTATCAGGTGCGATGGCAATAAAAGGGTACTCCACATTCCCTAAAGTATTACTGGAGCCTCACTTTCAGATTGTTTAGTGTCATATCCAGGACACTTGTTGGAGGAGTCTTACCCCTCTGCAGAGATGCAGTCGGTGTATTCAACAGCCCCAACCGACTGGGCCAAATAATTATTGGGTAAAAAAATATCTATGAATGCATTTAATGTTCAACCAGATAGATAAGTATGTGAATTTTTAATTTTTTTGAAGCAAAAAATAGCAGTTATATAGTTTTACTTTTGTCCATATACCATTCCAGAAGTTTGTCTATTAAGATTTGTGAACAGTATTTTTATCTGAAGATACTCAGATGGGCTTATGTCTTTTAAAAATGTATTATGATCTTTTTTTATAACTTCAAACTGTTGTAGCTTAGGAGACTGATTTTCTTTTAACCTGAAAAGATTTGCTAGCTGATTATAGAATAATGTAAAACCTCTCTAGATATCAAATTATATGTAAATGCATTTCTGCCAAGTAATTTTCTTATCAGGTTTGGGAGTGAAGTCAGCCATTTTAAACAGGTGGTGATTATGATTATCGGAGATAGTCCAAATGACAACTGTTCAAACAATGGTTAACATTACTTTAATGCGTGTACAGTATTGAAAGAGAGATAGAAAAAATATTGATAACACAAATGTTGAGTTCTATATGACACTTTAAGCCTTCAAAACTTTAGTCTTTAGTTACCCACAAAATAGAGCACACAATACATTCAACCTTCATTCAGTGTGTTAACATCTTTGCTTAATGCTATTTTAATATTCGATTTAAAGAAAAGTTGTGACTGTTGTGATTTCTTTGGACCTAAAATTTAAGGTTTATATTTCAGCATAGAAAATCATGCTCAGCCGAAAATAATAGGTTTGTTGGTTTAAAGGGCTAATATATGGAGCATATCTGCATAAATTAATATGATAAATGATTATTTAGATTTATTTTTGTTTACTTGAATTATATTCTAGTGATTTTTTTACGAAATTTTTATCAATCACCACTTGTCAAGTTTTCTTGACAAGAGATGATGAATATGTGTGATTTAAAATAAAAACGTATCAAAACTGAAATTTAAAATTTCTTCCTTTTATGCTACATTCTAATGCTATATACAGTTATCTATTACCTTTTAAATTTTAAATATTGGTTAAATTTTCCCCATTTTCTTCTTTTAAAATAAAATTTTTCCTGTTAACTTGTAATTTTGTAAATGAGGTGTGATCAAGTCTATAGACTGAAGGTTTGAATCTAAAAATTTTGATGAAGATGTGTGCATAGTTAAACAACTTTATGAAGTTGTGATGTTAAGATATCAAGACTAGTTAGTGCCTGTTGGTAAAAAAATTATGAAGTTAGTCTGGATACTTCTTAGAATGAAATATTTTAGTGAAACAGGATTGTGCAAGTACAGCACTTTTTATACATACCAGGTCTAGCTTTGTGCAATTAAACATCTTTTTTTTATTTTAATTTTTTACTCCAACTGAAAATTCATCTCAATGTTAAGATTTAATATCATGGGTAGGGGTGTCTTGTGTGTAGTTTTAGATCCTATCAAAAGAGAAGTTTCAGGGGTGACCAATGGAAAACAGTGGAATATGTATTAAATGCCAAGGGAACTATTCTAAAGAAAATTAATATTTTATTGATTATTCATTTCTGTCTTGGTAAATATGTCTTCAATCTGGTACTTTTTAAGCATACCTTTGTGTTTTAAGTGAAAAAAAAACTCCCATTTGAATTAATAAAGTATCTACTCCTTATGTTTTGCTTATCTCATTTATTCATCTAGAAATATAGAATTTGTCTATGAAATCAACTAATATCTATCCTATAAAGTAATCTTAAACATGTAGATTTCTCACCTTGTTTATTCCTCAAGTCACAAACACTTGTGATCAGTGTCCTACCTCTGAGTCTATATTCACATGTCTTTTTTGCCACCTTAATTGTTCCTGAAGAATAAGAGAGCAAGTTCCATTCACACATGTGGATATGGGCTATAACTCTGTATAACCAAGAACATTATATATCCCACTTATGTTTATGAATAATGATAATGCTTTAAATACATAACAATTTTTCTTCATTTTTGTTCAGTTAACTGACACTTTTAACCATATACATTAGAAATAATAAATTACAGTTTAATCTTTGCAGCAAATGGAATCATAGATTAACTTAATTTTATTATTTATGAAAATGGAATATCAGTAGAATACTAATTAGTTCTATCTATACTTTACTAGTTTTTCAGTTTAGTTATGATTGCAAATAAACAGTTATGGTAAGCATCAAATGTGTAAGTCTCTTATTGAACTGAAATAAATTACAATGCCCATGACTGATATACAAAAGCAGAGGGTACACAGAAAAAGAAACTGCTTGAAATTCTAGCATACTCCCCTAACCCTTTTTTTGATTTTCCTTTTAAGAGAGAAAAATAATACTCTTCGAAAATCCCCTATTCAGATTTTTTTAATTTCTCAATATTATTACTTTTGAGATCATCTGTAATAGTTGATTATTGAGTATCAGAATAAATATTTAATGACTTTTAATATTTGATATCTTCTGCTTGTCTTTTTTTAAGTATACTACTTAAAAAAGACAAGCAGAAGAAAGATAGGAGACGAAATATTTTGATAAGAATTCTGATAAATATTTTTAGTTTGGGTTAAAAATGTAGTAAGGTTAAACGGAAATGAAACTTTTTAGACTTTATTTTTCTGTTGCAAGTATCATTGGAGAATGAGAAAAGTTTTCCTAAACAGACAAGGCTTTGGCCCATTTGCTGCACTTTCGATCAGAACCATTTAGAAATATAAACATGATATGAATACATAACAAAAAGAGTTTTTAACAAAATCTTATTAGTTTCTCAGATTTACTTTGTATATTATACTTATTGTTTTTCAAATATGTAGAGTTCTTTTTCTCTACTTGTGAACATTCAATATATAGTTGAAAAACATGGATTGCACATCATCCATCTGAACATTTATTTGGTCAAAAAACATATTTACACTTCATATCAAAGTCTCTTATTACACTCTAAACAGAAATGCTATCTGTTTATTTGATCAAAAAACATTTTTATGATTCTTATCAAAGTTTCTTATCGCACTCTATTTGACCAGAAATGTTTTTTTTTTTTTTTCATTTGATGATATCCAGTGACTTCAAATGAGCTGGGAGATAAAGTTTGCATAGTTTATGTAAAAGCACTGAGTCAAGTCAGTATCCATACAACTAATAAAGTCTTAATTTTCTATTTGGTTGTGATTCACAAATCAAAATGCAATCTGATTCTGTGCAATTTTGTTTTGTTTCACTTCAAGTTAATACTCTTAGGAATAGCATGAATCTATTTCTTTCTTCCCTCAATTATGGGTAAAATATTAGAGCAGATTGGGTTCTTTAGCCTTGGTAAGATAACCAATTTAGTTTTTGAAAAAACCCCAACAAAACCAACTCTGAATTCAAGCCTCTTTCCAATATATTATAGATTAGCTTTGCAAGTTAAGGCCAATTACTTTCCATGTCTTAAAGACCTTTGAGAAAACTTGAGCCCTGCAATGGGCTAAAAAAAAAGTCAGATGGATTAGAAATATTAGGTAATATTTATTCCTTTTTATCAAAGGTTTCTCAGTTTGCTTTTGCTTCTAACTCAAAAGTTGCTGATTTTTATATTTAAATTTAATTCATGTTTTCAGTTTTAAGTCATTTTTTGTTTTCCCACAGCACTAAATTTGCTTTGGAGGACAGAGTAAAGTAAATTTTAGTAAGTTTGTCCCAGAAAATTAATTGAAAGACAATAAAATTAAGTGACTTGGACTTTCAATATTTACATAAAAAATAAATTATCTTATATAACAACGTATGATTTTATTTTGATTTGATTTTTGAAAGATTATTAAAGCATTCTTATTTCTTATGATTGTAATAAGTATTGATCCAAGCTATAATTAGTTTCTAATTGATTTCATTCAAAAACCAAATTTATTTATCATTATATTCTATTATTCAACTTTATAAATATTTGATTTGACTTCTCTGAAAAATATACAGATTTTGATTGAGTTTGTACATAATAATCTCATTAAAAACATCTACTTTTTATCAGTTTGATTAAAAAAAAAAAAAGTTGGTTTTCATTTTGTTAAATTTATTTTAAAATTTGGCCCTAGAATTTATTAAGTGGGGAAAACCTTGAAGAAGTGTAGTATAAATCTTATATATTCTTTTTTAATTGCTTAGCAAAATAAATATCTACATATATTTTGATATTCTTTTGTGAAATATTTTAAAAACTTTAAATAATATAACCATGATTCTGGAATCTTTGATACAGTCAATATGTATGGATGTAAAATGTAGAAAGATATAAATTGGAAATGGATAAAAGAGAAATAGTGAAGGGGAGTGAAAAGATTTACTGCAAATACCTATAAGTATATTGGTATTGATTTAGTAATCCTCCAAAGCATAGCTTTTATGTGCAAATCGTCTGTATATCTTTTGCTTATCTTCCTTCCTAAAAAGCCTGGCTGTGTCTGGACATGGGGAAAGATTTGATATGCTAAATATAAAATCAGTTTCAGTTAGAATTTAGAATATAAATGCTGCTGCTATTATTATTATTATTATTATTATTCACTGACTATTGTTTTTAGTACTATCTTTTATTATTATTATCATCATCATCAATATTTCTTTCTCCTGTAGATTTAATTGATTCACCATCTGTGACTTATGAACCACAATTTCTTTCAGTATGGCTGAAATACTATAAAATCTAATATTAGGAAGCCAAATTAAAGACTATTAAAAGAAGTCAGTGTAAAGCAAACAGATATCCAGTACTATTTACTTTTCTTTTTCTTATTCCACATCCCAGTTGGTGCCAGAGGGCACTTGTCCTGTGTTCATCTTTTTCACAAGTAGAAATTTAATTAAAGTTGCTCTTACTTCTTCCCAAGACATTTTTCCAGATTTAAGAATTCCATTGGTAAACAGAAAGATGAGCTATGTATTTAGCCAGTACATTTTTCTACTTTCATAAACTAGCTCAGTTGATGAGAGATTGGCAGTCTTCTTGTAATTTCTTTTTATCATAGACTTACCTTAAGATAAGAGTCAATGCTGTCTTCTAAAGTTGGTTCCATTTGAACCTTGGGATAAAACGTTTGGAATAAGTATTTATTTCTTGTTATGTTTATCATTTCTATTTGCTTTTTGTCTGTTATATTTGATTTTTACGATTTTGTTATTAAAAGAATAATTAAAATCTATATGATTATTTTATGTTCTGTGACTTGAAGTCTATGCATATTTACAGTTATATTCTATGATTATCAACTGGTGGTCATATACAGATTCTGTTATTAAACTCCACCCCATTTTAAAGATTATTATGAAAACAGTTTATTTTTGTGTCAATATTTTGATACTAAAGGTTTGTGATATAGTACAAATAGTGTCTTTATTTCTTTTTGATTGCAGAAATTAAGTTTATTGGTTGTTTAAATACTAAAGTAAAGATCAAGAAACATTGTGAAATTGCACTATTTATATGAAATGTTATTACTTAAATTTCTATCTGCCATTGTAAAGAAAAATTGTTCAAGTTTGATATGGGGGGAAAAGTTTCTTAAATCAAATAGGTGTACAAATGGACATTTGTAATTAATAGTCAGTCATTCATCTCTAATTGTATCACACAGAAGGAACTCCAAGTCAAGTAAACAAATACAAACTGGAAGGGGAGTAAACAAAATCTCAGCAGGAGGTGGATTAAATAGAGAATAAGTTCATTTTTATTTCATATGCAAATAAGAGTTGTTTAAAGAGTTGGAGTGGAAAGAGAGAGAAATGATTATAAACTAATATTGAATAAAGTAAAAATAGCCAGTCCAATTAGTTGTATAAGAGTAATAAGTCAGTTGCTAATTGGCCATGAACTCAATACCTCCAGAGATTTATGTACTCAAGTGTTTTTCAGTCAAAATCACAAATCTTCTCTATGAATTTCAATGACACTTAGTGGATTGGGGCAAAGGTGCAATTAATTAAAGACAAGATTTAAAAAAATCCTAATAGGAATTTTTTTATAAGTAATGATACAATAATGATGACATTTTTAGATTTATGCTCATTTTGGAAACTTGTCAAACATATCATTTTTTTATGATCCTAAGTGCTGGGAAGAAACATTGTGATCCTAGGAAGAGTGTACTGATACTCTGTTCCAAAGCACATTGCTGATAGGGCTTATGATATGTTGACTGCATACACTGCAGATGTGTAAGACCCTCTTCCTCACCTAAAAGAGAAAAAAAAGAAAAAAAGATGTCCTGAGTATGTATCAAATTACATATGATGGTGAGCCTCCAGTTTGGGAGAATTTGGAGCACCCCTTCATTGCCAATACTCCTAGGTCCACTGATTCAGAGTGGTAGTACCTGTTAGTATCCCATCTATCGGTCAAATAGAAATCTTCAATCATTCACTAAGGATTATTATTATTATTACTTAAAACCATTTAAGTGTACCCACCCCCAACAAACCTGGTAAGAAACATCTGTGCAAAAAATGTAAATATGAATGTTCAATGAACACAATTTCCTAATCTATCAGTAAAAAAATTATTCTAGATGCGTTGACATGTCATTAAAATCAATCTATCAACAATGATCTAAAGCAAATAGAGGGGGTGTCCTCGTGGTGTAGTGGTTAAAGTGACAATCTGCAGAATCATAGTAAGCAAGTTCATACTCCAGTCGTGCTATTACGTTCACTTTCGGGCAAATACCCTTGGGAAAGGTATAAACCCCCTTATCCTCCCAGCTATGAGTCAAATAGTATCACTACTGTTCTTCTAGGAGAAGAGCTTTGGCATTAAATAACCTATAAAGGTTGATATACCATTAAACAAACGAACCAAACCAAACAGTGTCAGTTCATATATAAATAATCTTTTCATTTTTTACAGGTACTATGCTTATTTCTATAGAAGTACCATTCTTTATTGCTTTGTAATGTGGAAGAACTCTGTTATGTTTTGTTCATGAAGACCAGATACACTTTTCATATTTTGCATACATACCCTCAAGATATGTTCGAGTAAAATGGTATCAAAAGAACATTTCCTTTTGCCTGCTTATAGTAAATTTTAGACTGTTTTTAAAGTTTCTCTACATAAAGAAGAGGAGTGTTTTTCTCTTGTTATTAAGTAAAGTATGATGACAAATTTAAAAAAAAGGAAAATGTATTGCAATACCTTAAATAACTTGAAAGTTTTATTTTGGATTTAATAATAATGACAAAATAACATGAAGTTATGAAAAATTACTTTTGCATACTTAAAGTAGATTTTGGATTGTTTTTGATTTAATATTTTGTCATGTTAAATTACTTCAATTACTCTGATTTGTTTGCCAACTGAAAAATCTAAATTCTGTGATTAAAAATCACCCAAAAATAAAGTAGCCTTTGTAGAAATACGATTCATTGAAAATTAATCGATTTGACAATGACTTGACTGAATTTGGTGTGGAGTGGATTCTTTCTTTCATTTACTTAAAATATTGTGAGAAATAGATTTGTATCAGTAGTTGTTAATTCCTTGTCAACATGGTTTGAAAGTCAATGGGTGTTGAATCATTATTATTTACCTACAAGTGATAAAAATCTTCTTAGAATGATGAGCATCTTAATAGACAGCTGAATTATAGATGATCAAAAATAACGAATTGATATTACCCACAAGAGCAAACATATATTTCCAACATAAAAACACTGTCATGTGACTGATGAGAATCTAATTCCAAAGAGTGAAGAAAGATTTTATTTTGGGCTACATAGCTTTATTCAATATTTGTTAAAACAGTCTACACTATTTAAAATCATAATTTGATATAATCGTGCTTATAAAACTGTGCTCAGATAACTCATTAAACTTTGAACTATTTAATTTTGGAAAACACATCCTAATTAAATCACAACAGTCTTTTTCTTTTCTAAATATTACCAAACAAGCTTCTTTTTTCTTTTTAAGTTAATACAACTTTGAAAATAAAAGTTTTGTTCGGAACAGGCATGTTGCCAGTTCATTCTAAGTAGGAAGGATCCATTAAGTACAAGGAGATGGAGTAGAAATGGTTTATGCTGTAAAAATTACCACAGAAATTAGTTCAAATCACATTCACAGGGGGTTGGGGGAAGAAGTGATTTTTCAGAGAGACAGCTGATGATCAGCTTGATTCTGTATATGGTGAACATGGCATATAATGAGCCTTTAAAAAGCTATACATTAAGTTGTGGTCATTATTGTGATTTCAGAATCAACTTTTACAGTTCAAAAGTTGCTGTTTAATTATTACCTAAGACAAAATAGATATTTTTTAACCTCTTAGTAATTCTAAGTATGAGGTGACCTGAAAAGTTCATAGACTGAAAAATCATATCTGCTGTTGATGACTTTTTTGACCATTGGGATCTAAACACTGCAACACTGATGGAAGAAGTATCATGGTCAGCCTATGAATGTTTCAGTCAGTCCTTGTATATTTACTTACATTCATTGTTGAAAAGTCTGTGTCAAAGACTTCTACTGTAATTGGTAATATATCATTAATGATTTGAACTATCATTATTATTATTATTTTTTTATTTTTTTTATTAGACTATTTTTCTCCTATATATTGTTCTTTGTTCATAACATGTTGTCCGTGAACCTTCCAGCCTTCTCCTGGTGTATTTACTATGGAATTAGCAGTGTCAACTCTCCATTGGGAATTTATATATAAATGCAAAGAATTGGCTCTGTTTTTATTAGTCAATGTCTCTTCTCATAGGTTTTTTTTTTACTTGTTAATTATTTGTTTTTTAGAGGTTTGCAGATGACAGTTAATTCGATACTGGATTTGCTGATAGGTTAATTAAAAAACATTATGTGGATGGCCTCTGTTAAATTTGTATACCATGTAATATATATAGCATATATGTGTAACAACCAATCAGTTTTAAGATAACTTGACACTCCTGCTTGTTAGAGCTCCAAGCTCACTTCTATCAAAACTCTGTATATTCTTGGTTTGTTTAATTTCAGTAGCCTGGATATTCGATGCCAGTATAAACCATGAATTGTTAAACCCTTTGGGCTTTGTTTTAATATTGCTGCTATTGCTAAGCCCACCTATATATTCCAACCAAAAATCTTCAGTTGTCTTTTTTGAGAATGTGTTTCTTTGTCTGTTATATGAACTTTATTCCATTAAGGTCTGTGTCTGTCTTTTCTCTCCAAGTGTGGTCAGTTATATTGTATTTAACTGTGATAGGCAAAGGAAAAAAACAGCTGTCTTTTAAAGATAAGGATAGAGGAACACTTTCAAATCTGGTATAGCTGGGTCACTTGGAAAGAAAGACAGAGCCTTATAGAATGAGGTTTGCATGATAGGGAAAAACATTGATGAATAAGACACCTGATGGAAGCCATGCACATATTGTGTTCAGCTGACCCGATTAGCAAACCCAGTATAGAATTAAACATCATTTTTTTCTTTTTATTTCTTTTCTTTCTTTCTTTCTTTTTTTTTTTTTTTTTTTTTTTTTTTTAGGGGAGAAACTCTGATAAAAACACATCAATAAATGACAAGTAAAACAAAAAAAGTAATGTAATATAACTAAAAAATAATGTGGGGGGGTTGTTGCATTTGTATGGAACTTCTCAATAGGTGGTTGGCACTGACATTTCCTCAGTAAATATGCCAGAAGTCAGCCGGAGGGTACATTGCTGAAATGTTGGGAATAAAGAACAATGTACACGAGGAAAATAGTCTGATTTGAAAAATAGAATTACAATAAACCTCATCTAGCAAAATTCAGACAAGAATTAGCTTATCATGTTGTTTCTAATCTTCTGGCATGCAAAAGATGCAGAGTATTGTTTCTAGCCTGCATGCCTTTAATGTAATCCAGTAGCAGCTGTTTAATTATTACTTAACTCAAAATCTATCTTTTGTAATTATTAAACAATATGTAAAATGAAGGCCTTAACGATTTTTTGCTTATAACTGTAAACAGTTATTAATAATAACTAATAAAATTGCTTTTTTTATATTGTAAATTGGATCTGACTTTCAAATAATCAAGTCAATAGCATACCAGTTGGAACATAATTTTATCAAATGAGAATTGTAATTTTTTTTTCTCTCAAAGTAAATAAAATAGAAATCTTCATTTATTAAAATGGGGGGGATGGAGTGCAACTTTTTTTGATACCACTGTCCAAAAGACATCTCTTTAAATATTTTCAGTGTAATCATTAAATGATTTATCTCAGTGACTGCAGGTTATACCAAATTTTTCATAAAAAATTACTATAATTCATTGAACATTTTAGTTGTCCATCTCTCTCTCATATTGCATAACTTAAGTATGGCTAGAGTTATGGTAATAAAATTTTCTAAGGTTACTAAATGGGTCCATAGAGTAGGCTTTTAGCTTGTAACATGAGGTTCAATTTACTATATGAGTATAATGCTAAACTAGACCCTTACTTAGTGTACACTTGATTTGCTAAACTGAATTTTTTTTCCCCTCCAAGTGTATAATATAGATATCATAATGTAAAATGGGTTATAACTACTTACTATCTTTTTTTACGATGATTTTTCACTCACCAAAAAATAAAAGCAAAAAATTTTTGTATTTACATTTGTTGTATTTAGAAATAAATGTGAACCTGTTGATGACATTTATTAATTCTGTTACTAGTTTAAAATTCTACTTGTGGATTTTCAGCTTGGGATGATGAATCTAATTTATATGATCAATTCATTTTTGCCACCTAAAAAAGGAAGCAATTGGTACTACAGTGAGACAAAAGTTTTGCAATATTTTGGTATGTATTAGTTTGCAATATGTATACATCACATGGCCAAAGCTGTAAAAGGTATCTACTCTGGTCAGTAGTATTATGGAAGCTGGTGTTCTGACATGTATATTGCTTCACATTATGTGTGATTTGAAAGTCACACAGATGAATCTGCAACATAGTCTAATTCAGGAACTTATGCTTTACCTGTTCCGGGTCATAATATTACAGGAGCAACAAAAAACATTTGTTGTGCAAAAGGCAAAAACATGATAGATCACAGTGCAGCAACCAGATGGTCAAAGAAATTAAGCTTGGATGGCAAGAACCTTGATGATCAGGCTACGTGAGGTCAGCCTAAAACCATGGATTCCAAAGCTGTGCTTCAAGCCATTGATGTTAATCTAGCAAGTAGCACTTGGTATCTCACAGTTCAGTGTGGTTTGTCACCTTCATGACATCAGTAAAAGCGTCTAGAGTTGCTGAATTGTGCCTAATGTTACCAAAATATGACAAAACTTTTGACTCACCTTCGAACTTTTCATGTAATTTAGTGCGAGTGCGCGTGTGCACACACACAACTTTTAAACACAATATGCCAGATACCTTAAAAGTGAGTTGCTAATTTTACATTTTTTTAATAAAATCCATAATTTTAATTTGTATGATATTAATAAATTTATGCAAAAATTTAAACATTTCAATGGTCTCACATATTGAGTATTTAGAGGTTATATAGATATGATATAAAAACTATATAGATCAGTTTCATGTAAATTACCCAATGTTATATATTGAATTTGATATATCTAACCCTGAAACCTTACCTGGTAATACTCAGACCATGTTATATGACTGGCTTAGTGACACAATTATCATGCATTAAAATTTACTACTGAAATGTGTTAGAGAGAAGCTGTAGATTGTGCTAATAGGCACTGAATTTTGAAATAGTATTAATGTATAAATTGTGTCTAGTATAAAGGGAATATATAACAAGTCACATTTTCTATTTTCAGGGTGTGTGTGTGTGTGTGTGTGTGTGTGCGCGCGCGCACGTATATGTATTTGATGTGAACAATAAGGTTTTATATTTGATCGTATTCTTTTCAGTATTGATACCTCATAGAACTGGCCCTGGTGAACTTGGAAAACCTGTCATTGTTCCAGCCCAGAGGCAACAGGAATCAAAAGAAAAGTTTAAAATCAACCAATTCAACTTAGTTGCTAGTGACATGATATCATTAAACCGATCTCTACTTGATTATCGAATGGAAGGGTGAGTAAGCAGTGTTCATTTTTTAAAAATCTCTTTCTCTCTCGATTTTCAGTATCGTTCTCCTTAAAAATTGTGTCAAAAAAGAAATTTAGTGGAGTATTGAATTAGAAATAAGGTCATCAGTTCAACTCATTTAGAATATGAATATTATAATTTATAATATAAAATTATAGTTTTGACAAACTTCTTTCATTGTCAGTAAGTTATTCAAACTGATCTCTAAAATTGTCTTAGATTATAATTGATCCAGACACCATACTAGTGAAACTCATGTTATAGCATGGCTTTACAAAGATTTAGGAGTTTCCACATTTACTGCAGGTTTGCTGATGGTTAACAAGACTCACATGGAAAAGATAAATTGTTTTGTTTAACTCCATTTTTATGACATTGTCACTTCTGTTCTAGCTTTGGGGGTTTTCCTCAGATTAGGAAAGTTCCTGGAAAAACTTATATCCCTCTGTTGGCAATTATTGTTGTCCATTGGTTCTGCAAGAAATTACCATCCTTTTAAGAAGTTTGTCTTTCTGCCTTACTTGCCAGATACCAGTTTTCTGAACTGGAGGGTTCTTTGGAAGTTGATAGTCTTTCAATTTTGTTACAAAGTCTACCCAGTAAAAATGAACTTTTTACAGCATTGCTTGAGAGTCTATAACTATTTTGAGAACTTGTGTGTTTGTGAGGAAGCCACTCCAGTGTACATTTAGAATGATACAAAAGTAAAACTGTTGGAAGTATTTGAGAAAGTGTAGATCAGTGATTCTCAACATGGGCCTGATAAATTTCAAAATTGGCCTGGAGTTAGCTCAAGGAAAATTTTCAGCTGTACTCATAAAGAAACAATTTATTGCAGATTGAAAAGGGAGAAAACTTATGCTTGAAGCTGAACTAAGGTTTGAAAGTTCAACTTGATTAGCTGCTAGACACCAGGAGTAGTGTAGTCATTAATCAGGATTTATATTTTCTACTACATTTTGCTTTCATTAATAAAATGTACTTCCTATTACATGGAATTTTCCTTTACACTTATATGGGCTTGAAAATTTTTTGCCACCAAAAATAGGCCCCAAGAAAGCAAAGGTTGAAAAACACTGGTGTAGATGATATTTTTGTATAATCTAGTGTAGAAAGTTAAACATCACAATGGATTTGTTAGCATTTGACAGTTTTTACAAGATGACATAAACCTCAGTAAGGTAAATTCTGGACTGCTTCCAGCTTTGTTAGACTGAGGGAGATAGAAAACATGTGACATTCTCGTTGAGGTACAGATTGATGGAGGATAACTATTTTCTTCTGGTTGACTTAGAAACCAGAATTATGAAGCTTTTGCTATTCTTTTTTTTTCACCTAAAAGCTGACTGCAAGTGAGCAGCTAGATTTGTGTTTGAGGAACCATCAATTCTGTATCCAACTTTAGATAATGTAGTAAGCTTAAATTTAATTAAGATGGAGTAAAGGAGCAAGTATCAAAGTTATCCTCCTAAAATGGTGTGTATGGGAAGGGGAATCCTATTAGAAAAACCAGAATCAACCTTCACAAATTTATCAAAATAATTTATAAAATGATTAGAGTTTTGGAGATTATTGATATAAGGTGATTGCTTGTAATTTAGTAAGCCTTTAAAGAATTTGTATAATTTTCATTGATTGCTCTCTCTGTGGGAGGGTTTAGAATATCCCAACTGTATCCTCTGCAGAGGGGTAAGACTCTTCCCAGGAAAAAAATGTTCTGGGTATGACATTAAACTTCATCTGGTGGTGAGGCTTCAATTCTGGAGCTCTGGGGAATGTGCAGAATCCCTTCATTGCCATTACTCCCAAGTCCACTCTGATCAGGAGTGATAGTACTTGTTAGGGTCCGATTTATAGGTAAAATAGATTTGCTTTAAAATTATTTGTATTCGATAGGAATACTTGATGCCATATGAATGTGTAAATTATTTGTATTAAGAATAGTTGTAATTATTTACTAAGGATTATTATTAGTTATTTGAAATCATAAGTATAGATTATTAGTATTAAATAGGATTACTTGAAACAATAAAACTGTGAAAATTATTTGTATTAGATAGGACTACTTGGTATAATATAACTGCAAAACACTCTTGAGAAGCAACTACACAAAAAATGTAAATATAAGTGATCACCTAACCTCTAGGCATAAAATAACCCTGATAGGTTGACGTCATAAAATCAATATTAATCTTTTTGGTTATATCTTATAAACCCATTAATATATGAAGACAAAGAAGATATCATCTCTTTGTTATACTTTTGTAGTATGAATAAAGTGATTCATAGCACTCAGTCAAGATTGCTGGTGTTTATATTCATACAAGTGCACACAGTACAGTCTGAAGACAGTTTTAATTAAAATAATTGTTTATCAGAATCACAACTAAAATCAGCTTCAGTTTTATGCTGATTTTTGCAATAATCCACAATTGTCTTATCAAATATTTACAAGTGTAATTTATTTTCTGCCTATTTATTTTCATTAGTTATTTCAACTTGACCGATTTTTTAATATTTTTCGGTGACATTCTATATGTGACTTTTTAATGTTTTATTGATTATAATAATCAAACCTAATGTTTCCTTTTTGGCTTTTTCTATCTTTACAGGTGCAAGAAAAAAGCCTATTCAATTAAGAAATATCCCAAGACTAGTATTGTTATAGTATTTCATAATGAAGCCTGGTCTACACTATTAAGAACTGTACATAGTATCATCAACAGATCTCCCTCTGAGTTATTGGAAGAAATCATTATGGTAGATGATGCTAGTGAAAGAGGTGAGTAATTTTTGTTTTAAGTTTACTTGTATGAATTTTTATTATGCACTTGGTTTGAATAATGGTAAAAAGCAGGTATATATTATTTAAATTTTTGAAAATAAACTATTTGATAGCTTTTCTATTTTAGGATAACAAAAACAATTAACATCCACCATTTAATCATTGTTTTGAGATTTTTAATACATATTTTAAACATATCTTGATTTTTAATATTCGATAACTCTTTGAATCTGTCAGTGCTATTTTATTAAAGACCATAAGCTCAATGTTTGGGGTGCAATCACATCAGATACTAATAATAAAAGGCTTATTATAGCAATTATTTTATATATATATATATTGATTTGATAGCTTTGATATTTGTTCTAGAGTGAAGTTTTAATTTAATTTGTGCTCAGTGGTTTTGTGAATTTTGTGAGTTCAGGTATAAGATTTTTAAAGCTCAAGGTTATGAAATTCATAAATTGAAATAAATTTACAGAGGGAAGCAGAAAATGGTGATATGTTTATCATTTCATATTAACAAAGAAGATAGGTAATTAAGATGCTTAATTTGTATAATTGTTATTTCAATATCCATTTCATTACACTTTTAAGAGTATCATTAATGAGACTGATAAAAATTACCTTAAAAATTGTTTCATATTCTTAAAATATCAATTTCTAATTCAAACCATGATTTTCTAGACTGTTTGGGAGTTATGCTGAGTAATTTTATTAGGTATTTCTTAGAGCAATTGGATTTTATTTGGTGGTGTCCAACTCTCTGATGTGACAGGTTTTACTAAATTACATGCTACCAGCAGCAAGGAATAATCCATTACCTGACTTATTAGGTTTGGATTAAATATTCATATTAAAAACAAACTATCTTCTGTTAGTAATTATTAGGAAGAGATTTATCAAAAATGTTTGACAGAATGGAAAGTTTTAAACTGTGTTGTTTTTGCTTTCATATGTTGGTTACAAATTATAAATGAGTATCAGTTTTATTTTAGATCAGATTTTTTCTTTGTCATATTTTCCAAAATTCTTGCAACTGATATAAATGATTTTTTTTAAAGATTATTTGGGGAGGAAATTGGATGAGTATGTTGCTGCATTACCAGCTAAAGTTCACATTGTTCGATTAGAAGAAAGAACAGGACTTATACGAGCCAGATTAAAAGGTAAGTTGATATTTTCTTTCTTTTTAATCCACATCTTAATGTTTTATGAAGCCACCTGGGAACTTATAAATTCTGATTGTTGGCTATAATATTTCCTCGTATTTTACTATAAAAAGAAATTTAAAAAATGGGGAGAGAAAAATAAGATTGTGATATTGACCAATATTGTTTGTAAATAGAGATCCCTGTTATGCTGATAGATTAAAAAAAAATTTTCGTTATAAATATTATATACTTTTTACAACAAACATAGTAAATTGACTGAGACTGAAATGAATTTTTTCAAATATAATTTCTTAGTGATGGTGATCTAGGGATGTTATAAATAATTATCTACCTTAAAGAATAGGTATATCCTTTAGGGGCTCAAAGTGTCATTTGACAGTTCAGAAACCCTTTGTTGAGCTTTTTTGCTTCTGTTCTTTAAAGCGTATTGGCATCTCTAACCCTACCAGGGAATGTTAAAGTCACATGGCCATATTACCTAAACTCATCAAGTAAGGTTTTTTCCATTTTATCACATACTGATTTTTCATGTGACAGTATGTGTATAATTCTACCATAGGACATATTTGTGAATTCTTTCCTTGGAATGCCACTAGCTTGTATATTATGTGTTATACACACAGAGCTTGTTGGGATGACAAAAACGGTTACGTAACAAGAATAATGAAAAAAAAAATTTGGTCCTGGATTTAAGTAAAAAAATAAATAAATAAACAAAAAGAAAAACAAGTGAAGGGAACTCCTTCTCAAGGTGCCAGTGAAAAAAAAAGAAGACAACCAATAAACACACTTGTGAAAACACAGAAGGCAACACAAGTTAAGAGTTTTAAATATAACAAGGTTTATTTACATAAATACAGGAAGGAAAATCTAGAACAAAAGAACAGAACTTAATGAGGGAAAGGAATACTAATATATATGTATATCTAATCAGTGAATGGAAGAATACATTTATACAGACAATATCAGTTTTTAGAAAACAAAAAAAGGGGTTAATTAACAATACTTTGAAGGAATGAATTTACAGCATAACTCAAAATTTGGTGGGACAGAGTTCAATGTATAAGAAAGTTATTTTCATAGATGAATGTTGACTAAATGAACTCAAGTTCAAATGGGTACATGACGAAAGTGCTCTAAGCTTTCATTTAGGGTAGATGCTACAGGACCTTCCTCGGGATAAATAGAACTTGGGTATTCTTATGACTTTTTCTCAGATGCAGACATCAGGTGATGATTCTTGATATGGGGCGATAATAATTGAGGAATTCAGCAGAATACCAGAATTTGATATTTTGCTTTTTTGTGTGTGTGTGCACTGGTTATTCGAAAAGTTGACTGGATTCTCTTTTTTTTTATCCATGGTTTCTTTCTTTCTTCTAACAGGTTAAATGCATTCTTCTTCATTTTCTCTTCCTTCTCCTTCTTGGAGACAAAATCAACACTTCTTATGTACCTGCCCTTTGCTGTTATTCTGCATTGTGGACTTAAAATTAGCGGGAATCTTTTGTTGGTCACGTGTTTGATTTTCATAAGTGTATATGTTTAGTTTACGTGGATGTATGCTGCTGATGTCATAGGTCTGATGTACTTTGAATAATGGTGTAATATTTGTTGACATTGAGCAAAAGCAAACCTGAATTACTTCAGACATTATTTGCTACACAACTCACTTTTGGTGGGAGTTTGAAATCGGAGAGAACAAATTTATATATTTTAGCTCACTGATAGATATTACTAAAGACTTTTACTTTTTACTCATAAACTGAAAAACGAAAATTTAAAAAAAATGCATTTTCGCTCGCTGGTACTTTTTCTTTCTTTCTTTCTTTGCTTATAAAATCTGAAGCTGGGGTTTAAAATACTGATATTACTTCACATATGTATATAAAAGGTCTTATATGTGTAATTGAGTTTTTTGTCTTTTCTTCCACTTTTGTTCAGTGTTTGTATATCACTTACAGACTAATGCTAATATTGGTCTTTGGTGAGTGGGGATTCTACTCAATATCTTTCCTACCACTGAGCATTTCCCTCGTGGCATAATGGTTATCAGCACTGAAAACATAATCTACAATCAAATTCCTGCTGTGTCTGCTTGTGTTTACTTGGCGTTAATGTACTTGGGGAAAAGCATGAATGATTATTTATTCACAACTAAAACTAAAATAGCAGGGCATTCTGCTCTTTCATTTTGGGGATGAGTAACCAGTCTAGGAGAAAGAAATTACTGAATTTAAATCATTGAAAAGGCCGTGGAACACTAGACCATTATCTCATCCAAAAACTTAGCTGTGAGCTGTGAAGTCATGAACACCCATGTTTCAGAAAGGATGTTATTTTCCTTTCCAATGTTATTGATAAAAATATAAAGTTGATATTGAGAAGGAAAGTTTAAAAAAAAACAATGTTCCTTCTACCTTTTCATTGAAAAGAACATAATTAGTATCCATAGTAGATCTATTTTATATCTTCTAGTTGTAGTTACATATTTTGAAAATTTGTGTGATAGCTGATCAGTATCAGCCAACTTGGATTGATTGAATGAGTGATATTAATGGAATTTCAACATGTCTGGGGTTATTTTATGCCAACAGGTTTGTAAATCCCGTACATTGTGCATTTATATTTACACTTGCATGTTTGTGTTGTTTTTTAAGAGTTTTTATTTAGTTTTAACAATACGTTAAAATCCTGGGATTGTTTTCTAATAATTACTTTGTATGCTATTGATCATATTTATGCTTATAATTTCTGATGGAATTTTGTTTCTCACAACCAACTTTGAAGATAATCACATGAACCATTTCTAGTATGTAAATAATAAATACAAATTATTTGAAAAGGAATTTTATGATTCTTAAGATATTTAAAAATAATTTGAAGGGTTTTCATGTGCTCATGTGGCATCAAGACACCAATTAGCTTTGTATGCACAGAATTAGGAGGATTAGATGTTGAACCTTCTTATAGTTTTCAAACCTGATTGGGACCCGCTAGGAGGACTACTATGCTGTAGGTATATATTTTTTGTTTTCTCCACTCCTCAGAGTTAAACTATTTGAAGGCTCTAACTTTACCTATACCTTAACTGTATAGATAAATGTAGATTCATGCCTTTTGCACGGGCATCAATGCCAAATGAACAGAAGATTGTGTTGTGAATCTTTCAAGTAAAAAGTGCTTGCTTTCCTTGAAAATTAACTAATTCTTTAACTTCTTATATGTTTATAATTTTAAATGTTGACACCAGTAAGTTTCAAAGTTTCTGCTTTCATTTTTATCTGAGCAAAAAAGGAAGTGCTTTGTTGATTTTTTGTTCTGTAATTTATAAATGCCTCATAGCTAAAAAGTCATTCCATACTCAACTAGCTTCATTCTTCCTACATCTATCAGACTTTAGGTATTGACCAACAATCACAATGGGAATTGGAATCTATATTGCTTATGTAAGGTTGCTATGTGTCTTTATACAAAAACATAGTTTAATAGTTGTCTTTGCATTTTAAGGAATGTGTAAAGGTTGTTCCAAAAATTCTAGGCCTTCCTCAGATTTTAGATTTGTTACACATCTCTCACCTATGGACCTCACCTGCACAGAAATTAACACAGAAATCTGAATCAGTTTTCCTAGTTTCTAGAAGTTGTGTGTTGCTTCAACAAAAATGTTCACCTATGGCTCTTTCTGGATGAAGCTTAGAATCTTTTGAATGAACCTGGAATGATCAAATTGTGACCTTTGGGATGTAAAATTACTGTCAAATCTTCCCTTCATTGTTGAAAACTAGATGAGCTATGAATCCATTAGATTCACATAGTAGCAATGGTCCATGATGATATTTCTGCTTCTATTTAGGTAGGAGTAAAGGATTCTAATTAGCACTTCATAGACAACTAATCTTTTATATTGATAACTTGAATGTCTAAAAAATAACATTCAACATTAATGTAGTCTCTATAAAATTCAGTTAAAAGTTGGATTTAAAGTTTTTAATCATTTTAAGTATATTATTTTGATGATAACTTTCATTATGATATGCTCTTTTAGTGCAGGGTTATTACACACACACACACACACACACACAATGAGAATCTTAGTAATATGTAGATTGATAGCCATGTTTGTGTATCTATATTTCTACATAATTCTTTGATTAGTTTTAATAAAATATTTTATATTAAATATGTCCAAGTTAACAGAATGTGAGGGATTTACAAAACAATTGAAAGCCATTTAAAGAAATAAAATTATACCTGCAAAATTTGAACTTTTGATGAGTAGCAGGTGATTTAAAAAAAAAGAAAAAGCATTAAGAGTGAATTTCTTTGGTTTTATTGGTTAAAGCAGAAGTTTCTAAACATTTTGCATGGGTTCGTATTTTTTTTAACTAGAATTTTTGGAGACCTGAAGTTTTGATGACCAAGTCAAATATGTTATTTAACACACAGACACACACACACACATAAGAAATTGAACTTTAAAAAAAGCTAGATATACAAGGCTCATTAAATAAGTTTCCAGACTTTTTTTCGTATGGGTACTTTTATTGATAGTACACACATGAAACTCTATTCCCCTTCAAAGTAACCTCTTCCATCTGCAATGCACTTGTTGTACCGTTCCAACAACTTCTGGAAGGCCCCGTGGAAGTCCTCTTGTGTGAGTGTGTCAATGACCTTCATCACAGCCTCTTTCATCTCCTTAATTGTCTCATAACGACAGCCTCTGAGCTTAGGGAATAAGCAAAAGTCACAGGGAGCAAGGTCTGGACTATAGGGAGGGTGAGGAAGTGTCTTGATGCCCATCTTGGTCAAATAGTTTGTGACAAGGATGGAGTTGTGGACTGGTGCATTGTCCTGGTAGAAATGCCACTGAGCCTTAAAGAGTTAAAGAGTGCTGGCCTCTTCTGACCGAATCATTTCCTGAACTCCCTTAAAACCTCAACATAGTATTCCTTGTTGACTCTCTGTCCAGTGGGAACCCAGTGCATGAAGATCATGCCAGTGCTGTCAAAAAAAGGGGATCATCAAAAGTTTGTGGTTGGATTTGCTCTGTCTGGCCTTCTTGGGTGTGGGAGAGCCAGCATGCTTCCACTGGGAACTCTGTCTCTTGGTCAGCAGTAGATCCAGCTTTCATCGCAGGTCACTAGAGCATCAAGAAGTGCGGGATCTGAATTGATCAGCTCGACCATCTCCCTGCTGTCATGACAACATCTTTCTTTCTGACCTTCTCTGAGCACCTTTGGGACAAACTTTGCTCAAATCTTCCGCATCTTCAGTTCCTCACGAATAATTGTGTGCACAGTTCCCACACTGACATCAAACTGTGCACTTATTGTCTCTATAGACACATGACAATCCTTATCCATGAAATTCTTTATTTGGCCAATCAACTCTGGTGTTCTGACTTCCTTACTCTTCCCAAAGCTCTCATAATCCCTCACAGACTCCTTGCCTTCCTTGAATCTCTTATGCCACTCAAAAACTCATGCTCGATTCATGCAAGATGGCCGAAAAGCAGTCTGAAGCATTCCATATGTTTCTGTGGCATTTTTTTGAAGTTTTATAACAGAATTTTATTGCATATCATTCTTCTAAAGTGTCCTCATGTCCAGATTGCATTTTTGAAATTCCCTAGCTGTGACAATCAGGCTTTAGTAGGGTGTATTCCAATTGCTGCTGTAGCTGTTCATTTGAAGCTGAAATCATAAAAATAGATCAGTCATCTCATAAGATGTATCGCAATAACATAGTGAATTTTCAAGAGTCTACAACAATTTTAAATGCCTGTACAGAAAAAGTCTGGAGACTTATTGAATGCACCTCGTATGAGATTATCATTGATACTTAAGTTCCATGTTCCATGGTTAGGAAAACTTTTGATTAAAGAGTTGTATGTTAGATGTATATGTTCATGTTACATCTAATATAGTTATTTATGTAATACAGTGGATTAGGCTTAAAGATTAGGGAAGTTTATTAGCCCAATAAAAGTTATGTTATATAACATACTGGCATAATGAAAGAATGAATAAAGAGGCATGACACTATTCTTTATAAAAAATATCTCTTTTTATTTCTCAAAAGGGTTGAAACTGGCATAAGTGTGTTTGAGAGAGAGAGAGATGCACACAGAGATAGGGAGTCAGAGAATGTACACAAAGACTGGTAGAGGACTACTATATTGACTTTTTCTTAACCCATGTTGTGGTTACATTATCAGGACCTTATAACCTTGCTATCTTGATGAGAAGTTCTCAACCGGAGTATGCCTCCTCCCAGCACTTGTTGGCTGAACCTGTTGACTGCCTGATCAAGTACCTATGGGTACCTGTGTATCTATATAATTTCATAACACCTACGTATTCTTCCGGCTTGTGATTCACGTAATCTGCTTTCGCTTGTCAACCTACAGGATCTGTCTTCATGTTTACACATATAGAATATCCTGTCCCAGAAATCCTTGATTGATGTCTCTGTCAAAGGTCAATATGTAACAATTATACCCCATGGTTCTTACATGTTTGGTGCAAAAAGAAAGGATTTTGTCTGTCTTTGTAAATAACTTTTCCTATTTAAATTTAATACATAAGCATTGTCAACTTGGTGTCTTAATCCTTTGAATCCAAAAACCATCATGGGCTCTGTGCAATTTTTATTGTACACCATAAGCTCAATATTTTGGGCTCATGTCAAATACTAAATTTTAAAAAATATTATTGGAATTGCTTTCAATAAAATATCTATGCTGAAGTAAAGTTTGAATATAATATCTCTCTCATTTCTTTTTTCATTTCCTTAATTGAAGACAGTGAGAATGAGAGGAAGACAGTTGTTACACTTTATTCAGTCTTTTGAAAATCATTGAAATTTATTCACTGTATTATGATTAAGTAAATTGAATATACAAATTTAACAGGAATATAGACTCTTCAAACTTCAGAAAATAATGTCATCAATCAGAATTTGAAAAAAAATACTTTTACCAGTTCTTTTTCTTTTAAAATTAAGATTTTCCGGAAGTCAGACATTTAAATGCAAGGAAAGAGGTGAAAATTTCAAATTCTGATTGACACTTACAGAAATTATTTTCCCAAATTTTAAGTGTCATAAGACCTTGTGTGCTATCTTATTATACATCATAAGTTTAATATTTTCTGCTCAGGGACATCATGACAGTTTCTAAAAGGTTTAATACAGTGACCATTCACAGCCTCCTCCCCACACTTTCTAATGAAATGAATTTAAATGTCTACACTGGAACAAAGCTTTAATATATATATATATATAAGCTCAGATACAGAATATCAAGGACTAAATTTTCAATGAGTTAAAATCATTTGATTACTGAGCTATGCCTATTAATATTACTTATCCAATAGAATGATCAGCAACTCTTGTAAACATGTCTCTTAAGAGAATTGTTAAAAATTTCAGTGTTTTAAAATGGTTTCATAAAGAAAATGAATGATAATTAGTTCTGGTTAAAAGCATAAGGGTAGTCCAAAGCCAAATTTTTTTTCTGATGTCAGCATCATTGGGGAATAAGAAAAGTTTTGGTAAAACTTTTCTCTTTCCTCAATGATACTGGCATTGGAAAAAAGATAAGATCTAAAAATGTTTGTCTTTGCATTACTCTTACTGTACTTTTAATTTAGACTAAATGTTTGTTTAAACAAAGCATTGAATTGCAATGATACACATTCATGATATGATATATAATTGCAGTTCAAGAAAGAATGGCATTTTTTTGCTCAGAACAAGACATTGTCAATAAAGAAAGCCATTAACAAATGCAAATAGGACCATAAAAAAGATAAATTACTTTCACTAGTGTCAGCATCTAATTGGAAATCTGTTTTCTTGTTGACACAGGTTTTCTTTTCTTTGCTTGCAGTAGCATAGTTTTACTCCGTTTTTTTTTTCACTGCCCACATCATTTCTTACCTGACTTGATATGTCATAAATTAAACCAACAGATGGACAGGCAAGTGTACTGTTTAAGTTAACTAAAAACCATCAATTGTCAGATAAAAGTGATCATTTTAAATAATGACAGGTCACAAAGGTCACTGCTATATTCAGCTTAGAAATTTTTTTTTTTGTTAACTAGCCGGATATTTTGGTTATTTCATTGTTGCCTTTATTATGTATATATAAATATTTTCTTAATTTTAACTTTAGATCACTATTGCTTTATACTAGCGTAAATAAAAAAAAGATGTGCATACAGCAACATGATTCAAAATATTTTTCACTTGACTTTGCTCTTACTTTGATTCCGATTTATATTTTATATATTTTAGATTTGTTTGATTATTTTTAAGCAATCTTGGATTAGTGTAGTATCTGCACACCCTACTTAGAGTCAAAGTAGTATTTATGAATTTTGCCGAACTATATATTTCTGAATTAATTTTACCCTGTTGTTATTTACTAGTACAAGTAGAAGTACTCAGTCCTAAAAGGATTTTATGAACGTCAGTGAGATAGAAAGGGGGAAGAGAAGAGTAAGCTAAGAAATAAAAATATACCCTTATTTATAGTGGAAAGATTTTGCCAAGTAATTCAAAAGAAAAGTATTTTACTTTATGAATTGTTTTTTCCTTTTTTATTTTTTTAGTTTACATTTAAGATAATATATAAAAATATGTAACCTTATACTGGTGAAAGATTTAAAACCTTTTCATGATTTATTTTTATATATATATATATATATATATATATATATATATATATATATATATATAATTTTTTACAGTTAGTGTTTAGTTACAGAACAATTTTTAATTAATAATTTTTGAAAAAACAACTTAGTTTTAATTCAAATTTTTATTTATCTTGGAAAAATTTAATGATAAAAGAATCTAAGACTTTACATATTATAAGTAAAGTTGATGACTGTAGTCAGTGGTGACTCAAAGGCTCCCTTTTCAATAGCTACTACACCGGTGTATGGGGGGCACTACTTCTTCTCCTGGATTGCTCCACTTTATTCTTGATATGTACCTTATAATGCTGAGTGTTAAGCAAGAAAGTATCAAATATCATTTTTAAGTCTTTGGTATCACTTGACCTGGAATTGAACACTGGTCTCCTGGGCCATTGGCAAACACTCTACCCACGAGGCCAATGAGCCAGTTCATGTATTATAATATTCTTTTATTTTAGGATTTTTTTTTTTTTGCTTACATTTAAAATATTTTTGAAAAAATATAACCCTCAATTTGTGTGGTTTGAAACATTATAATCTTGTTTTTCAAAAGACTTTCTTAAAATTATGACAAAAATTTAAATCCAGTTTTTAATTGCCAGTTGAGTTACAGTGATAAAACATGTATTCATTTAATTTTTCTTTCAATCATATAAAGATATAACTGTATAACAAGGCTAAGAATTAAAAATATGTCTTTATTTTTTGGTGGAAAATTTCATGTATTAATTCAAATTTATCCTATAAATTTCATGTATTAATTCAAATTTATCCTATAAATAGTTTATTCCCTTTTTTAAACAAATGTTTTTGAGGAACACTGATTAAAAATTAATATATTTTGTTCCAAGAAATACGAAAAGTATTTGTTTAAAAAAATCAGTTTTTGAATTATTGATAAACAATGCTTTTGTTTAGTTTTTAACCCCGACCACCTTTAAAAATGTAACATTATAGGTAGGTACTATAAGAAGCTAAGAATCAAAAATGTAAATTTTTTTGTATTCGAATTTCTTTTTTTTTTTTGGCTTACATTTTTAAAATAGTATTTCAAAAAAGGTACTCTTGGTTTCATGATATTTCTATTATTAGTTCTCCAAAAAATTAAGATTTTTTGTTTTAATAATTACAAAATAATTTTTGAAAAGCCGTTAAATTCTAAGTTTACCTATGACATCTGTGTGACATTTGAATATGGTAGGACTTAACAACTGAAGAGTTCCTCTTTTTTTTTGTTTTTTGTTTTTTTTTTTTCGTTTTTAATTGGACTTCAGAAGAACCGTGAAGAGTTCTACTAATTGATTGATTGATTTTCAACTATTGAATTATATTATTTAATCAGTAAAAATCAAAAGTTAGAATATGTTCTTATCCTTGTAGACATATTAAAAGATATGTGCAATTTCAATGCTCTTTGCTGAGTTGACACATACATACAAAAAAGATGTGCATATATATATATATGCAAATTTCATTAAACATAATAGACATTTTATGTCTACATATTTTCTTTTGGATCCGTTCGAATTCCCGTATTACTTTTATTGTATTCTGGGGGAATTGATTTATGTATTGTCCATAGTTGCATGTATCCCTAGTACTTTCTGCCCGACTTTGGGCCATCATCAGGGGAGGATCTACTACAAAAGTGATGTAACTTTTGTTTTAGCATATTACAACTGTGTAAGGGCGTCTTTGCCGTTGAAGGTTTTGGCGTTTGTTTTTGAATGTGATTCTATATTTAGTGCCAGTAGCTAAAGACATTTAAGTACATTAGCACTGGTTTGAAAATTAATTCTATTAAGTGTTGGCTGCAGGTTTCTGATATGTAATGCTTCGAGAATCTGAAGTTTTTGTTTATTATTTTGATGTTCTAATATTGTTGTGTTGTCGGTGAGAATTTTCCGTAGCTGTGCCGTTGGGCATGAATGTTTTTTTAAATGCTGAGCTATTGAACATTACAATGCACCTTTCAGACACAAGTTCAATAGCTCAGCATTTAAAAAAACATTCATGCCCAACGGCACAGCTACGGAAAATTCTCACCGACAACACAACAATATTAGAACATCAAAATAATAAACAAAAACTTCAGATTCTCGAAGCATTACATATCAGAAACCTGCAGCCAACACTTAATAGAATTAATTTTCAAACCAGTGCTAATGTACTTAAATGTCTTTAGCTACTGGCACTAAATATAGAATCACATTCAAAAACAAACGCCAAAACCTTCAACGGCAAAGACGCCCTTACACAGTTGTAATATGCTAAAACAAAAGTTACATCACTTTTGTAGTAGATCCTCCCCTGATGATGGCCCAAAGTCGGGCAGAAAGTACTAGGGATACATGCAACTATGGACAATACATAAATCAATTCCCCAGAATACAATAAAAGTAATACGGGAATTCGAACGGATCAAAAGAAAATATGTAGACATAAAATGTCTATTATGTTTAATGAAATTTGCATTAACGAAGAAATGCTGCCTAAATATACATATATATATATATATATATATATATATATATAGAGAGAGAGAGAGATAATGAAAGTTTCAGACAGAAAAAGCACACTTTTCATTATGATATAATTTCTTATGCAATTCTTTTGATATCTCTCCTGATAAAATAGTTTAGTTTTTTTCATTTGAAGGAAGAAATGCAAAATTTAGAATTCGTTTTTGTTACTTTTGTAGATTTTTCTTTCTTATGTGCACAAAAACATAAGTGATAAACTCAACTTATAATCTACACTTAATCTAATGAAAATAGATAAATAAAATACAAATAAGAAAGGTGGTGGGAATTATGTATATCTGCATTGTTATTTTATCATCTTATTGTGAAATTTAAATGTTTTGAAGAACTTTTTTTAATCTACAAATTACACTTTCTATAAAAAAAACTGTCTATCCATCTAAAAATTTGTAAATTTTTCACTATTTTTTTTTAATTGAATTAATATATTTTAAGATTCTGTTCATGTACATAGGTAATTAGTGCTATAAGAATAAATGACAAATTATATTCATATGCTTATGAGTTATATTTTAAGTTAAATTTTAAAACTACTACTTTTATTTACTGTAGGAAGGTAGGTAGTGGTTACAAGTAGAAAAAAATCAAATCATGTGAACCAAAGGTTGCTTCTATTCACTTTTCATTGATATTCTTCATGAAAGGTATGAACCTACTCCTTTTTTCACACTCAAGGTATGGGTAAAGTTGGAGCATTCAAACAGTCCAACTCAGAAGATTACTCTTATTGAAATGGGAGAGAAAAAAATCATCACCATACCTGGTCCCAATCATGATTGAAAAATAAAAAAGTCCTATGTCAGATCATGATCTCTAATAAAACCTATTCTTACTACAAAAACAATGAATAAAAATCTCCGATGTACAAATTTGTATCATGAATAATGGAAGCAAAACATTGATCAGTATAACTTGTCAAAAGGGATTTACCTTTGCATATGTGTATATGAGACAAGTAGCAATAAGTATACACTTTGTGTGTGTATATGTATGTATGTGTGTGTGTATATATATATATAGTAGGTAAGGGAATAAGATGAGTAGCAATAAGTATACAAATATATATATATATATATATATATATATATATATATATATATATATATACTTATTACTATTCGTCTCATTCCCTTACCTACTTGGCTTCAACCTTTGGTGTTTGGCTATGATATAAGCTAATTAGACTCAGTAATTTTTAAAAAATACTTTGAAAAAGAGCTTTAGAATAGTTAATACAGTAGTTTATTATTTTTTTTTTAAAGAACTTTTCCATCGTTTTTTTGGGTTTTTTTTGCAGGGGCTCTTATTTATTTCCTTTTTTTGATATTGATATATATATATATATATATATATATATATATATTTTATAAGGCTTCTCAGTAATATCTGAAGATTTAAACTGGACATTTTATATTTTGTCAGTAGAAAAGAAAAAAAATCTTCTGAATTAATAAAACATAAAAATTGTATAAGAAAAGTGTAATTAAACTCTAAGTGTGGATTCATCAGCACCTTTACAAAGACATGTTAAGTTTTCTACTGAAACAAGAAGGATATGACTACTTTCTTTCAGGGATAAAAATAGTTAAACAAATTACATGTCGACTGGGTTGAACTGGAAGATGAATATGTGAAATAACATGAAAGTTTCATGGTTCTGGGTTATTTCCTTTTTGGTTGGGCTGAGATCTTTTCAGTACCCTTTATACTGTGGTTTAGTCAATTAGAAATATTAGAAATCAAAAGTTTTGCAACAATTTGGTAATGTGCTAGTTTGTGACATATATGTCACGTGAGTGAAGCAGTTTAACCTGTGGAAAGTACAAAAACCTTTGTTGTGCAAATATGAAGGAGCAGTTGATCACATTACAGTAACCAGATAGTTGGAGAATTTTTACTCCAGTTGTAAGAACCTAAACAATCAGGCAAGTCTAAAACAGTGAATTCTGAGCTTATGAGGCAAATCTGGTGAGTAGCACTTGCAGAGTATCAGGTTAGTTCAGCATCTCACAGTCCAGTGTAGTTTGTCACCTTAATGAGCTTGGCAAAGGCATTTGGAATTGCTTAATTCTGCCTCAAATTACCAAAATGTTGTTCAACTTTTGACTCAGTATTTTTCTGTTTAGCTTCTTTATCTGAATAGAATAAGCTTTTCATTTTTACTAAACTGATCTATCCATATTGTTTGTTTTTGGGAAACTTACCATATATGATGGAAGCCTATTAACACTTAATATTACAATATTATGAAGTTATTTTATGTACACATACTGGTAGTCTATGGCGTCTGGGTAGATATTAGCCTATCAGATATCTCAAATTCATATATATAACTTGGGTGATATTTTTTGTGGAAAGGGGAGGAGTCATATACAACCATTTGTAGAGGAGCTCATGGTGTACTGATTATTGTCATGGGAAATAGACATGGCAACCCAAGTTCAAATCCTGCATGAGGCTGTTTGCATTTCGCATAATGCTTATATCCTTGGGAAAGGTATGAATCCAACTATTCTCTCTTTAGATATGGGAAAATAGTTGGTCAGACTGATCTCTTTAATCTTGGTATGGCAACTGGTCAAGAAGAAAAAAACTCAGAATTCAAACCTGTTAAACTCTGTTTTAAAAAGCTGACTTTGTTTTGCATCCTGCTCATGCAAAGAGATTGGATAAATACATATATTCCACTATTTCTAAATTGCTAAATAGTGTGACAATATTGGTCTATGGCATTGGTACATGAAGGGTTAAAAGCAAAAAGTTGAGTGGCTAAAGATATTTGCCAAGAAGTGTAGAATGAAAAATTCTGGGAAAAAAGAACTTTTGATAAAAACCTGAAATGGGAAGTGGAAGATGTTGAAAGGTTAAGAAGATTAAGTTGTTGATAAGTACAGGTGGAAATTTAAGGAAGAAAAGATATTACTTGAAAATGAGTAATATTATTAAAATAATTTTCCCAAACCTGGAAAAAGTGAAAATAAGAAAACAGACAATGATAAGAAGGGCCATCTGGTAAGTAGCATTTGGTTACATAGGCGCCCATTTAGAAAGTGAAATCAGGTAACTAACAAAGGAACCTTGACGGTGAAAAGGCTATCTGGTATCTGATTGCAAACACGCCTTAGCTAATAAGTGTGAAGAAATTGTCCAGAAATGACTGTCGGAGCTCATTAGTAATTGTTAATTAGTCTGGGATGATGGGCTGCTCCTCCGCTCATTGGGTTTTGGAATCAGCCCTATCAAATTGACAGTTCAGCATATTTGGGCATAGGGGGAGGAGTTTCCGTTCTGATGTCATAAGTGAGAAGATGAGAAAGACTGTGCTAGTAGGAGGAAAGCTATCCTCCTGTTGTCCTCATCATGAGTGGTGGTGATAGGAAGGACTTTGTGAAAGTAGCGTAAAAAAGGTTGGACCCTTTGTGATGACGAAAATTGAAACAAAGATATAATGGATGTCTGATGAGTTGCAAATGATGTTATGAAGATCACCCCTACCACAGTCAGAACCTACCCCAGAATCTTGGCAAATATTATATAATGAGCTGATTTTTGAGCTCGTTGCAATCGTGCAATTGACAGCACATCTTACCAGCATTTTTGCTAGCACATTGCCAACACACTGCCAACTTGCCACCAGGATGCACCAACGAAGTTGCCGCTAAGAAGAACTCAACTCTTGCCAATCTGACGTCCTTACACCATTCTTGAAGTCACACCCACAGAATTATTATCAACTGTAGAAACTCGAGAATTTATAAAACTTTTTGTTATATTTACAAAAAGCAGTGTGTTATTTTTTTTTTAATATACCTTTCTGGCTTCCAGTCGCTGGCTACCAGCAACCCTCTTCTTTTCAGACGTGAATCTTTGCTGCCTTTGACACTTAAAAAGGAATCACAATGTGGGGTGAGGCAGTGTATAGTCGCTTTCCCTGAAGAGAACTTTCCGTCTGTTTTTGTCCTCACGCTGTAGAAGAGGATTGGAGGGAGGCGGATGAGGCTGGGGGCGTGAGAGGTTTATATTAGTTGTGACAAAATTTTAAATAAGGCATTTCATAATCTTCTATATGATGAATACTCCAGTAAAATTGGCCTTGTTGGTTGGTGCTGCTGAATACACCAACTGCATCTCTGCAGAGAGGTAAAACTCTCTCAATGAGTGCTCTGGATATGACACTAAAAAATCTGATGAGGCTCCAGAAATGCTGGAGCTTTGGGGAATGTGGAGTACCCCTTCATTGCTGTCACTCCCTGGTTCAGTCTGGCCCGGAGTTGTAGCACCTGATAGGGTCTTATCTGTGGGTCAAATAGGACTATTTGACATTTAAACTGAGTGCATACAAATTACTTATGCTAAACTGAATTTCTTGTAATATAACTGTTTAATTGACTGCATAAACAAATGACTGATGTTTAATTGTATTGTTAGTGTTAAATAGCAATACTTAAAAACATTTAACTGTGTGCAAACAAATGATTAATAGTAACTTGAATTATTTGTATTTGATAGAAATAAGTGTAACCATTTAACTGTGTGCAAAAAAATTAGCTCAGCCTCATTTATAAATGTTATCTATAAAATGTGTTTAGAAATCATATAATTTATATATATGTAAGAAAAGGATTTGGCATTAAATAACCTACAATGGTTGATATACCATAAAACTAAACTCCTGTAAAATGATTTAAGTGTTTTAATAACTAAGAAAAAATGAACAGATCTCTTAGAGAATGGGCAACAAGTTAGCATTTGCTTTTTGTTATAATTCTTGAAATGCATGCATATCAAATTAAGATAATCCTAAAAAGTAATGTCTAGACAAATCCTATTTCCATTAAAAGGTGTATTCCTTGTGATAAAACCAATTCTGAAGTTATGCTTGCTTTGAAAGGTAAGCATTATAACAGGAACAGTCAGTAGAATGTTGCCAGATATGAATTATGCCTCATTATACAATATTTATTGTTGAAAGACATATGTTAAAAAAAATGAAGTGTCCAATTCAAGCATAATATACCCCAAATATTGAAAGAAAAAAACCTTTCCTAAAATCCCTTCCAATTATAGTTAATTAACAAAGGAATAAATTTTTAAAAAAAGTCTTGGCATAAAATCACCCAAGAGTTGACTTGTAAAGTTCAACCAACCAACTATTTCTAAAAGTACAGAGATTAAAAGCTACTAGTTATCCTCTCTGGAGAAAAAAATTTTTTAAAGTAAAATATATATTATGTAGAAGGTGTATATCAGTATTAGTGTGATGAATAAAATTAGTGAGCCAAGTTCAAAAGCAAGCTGAAATGATTTGTATTCACTTAGCATCAATATCTTTGGGGAAGGCATGAATTTACTTAAGTGTAAATAAAATATGTTTGGGGGCCCTTGTCAAAAATAATCTATTTTGGGCATTCTGTTATCAGTCAAGTCAGGCATTGTTTTTACTACTGATATCATGTGCAACCTATCAAATCTACTTTGGAGTGGCGATAAACATCACTGAGTATTCCTTTTGTATTTATACAATAAGTATAATGTGATACTCTACACTATTAGTTCTATATATGCAATGATAAAAGAATTGACTCATCATCTTAGAGTATCAATTAATCATACATACCTGTATTAACTGATTTTAGTGTGAAAAAGGAAGTTCTATTATGCTACTGATTTCCAAGACAGTCTTCAAAAGAAATATGTTCTTTAATGTACTACATTGTGTGCTGTAATTTACTGATTAACTTTAGACAGGATTAATTTGATGATAATTAAAAGAGAAAAAAAAACAAAACATATTAGCAAAGTTGGAATGGTGTTTATTATACTTTGATACACTGGGAATTATACAATAATAATTAGGAACTATGTAAATTATCATTTTTGTTCAAAACACCCTGTAGCATTCTTGTGTAGTTCTCATCTGGAAACAGCACCCAATAAAACAGCAGCTGTATAGCCACCTACTTCCCATCTCAAAAACCATCCAAGTAAGATGAACAAGACATGCAAGACACTGATGGAGAAGCTAAGATGAATTCATAAGCAACATTTTTCTATGGTCTTCTACACATGGATGCACCAGTGTTGGCTAACTCGCAAGGACTTCATCTCTGTATGGACATTGGATGTAATTTTGAGGACCTGCTGGGAGTGATGGATGACTGGGACAGATAGAGAGAGAGAGGGAAATACATGCTGTCAGTGCAACTTGGTGTATATTATAATGATCCAAATTTTCTATGTATGTTACCATAAACTAGCAAAAATGGCACATCATTGGGAGAATTTTGTAAGAAGAATGGCCTTAAAATGCTTTAACTTAGAGAATAAAGCAATTTTCAATCTAATAATATTAGTTCAAATTTTACATTCATACTTGTTTTGTTATAATTTCTCAAGATATAACAATTAAATACGAATGATACAATAGTTCTCTTTATTTGTATATTAAAGTATTTCACTTTATTTATTGTGCAATACTTCTCTTTATGATGCTGTAATTTTTAAAAAATCTATAATGCAGTACTTCTCTTGTTATATAGTACTTTTTTTATAGTACAGTTATTCTCTTTATCATTATTATCATGGTATACTGACAGCACAGATTCCCTTGGTTCTTTTTCACCATTTGTCATTATCCATCATTGGTCTTGACAATTCTCTAGATGATATCCAGTGTCAGCACAAAGCTGGTGAATGTAAGTTTTTGCTAGTTGGCCAACACTGGTGTGTCTCTGTGTTAGAGTCTATTGGAGAATGTCACTTATGAGTTTTTCCTTCCTTCTAGAACAGTGCTAAGCATGTCTTGTTCATCTTATTTGTATGGTTTGTGAGATAGGAGGTGAGTAGTGGTACAGCTGCTGTTTTGTTGGGTACTGCTTCCAGAATTTGTTCAAAATGGCACTTAGCATCCTTGTTTAGTTTGCATCCAACTTTTTCTCCTGGTGTTTTAAGAGAAAAATGCAGATGATCAAAAACCTATGAGTGTCATACTGGAGATGTTTAACTCTGTGACAATAAAACAGCCTTCATAATCATTGTCATTTTGCCATGGCTTGTCACTTGATATTGGATTCTGGGGACATACAAGTGTTTAGCTCTGGAAACCATAGGCTGCAGTATAGTGAATAGGAAGCAAGGGGATGAATCCAAAAGTGAATCAGTGGCATGCTTTACCTGACCCTCGGTGAAGGAGTCTTATTGGCCAAGAGTCAAGATCAAATAGTTTAGTTAGAAAACTGCTGCTACTCATCTATAAAGGTTGTATCTATTAATAAGAAAAAAATAGCCATCAAAAGCTAACCATGACTTCAATTTAAACCAGACAAATTTATATATTGTGGAGTACTTCTCCTTATTTATAGTTCAGTAGTTCTTTTATCTCTTCTTTTCCAGTAGTGTCTGTCATCTTACTTGGATGGTTTTTGAGATGGGAGGCAAGTAGCCATATAACTACAGTTTAATTGGGTGTTACTTCCAGGATTTGTTTAAAATAGCTCATAGCATTCTTGTGCATTTCCCATTTAGTTTTTTCACTATGCATTTCATTAGTGTTCATGTGGTGCATCTATACAGTAGTATGGACACAGCCAGTAAGAAATTCTATTTTATTTTATTGGATTTAAGTGACATTCTCTTATGAACTCATACACTTAAACAGGACAGTCTGAGCTGGCCAGTAAAAACTTACATACATTAGCTCTGTGCAAGCACTGAATGTAGTCTAGAGGACCTACTTGGAGTGATGGATAGCAAGAGAGTCAGAGAACTCCATGCTGTTTGTGTGACTTGATGATGACTTCTCTTTATTTATTTATAGTGCTGTGCTTCTTTTTATTTATCATGGAATACTTCCTTTTTTTATAGTGCAGTACTTCTCTTTATCTATTGTACAGTTAATTTGATTCTAACACATCACTTAATAAGCCTCAGGCCTAACGTATAAACAGCACCACTAATAAAAGATTCATATGATTTTTATAAAGTACTAACCTTCAAATGGCACGTATCAAAATTTGAGCTTAATCGGATAATTAGTTTGCAAATTACAAATATTTAAGTAGAGCTACTGTTGCAAATTTTCAAAACCATGCAAAAATCTGAATTTCATGTGTTGATAAAGCATTGCTTTCTGATGGGGAAAAAATACTGTTCAAGCAAAGCAATGGCTTGATAGGTGTTATTCGGACTCTGTTCCATTGGAAACAATGGTTAAGAGGTGGTATGCTGATTTTAAAGGCGGTCATACAGACACAAATGATGCTGAACATTCAGGTTGCCCAAATTTGGCAGTTGTCCCGGAAAACACCAAAAAACTCTGCAAACTCATTTTGGCCAATCGTAAATTGAAGTTGCATGGGATAGCAGAGGAGTTGAAGATATCAGGAGGCAGTGTATTCACCATTTTGCATGAACATTTGCCAGTGAGAAAGCTGTGTTCTAAGTGGTTGCCGTGTTTGCTCACAGTCGATCAGAAATAACAACAAGCATTGTTTGCAACTTTTTCAATGCAACAAGGAGAAGTTTTTGCGTAAATATGTGACAAAGATTGAAACATGGATTCATCACTTCACTCCAGAGTCAAATCAGCAGTCAGCTGAGTGGACAGCAGCAGGTGAAAGCCGTCCAAAGTGACCAAAAATGCAAACATCAGCAGGCATGGTTTTGGCCTCCATATTTTGGGATGCGCATATTTTGTTCATCAATTACCTTGAGAAAGGAAGAACCATCAATAGCTAATATTATATAGCCTTATTGGTGCATTTGAAGGAAGAAATTGCAAAAACAAACAGCCACAAGTGAAGAAGAAAAAAGTGCTCTTTTACCAAGACAATGCATCGTGTTACGAATTGATTGCAACAATGGTAAAACTACATGAATTGCACTTTGAATTGCTTCCACACCCACCCTATTCTCCAGATCCGCCCCCAAGCAGCTACTGGCTGTTTGCACATGTCAAAAGAATGCTCCCGGGAAAGAGATTTGGCTCCAATGAAGAAGTGATATCAGAAACTGAAACATATTTTGAGGCCAAAGACAAAGCATTCAACCAAAAAGGCATCAAATTGTTAGAGAAGCATTGGGATCATTACCCTAGGAAACTATGTTGATGAATAAAGTCGAATTTTGCTCGCCCTGTCAGCTGGGGCTGTAGAATACGCTGACTGCACCTCTGCAGAGGGGTAAAACCCCACCAACGAGGCTACCTGTTGGCCGTGGGTGGCGACCCGTGATGCTTAAGGATGGGATCCTGGTGGTTGAACAGTACTTGGCCTGAGAATCGAGTGGTCAAGTCTCTTGCAACACACCACTTTGGCCCTTACTGGGCTAGACGGGCGGTCGGAGAGGCCCGATCCGATCAATCGGCTGGTCATGACAGTACTCTCTTGGATTTTTTTTTTTTTTTTTTTTTTTTTTTTTTTTTTTTAATCTAAATGAGGACGATGGCTGTAGGGTCAATCATGCTGAGGAAAGACTCGTAGTCCTTTCTGTCTTTGGGGAAGTAGTTATCTTGGGAACGAAAACCCAGGGACAAAAAATTAATTCGTCTATCACCAGCATGAGTATACTGAACATGTAGCCCTGGTGTTGCTAGGCGAATGGGTTTCCCCCTAGGCACATCCCCATATGGGGCTCCGAGGTGGGTGGGGAGCATGTTCAGTGAAACTCATCCAACACTTTTATGGCTTCTGTTAAAACAAAAACCCAAGCAAAAAGACCCCATATTGAATGTGATTCAGACAATGATGAGCCATATCCAAGGTTCATCATTCTAGAATCAAAAGAAAAACTACCGCTAACAAAAATATCCCCCTTCATCATAGAAAAATGTATTTCAGCTCTAATATCACCCAAAACCGTAAAAAACTTGAAAAATGGAACCATCCTTATAGAGGTGACAGGAAAAAAACAAGCTGAAATAATATTAAAGCAAAAAAAAATCCACAACATAGATATAAAAGCTTACCCCCATGAGAGATTAAACACCTCTAAATGGGTGATAAGAAATGGAGAGCTATCATTATGCTCAATAATGGAAATTAAAAATGAACTAAAAAAACAAAATGTAATAGACGTCAAAAGGATAACAATCAAAAAACAAAATGAAATAATTGAAACCAATACTTACATTCTAACCTTTAATAACCCAAAAAACCCTTTAGAAATAAAAATAGGCTATACAGTGGTTAAAGTTGAGACATATATCCCAAATCCCAGAAGATGTCATAACTGCCAGAAATATGGACACTTGAAGCAGCACTGCACAAGAAAACAAGTGTGTGTCAAATGTGGAGAGCAGGAACCAAACCACATAGAGGAATCCTGCAAAAACAGCCTAAACTGTAACAATTGCAAAGGGAATCATAGAGCAGACTCAAAGTACTACAAAATCTGGGAAAGGGAAAAGGAAATTATCAAAATGAAAATCACCAAAAACATTACCTTCCCTGAAGCAAGAAGACTCATAGAAAATCCCTTTAACAAATTAACTTTCTCTCAGGTAACCAGGACTCCCTCAAACCAAGTAGAAAACGAAGCAAAAACACAAATAAAAACAACAAAAATAGAAGAAGAATTAACAAATTTAATAAACGACCTACATGAACTAATCAAAACCCTTAAAACTATTATACCCAATGTACAACTAACTCCAACTGACAAATCAAAAAACATCCCTTCAACCTCTAGCCAAAAAAATGAAACGCTAACGATCAAAAACAGAAACCGATCAACCTCAAGAACCAGAGAAAAAGAAGAAAAACAAAAACCTACTCAACACACCCCTTCAAAAACCAGAAATAAATCCAGAAACATAGAAAGTATGGAAACCGAAATGGACTCGACACCTAAAATCGAAAATACAAAAATTAAATAGTACACCCTAAACCCAAGACACACACTGCATAAATAGTTATGGCCAAATACCAAAATACCCACAAGATAATCCAATGGAACTGTCGTGGCTACAAGGCAAATTACAACGAACTCCAGCTGTTAATAACTGAACAAAATCCTACCATTATATGTCTCCAAGAAACATTCAAAAAAAGCAATGATAAAACAAACATGAAAAATTATGAGCAATATGACTATATACATGACACGGGACTAAGAGCTTCGGGTGGTGTATCAATCCTAATAAGGAAAAACATTCCCCAAAGCAAAATCAACATCAGCACCCTCCTACAAGCAGTAGCAATTTCAGCAACTTTACACAATACCACCGCCATCTGCTCTATATACATTCCACCTCAAGACCCTATAAACGAAGAACAGCTAAATAACTTAATAAATCAACTCCCTAAGCCATATATATTGATGGGAGATTTCAATAGCCACAACATTTTGTGGGGAAGCAGGACAACGAACAAAAGAGGTCAGACCCTTGAAAAAATCATTAATAACAACAACCTATGTCTCCACAATCGGAAAGCTCAAACCCACCTAAGCTCATCCTCAGGTACATTCTCTGCTATAGATCTAACACTCAGCGATCCAGCCACCTTTATAGAATATAACTGGAGGGTACATGAAGACTCCTGCAGCAGTGACCACTTTCCAATCATAATAGAAAATACTAAACCAGGAAAATCAGACCCACAAACAGTCTCAAAAACCCCATGATGGAACTTCAAAAAAGCAAACTGGCAAGCCTACAAAAATCTATGCCTTGACACCCTAATCCCAGAAACAAATACAAACCAAGAAGAACCTATAATACATTTCACAAACACCCTAATTAATATAGCAAACAAAACCATACCTAAAACTACAACATCCCCAAAACATAACAATCCCTGGTTTACGGAGGAGTGCAAAACTATGATCAGAGAACGCCAAAGAATCCTCAGGAAATTTAAAACCAACCCTTCATCAGAAAATCTAGACAAATATAGACAACAAAGAGCTAAAACTAGATGCACAATTAAAGAAGCTAAAAGGTCCTCCTGGAGAAACTTCACTGCAAAAATAAACTCAAATACTAATCCCAAAACAATTTGGAACTTTGTAAAGAAAATATCAAATAAAACTGTCCACACTCCTATAAATCATCTCTCCCAAGGAAGCACAAAAGCTTTGAGTGAAAAACAAATAGCTAATCTGATGGCAGAAAACTTTGCCCAAGCATCATCCACCAAAAAATATTCCAACAAATTTAACTCCATCAGAATCAAAGAAGAAAAGAACAAAATAAAGTTCACCTCTGACGATACTAAATGCTACAACCAACTTTTCACCCTAGATGAACTCCAAAATTCATTATCCAAATCCAATAACTCAGCTACTGGTCCAGATGAAATCCACTACACATTTCTTAAAGAATTACCTTCAATTTCCCAGAAATATCTCCTAAACATATATAACAATATCTGGATCTCAGGCAATATCCCTACTTTATGGAAGCAAGCTACAATCATCCCCATCCTCAAAAAACAAAAAGATCCAACAAATCCCACCAGCTATAGGCCCATAGCCCTAACTAGTTGTGCATGCAAAACTTTAGAAAGGATGATAAACCAAAGACTAATATGGTTTCTTGAATCAAATAAACTGCTCTCAAACCTACAAGCAGGCTTCAGAACAAAAAGAAGCACAATGGACCAGGTGGTTCATATAGAAACTCTAATCAGAGAAACATGCATAAAAAAGGAACTCCTGGTGGCAGTCTTTTTTGATCTTGAAAAGGCCTATGACACAACGTGGCCATACGGAATTCTCAAAGACCTTAAAAACTTTGGGTTACAAGGTAGACTTCCCATCTTCATCCAAAACTTTCTTGAAGACCGATCTTTCAGGACACTGATTTGCAGCACATACTCTGATTCGAAGCCACAAGAGGTGGGAGTTCCTCAGGGCAGTATTTTATCAGTATCCCTATTTATAATAAAAATAAACAGCATAACATCCTGCCTCCCTCCAGAAATCAAAGGGTCATTATATGTAGATGACTTCCTCATCTGCTATAATTCAAAAAACATGACAACCATAGAAAGGAAAGTACAACAATGCATAAATAAAATCCAAAAATGGACCACAGAAAATGGATTTACAATTTCAAATAGTAAAACAAAATGTGTACACTTCTGTCAAATCCACAAGATGCACAACCATCCTAAACTTACATTAAATAACACTGAAATACCCATAACAGATGAACATAAATTCCTTGGCATTATCTTTGACTCTAAATTATCCTTTATCCCACATATAAAAAAGCTAAGAATAAAATGCAATCAAGCCATGCAACTATTGAGAGCCATAGCCCACACAGACTGGGGTGCTGATAGAAAGACACTTATCAAGCTATATAGATCTCTAATAAGATCAAAACTTGACTATGGCTGCTTCATATACGGAGCAGCCAGAAAATCCTACTTACAACGACTGGAAACAATACACCACCAAGGACTTCGCCTTACTTTAGGAGCCTTTAATACTTCCCCAAAGGAAAGTCTATACATAGAAGCAAACGAACCCCCTCTCTATTTAAGAAGACAAAAATTAGCACTACAGTACTACATCAAACTCATCTCCTGTCCACAAAATCCTGCTTATGACTACACCGGCAAAACAAAATATGAAAACCTGTATCAAAATAACCCCAAAAAAATCAGACCTTTTAGCTTAAGAATAAGTGACCTCCTCGACGAAATCAAAATCAACACTAAAATAGTACACCATACCATACTCTCCAAAACGGCACCATGGACCATAAGGCAACCAACTATAAACTTAGAACTGGCTAAGTTACCCAAAATAAAAACACACCCCATCACTTATCAAGAGAAACTCATAAAAATACAAAATAAGTTCCCAGATCACTATCACATCTATACAGACGGATCCAAACAAGGAAAAAAAGTAGGCTGTGCTGCTATTTCTCAAAAAAAAAGAAACCCTAAAACGCCTACCTAATGAAGCTTCAATTTACAGTGCAAAAACCACAGCCATTGATCTAGCTATGAATATCATAGCAAATCATAAAGCTTCCAAATTTATCATATACACAGACTCCAAATCAGTCCTACTAGCACTACAGAACAGAGATACATCATCCCCCTTGATCACAAAGCTCCTAAACAAACTAAACACCCTCTCTAAAAATAATAACATCATATTCACCTGGATACCAAGTCACATTGGCATCCAAGGAAATGAAAAAGCAGACAAAGCTGCAAAAAAAGCTCTTCAAATTGATATGTGCAAATCAAAAATCCCATATACAGATCTAAAACCAACCATAAAGAAATTTATATCAGACAAATGGCAGAAATCATGGGACAATCAGACCCAAAACAAACTCCATGAAATACAAGAAGCTATCGGAGAGTGGCCAACAGGCTACAGAAGCATCAGAAGAGAAGAAGTAATACTTGCCAGATTGCGTATTGGGCACACCCACATTACTCATTCACACCTGTTAAAAGGGGAGGATGCCCCAGTGTGCCCATCATGCAAAGTACAACTCACAACCAAACATATCCTTCTAAATTGTAACAACCTTAAACATATCCGTACCAAGTACTATCAAGCAAGAAACCTGAGGGACATCTTTAAGAATACAAACCCTGAAAACATTTTTAATTTTCTAAAAGAAAGCAACTTTTTCAGCAAGGTATTACCAAACATCTCTATAGAACTGCTACTTTAATGACTGAAATTCAAAATAACCTTTTTGGCATAAAATGACCCACAGGGGTTGATATGCCGTTAAACAAAACTCAAACTCGAATTTTGCTGAAAAGTTGTTTTATTAGTTAGGCCAGGGACTTATTGGGTGATGTGCTAAACTTTCTTTGTCCTGTTCAATGTCGTCTTCTTATGGGTTTCAGTGTAATTTGTTGCATTCAAAAAAGAAAGATTTAACAAAAATCATGAATCTTACACTTCATGATTGATAAATATTAAGAAAAAGTTTAGAAAAAATGATATTGCTTGCAGTTTTAAAAGGTTTTATTTCCTTGAGAAACAATCCTTTGGTTTAGTTTGCACTATTTCTTTTTGTCTTTAGGCATATATCTGCCGATGCAATTCTTTGAACAACTACAATTAACTGAACTACATCAAAACCCGTGCAAATCAATACCTTCATATTCAAGGTATTCCTGTAATTATAATATAAATTCTATAAATAGGATGTAACTTGACATTGATCTCAATGGCTGCTGAAGGTGGCCTTTAAGGTGAGTTCATGAATAATAAAAGAAAAAAATTTACTCATAATTTCATTTCATAATTATTCTGGACTTAGACTTCTCCCAGGTATAAGTTTAATCCTTTCTTTCTGTTTTTAAAAGCAAAAATGTCAGTGAGATTTTTATTTTTACTTATTTTTAAAAAATTTCAGGTGCTGCTGTTGCAAAAGGTAAAATCTTAACATTCCTTGATGCCCATTGTGAATGCTCCCCAGGATGGCTAGAACCATTAATTGCTGAAATCTACAAAGATCGGTGAGTAATATTCCAAATAAATCTCTCTTTTTGAGTAACAAAAACCATTTAGTGCAAAAATCTCTACTAGCTTGGCCTATGCACCTGTTGGATAAACTAATATGTGCCAGCTCCCTTCAGAATTCTCATTTTCCAATGATGCTCTCTGTCAGTTTTTTGATAACAACAAAGACAAAGAAAAATTCAGTTTTTTTTAAAAAAAAGCTTCTCATACCAATAGACAGTTTATACTTTAAAAAAAATTTTATTTCATTATTTTTTAATAAAAGTTTTGTTAATTTGGCAAAGCTATAATAAATACAAGGTCTATAAGTGTATAGTAGATCTTAATATAATTGTGATCCCTGAAACAATTTTGGGACAGCTGTATTCAAGAGAAAAAATTGTGATCCCTGAAACAATTTTTGGGACAGCTGTATTCAAGAGAAAAAATTAAAAAAAGAAAAATATGAGTTAAATTTTAAAAAAAGAATTCTATTTAACTAAACTGTGCAGATATGTTTGAAATTGCAGTTGAAAATAAGCTTAATTTCCATTGAATATTGTTAACTACTGTAATTATTTGTGTATAAGACGGGGAGATTAAACTTCATGGCAATCAAACATGTAGACTTCATAATCATTCCTTCAACTTGTCACTGGATATCAGACCTTGGGGGAGGAGAGGGTGTTATACAAATACAAGTGTGTAGCATTGGAAAGCATGGAATGCAGCATGGAAGATGTGAAGCAAAGTGGTTGAATCCAAAAGTGGGTCACCAGCATGCTTCATCTGATGCTGGATGGAGGAGCCACATGGGCCACTGGTCGGGATCAAATAGTTCAGTCAGGAAATTACTACTGCTGCTCATTGATAAGGGTTGCATCAGTTAATGAAAAAGAAATAGCCAATGAAAAATAACCATGACTTTACCTCAAACCAGATATTTAAACTGTAATGCCCTTTGTGGACACTGGGTACCATCTATGTACCATTAAAAACACATGGAATAGTATGGCTTTTGGTCATTCCTTTCATAATCAGGTCAATAACTTTGAACACACTCTTGTATAAGTCTATGTATGGATACTAAAAGCTATTTTAAACTTCTGACAATTCTTGTAGCAATACAGTGAATAAGAAAGAGCTTAAATAAATGTAGAGTTTGAAGACATAAGAGATTAACAAACAAAACACTATAAAACTATATAAGTAACAGTTATTTGAATTTCTTAAATGATGCATTTTCATTATTAATCATATTTACCAACCCCTCCGCTCGGGTAGGATATGACACAAGGTCAATTTTTAAGCGGAGTTTAACAGGTTTGAATTCAGAGTTTTCCTTCTCCTAGACTAGTTGCCTCACCAAGGCTGAAGAACCTAGTCTGCCCTATTATTTACCCATAGCTGGAAGGAGAATAATTGGATTCATACCTTTCCCAAAGGCATTAGTGCTATGTGAAATGCAATCAGTCCAGGATTTGAACTCGTGTCGCCATGTCCAATTCCTGCGACGATAACCATTACACCACGCGCACCTCCAAAATTCAGGGAATTTATGCTGTCAGCATGCCTTGATTATGAGGGGAATGATGATAATGATGATGCACTATTTTTCCAGATTTTTCAGTCCCAAAATAAGGGTTGCATATTATACATGAGAAGTATATAATTAATTTTTTTCCCCAATTACATACCTCACTATATTTGGAACAGAATGACCAAATTAATGTACTTTTATGTCATTAAAGAGAAATATTCACAGGAATGTGTGTTTCTTTATAATTTTGTTTCTCCTATTGTGAGCATAATTTTACTGCAATTTGTATTTTTGTGTGAACAAGTCCATCTATTTGCTCCAAGTTCTGTGTAAATTTTCTGTTTTAAGACATGAGCTATATAGATTCTTATTTTTAGTCTCTATGAGCCAATAAAAAGTTGAGCAAATGCTAAGTTTAAATTAATTTAGCTGTTATAAATTCTAAAAAGTTGGTGCATATTATACACAAGATGTTTTTTTAAAGTGGGGATGCATGTACATGAGTACATTTTATACACAATTATGATTGTCAATTCTAACAAAGAAAGATTTGAGAATATTTCAATATAAAGATTGGAACAAGTTGTTTGCATAACAAGGGAAAATAAAACATCTGATATATAATTATATATCATAATCATATAAAACAAAAAAACAAAATCCTTTTTCCATATACATAGTATACCTGAGAAAGTCTGAGGAATCAGTCAAAATGTTGTTGACAATATGAAAGATACAAAGAAGTGATTCAATTGTATGGAAAAGGAAAAAAAGAAAGATTGGATTGTGTAAATATATTCTATGGAATAGTTATTAAAACTGCTCTACAAAGTAAGCTATGTATTTACTATAAATTTGCACAGTGGATTTTTTCCTATTTTGATCAGTATTTAAAAGAATTGATATTATTTTTTAAAATTTCTTTTAAAACAAAATCTTAAAATTTTAATTTCAGCAAATCAGTGGTATGCCCTATTATTGATGTAATCAGTGATGATACATTTGAATATATTACTGGTTCAGACATGACCTGGGGTGGGTTTAATTGGAAACTCAATTTCCGATGGTATCCAGTACCCCAGAGAGAAATGCAGCGGCGTGGTGGAGATCGATCATTGCCAACTAGGTAAGTATTTTTAAAGCTTTTTCTACATTTGATTTATCTGCTTTTTAAATTTTTTTTTACGTTTGTAAATAAGTTTATTAAGAACTTTATTATGCCTTGGTAATATGATTATAGGAAAGATAAATGATATTACCTGTCTCATAATAGTTGTTGCATTTGCATATAAATTTCATACACTAAATATAACAACTATTTTGAGACAGAATTAATTACACAGAAACCCATTATAAAATATTAAATGCAGTTTTGAACACTGCATAGAAAATTTTGGAATCAATAGATGCAGAACACTAAGAAATTGCATATATTTGCTGCTGTTTATTTATTAAACTGAAATTCAAGTTTATGATTCTTGTAAATGAAATAATCAGAAAGTGTAAAGTTTATCTGAGCAATAAATTCAATTTTTGAAATTTATTGCTTTGGAAAATCAGCTTGCTATAATGATTTTGTTAACCTTTTGAATCTTTTAGCCCAATATTTCTGGCTGAGCACTATTTTACTGTAATTATGATATTTTGCTTCCAGGAAAATCATGAAAAAAGATTTAATGACTATTTACAGTATTTCTTTCAATGGAATGATGGGATTGCTAGAACAAAATTAATGTATTTTGTCCTTGATTTTTAAAAAAAAAATGTAAGTTCAGGTACAGGGTATCTGAGAACCAAAAGCCAAGGGTTTAAAAAACTAAACTATCCCAGATAAAAGAATATATCAAGTTGTGATAGTTTTCAGAAAAAGTCTTAACATAGGCAATATCGAGAAAAATCTTAAGGCAGTAATTAGTTTCTTCTTGTAAATATTACTGTTTCTGTCTTTAAATAATGTTATGAAATTCAATTTCAGGCTTTGACAGCTCTGCCAATTAATCCTTTTACTACCAAGTTAGATTGAAATTGTTTAGCAGTTATTTAAAAAGAAAAACCCTAAACTTTTGTGTTGCTAGCTCTTTACATTTAAACTCCGTTTTTAACCCTTTCACTACTTTTTTTTTTTTTAAGTTTTGGATATGCAAAATTATACTTAGAGTATGACTTTTTAAGTTTTAAAATGAAATTTGACAATGTCTCAGTAAGTAAAATAAAATCTTAATTTGAAATTTATTTTCTCTTGATTATTTTTTATTTTATTTATTTATTTATTTTTTTGATATTTTGGCATTATTCTGCTTTTACTGGATTGAATTAAAGACAATTTATGGCAATTAATTTGTCTTTTTATCCTAAATGAATTTCCAAATTTATAGATAAATGAAGAAAAATTTGAAATTCAAGAGTTATCACCTTTTAGTTCAATACTCTAATCTTTGGATTATCTCCACTAAACATATTTAAAGCTTGTAACCTAAGCAGGCACGAGATTCGCCCAAATTTATTGCAATTTTCTTTGAAAGGAAGAGAGAAATAAAAGTTAGTAGTTTCTAGATAATGAGATTAATGAAAATGAAAAGAAATTTTTTTGTTAGTCAAAGAATCAAGTAAACTTAATGTTGGGCAAGAAATTCTTTCTTTGCTCTGTTGTTTTGCCCAAATTTTTTCAGCTTTAATTGTATCCAAATAATTGCATCTTAGTTTCCTCAATCAACATTAAAAACAAAAAAAGATGAAGATAGCAACATTAAGATTAATTACTTCAAAAAAAATATTTTTCTCATTTTCTTAGATAAGTGCATTGACAGATGGTAAAATGGTTGCCTGAAGCAAACACTAAATTAAGTGAAAAAGATTTTTATTTACCATACATATGTCTAAATTGCTCTTCACTATGAAGTGTTCTCTTTATCTGTAATGGTATAAAGTTTTCTTTTGCATGCAGAATAATGTTTGAAAAAATGGCTTGTTTTATTAGATATTTAAAAGTAAGATCAGCCATTATTTTCCAAACAACATAATATGTGTGTAGTTACTTACTAAACAGCTTAAATCTGACATAAAACTATAAGTATGATTTAATTAGTGGTAATTGATCTTCAACACTATTTTGCTAACCATATACCACAATGATCCCTCCTCTCTCCCTGTATGTATATATATATATATATATATATATACACACACATATACTTTATTTACAGAATAAGCAAAAGAACTTAAACTTGTAAAAAAAAAAAAAAAAAAAAGATGTACATCAGAACTTAATCTGTACTGTTTTCACTTTGATGATGTAATAATGCAAAGAGATTTGATTAGATTTTTACTGAAGAATATTTCAATAAAAAATAATTTTGAAACTAGTATCCCCATTGTTGCGAAATATATGTACTTACCTAACCCCTCTATCATTGGCAGGATGTACCACAAGTTCATCTAAAACATAGTACAGTTGGTTTGAATTCAGAATTTGTCTTCTTGACTAGTTGCAGTACCAAAGCTAAAAGAGTCAGCCTATCTTACTATCTACCCATAGCTGGGGGTGGGGAGAGGAGATGTATTTATGCCTCTGTGCAAAGGTTATTAGCACAAACTCATATGCAAACAGCCTTGTCCGGGATTTGAACTTTGGTTGCTGAGTCCATTTCCTAACTATCACACTAAATACTTTTGCAGAATGTAGATTATTAAAAAGTATCAAGGTTGAATAATGGTGTGATGAATCTTTTATAAATGATTTTTGGTATTCAAATTTCTGTTAATATTTGAAACATTCATAACCCATTACCTACTTGTGTGTGTGGATTTCAAATGAACCCCCATAACCAGGCATGTCAGAACATTGGAAACAACATATTTCAAATTATGAATAGTATAACACTAATTTCATATTTGATTTTAGACAAGGCATTGTCAACCATTAATTCTTGACTATTGATTTACTCTTTTTCTTCAATGTCATGTTTCATCATCAGGTGTTAATATTCCTTGCAGAAAACTTGTTCAGCACTGATTACATTTTACTATCTGATCTTTTCAAATACTACTTTCATTCTTGTAAATCTTTCTCCCTCCTTCCTTTTCTATTTCCTTGTGTTCTTCATACATTTAAAATTATATTAAATCTTACATAACTACTTCCTCTTCCTTTTAGAACTCCAACCATGGCTGGTGGCCTGTTCGCCATTGATCGTGACTACTTTTATGAAATTGGATCATATGATGAAGGCATGGATATCTGGGGTGGAGAAAACTTGGAAATGTCATTCAGAGTAAGACTCATTTCTATTCTTTTGTTTTTTGAATACATTTTCTGAAATGAAAGAGCATGTTTTTCAAAATGAAGCTTGCATTGATATCATGCTGAGATTGTTTTATTTTTTCCTGTTATAATGTTCATTTAATTCTTATAAACATTGTCTGAAAAGATAATGTTTATTTTTTATGGCTCGTTACCCTTTAGGATGCCCATGAAAAATTTCTTGGGTTATTACTTGAGATTAACAACCTTAACTGACAGTTTTTATGGTGTTTGTCATTGGAACTGTGAATGACTGACCATTGTGAGAGCTGATGCTACCAATTTTCAAGAATGGAGTGCAATGATCCAAGTTGCAATCAATTCTATGTGTAGAGCCAGCTTAACTGCCTACACACACATAGACAGTAGAGCACTTGCAATTTTTTTGTTTTTTATTTTTAAAAAAATGAAGATGATGAGGACAAATTATTCTATTCTAAATGCATGACTGAGTGGTTATTTCTCTTAATGGGTGTAGTCATTTACTTAGCTTTGTGAAAACTTGGGTGCTGTTCAGTTTTCTCCTCATTCTGTGTTTAATAGCCAACTGCTAACTTGTTTATCAGACTGCTATTGGACCTGATAATCTACTACTACTTACTAACCTAGACTTAAACCCATACTGACGGTTCAATTCCTGGTAGCTCCTTTGAATATATGGAACCCTAACTTCTGAAAAAGCAAACCACCTCTCTGGTATGAATGTCTCAGAACTAAAATACCTTTCAGGAAAAAAAAATGATATCCTTATCTTTTGACTGTACAAGTACTGAAGACTTCAGTTTATTACAGACATTAAAAAATAATCCTTTCATTCCCATCTAGAAATTCTTTTCTTTCTATTTTCTTTTCTTTTAAAATCTGTCAACTACCCTATCTTGTACAGCTATCTTTTTGATATTACTATACATACACATCCATGTACATATACACTATGCCTATATCACACACCCATGCAGATATGCTCTCACCAATATCCATGTACATATGTTATGCTTATACATATTCATATCTATACTTACATGATTTATTGTACCTAAATATGTGTACCCAGGGAAAGAAGAGCTTATAGTGTCACATGATTACTACCATTGCTTCTCTTATTGAAATTAATAAACATGTATAATTTGAACTGTCTAACCCTCATTAATCTCCTGCCTCCATCTTCTATTTTGTCATATTTACCTGTCTGTCTAATTTACTTATCTGTACCATGTATTTTTTTTCTCTTCAATTTAAGATTTGGATGTGCGGAGGTCAAATATTTATTGTCACCTGCTCACGAGTAGGTCATGTATTCCGTAAGACATCACCTTATTCTTGGCCTGGTGGTGTAGCCCGAATTATCAACCATAATACAATGCGCATTGTGGAAGTGTGGATGGATGAATACAAAGAATTCTTCTATAAGATCAATCCCGGTAACGTGCAAGGATGTTTTTTTTTTTATTTGATATTTTTCTTAAATCTCTCACTTTAATAATGTCATTTGACTAAAAACTTAGATTTCAATTTTAAGTCTAGTATTTTTCTAAAGTAGTGGGCAGTGGAAATTATGATATTGTATTAGAAATTTTTTTCCTTCATTGGCTAAGAATTTTTCTCACCTTCAGTCCTTTTCATTTAAATTGAAAACAATCATCATGACATGCTGACAGCATGGATTCTCTTGATTCTCTCTCACTATCACCTCTATCAGCCATCACCATCGATAAGTCCTCTAGACGGCATGCAATGTCTGCACAGGGCTGATGGTTGGTCAAAACTGGTGTGTCCATGTTTAGGAGTTCATTGGAGAAAATTGTTCATGAGTTTGTCTTTACTTCTCAAACAGTGCCCAGCATAACTTGCTCATTCTGCTTAGATACTTTTTTATGATTGAAGGTAAGTGGCTGTACCACTGCTGTTTTGTTGGGTTCTGCTCTCTGGATTAACAAAACAGTATGCAACATACTTGTGAAATTCCCATTTAGCTTTTTCTCTAGGCTTTTTTTTTTTTTTACTTCTTGTAGTGCAACCATGTAATAGTACTGTTACTGCTTGGAAGAATTCCAGTTTTATTTTCTCAAAAAAATCTGATTTCTGTATAGTTTTTAACCTGTCAATAGCTATCCATGCTTTCCCTATTTGTATGTTGACATTGCTTTCAGTAGAGGTATTACTATCAAGGAATATGAACTGATCTATGTATAATTCTTATTGTATTGATTTTCCATTTTCTTTTTTCTTGTGAGGTTTATAAAATATAAGATTCCTATCTCATTCTCATCTTGATTGAAGAGAAGACAAAGCTTGTACTTTATCTTCTCTTAAAGAAAGATGAATTTTACGATGAAGTTTTGATTGAAACTGATACAATCAACTGTAAAGCATTTTACAAATAGCCTTTTGCTTTCATTGGTGAATAGAATTTTCAAACAAATTTTAGATGTATTAGATATTCTGGTGCATTCTGGAATGATCTCTGCTATGAATATTATAAATATGTATGTCAAGAAATTGGACATTTTCATTGACCCCCCCCAACTCCTTTTTGTATCACTAATTAATTATAAGTATATAATTAGTCTTTAAACATCTAATATTTATTATATAGGTATTTAAGTTAATGAATCTTAAATTACTGAATTATAAAACCATATTTTAATGTCTGACATTTAAGGAATCCCTGGCAAAGTATGTTGGACGACTCAACTGTTATGTCTAACAAATGATAAGAATAAGTGCCTTAAATTAGGTTAATTTCTTTATGTAATTGGATTTAAGATCTAGAAATCAGATTTGCTTGTTGGTGAATGCATAATGTAATTAAGGCTGTTAAATTAGAGAAGTTTTATTGAACTGCTCCTCTTAGAACTGTTTTAAAGATTCAATTTATTATATAGTGATCTTTTCATCTGTAACATTAATGATTTTAAACTTCTCAGTAATTTTAAATGGAGAGTAATTTACTGTGAAGCAATCTGATGACTATTTTACAAATTAACACAGAAAAGTAAATTAAGAATTTCTTTCCAAAACAAGCACTACACTTTGATCACAGTGCAAGTTAAAGATTAAGTTCATGTGTTGCATTATTATTGTCTAAAAACAAACATGTCTTTCTTATCTTTTACTCTCTCTCTCATTTTATGTCATAATTTATTTTTATTTTTCATTTTGTATAGTGTTACTGTAGTTCTTTCGATTGTCATGTTGGCTAATTTCTCTTCATGGTATCTTTCAAAGAAGTGAGAGGGTTACCTTGGTGGTGTCCAATTACTCTCCAAGTAATATTTTGCTGGTTGTATTGGGTTACATGGTATCAGTTGTAAGAATCAGTCCTTGGTCTATTTCATTTATATATTTTGTTATAATATCCTATTATAATAGAGATTGTGTATCTCTGTAACTGAAACTACATCACCACCAATGTCACAGTTCCTTTAGTTATTTATATTATATTCTCTTATTAATAAAACATTATAGAATCTTTATTAGCATCTTATTTATTAATGATGTCTCTATATTAAAGTCTTGCTGAGTTAGATTTGCCTCAAAACAGCCCATATTATTGTGTTTCTAATTCTGCAATGGGTATTATATATCACTAAGAAATAAAGGTTTGCATTTTATATTGTGTGGATGTTTACTGTATCAGTTTTAACAAATAATTACCTGGTGTGATTGATTTCTAATATTATTGTTTTATTCTCAAATGTATTAAAAGTAATCCTATGTATAATTTTATATAGAAATCAAATAATTGTAATCTTTTTATAAGCATTCTTGTTTAGTTTCAGTGATTTTTTTTAATTTAATATGATATTTCATTGCAATTAACTTAAATAATTGCAACATTACTCCTCATATCACTTTTTAAAGATTTATTTATTTTTGGTTCATTTCTGCAACTGTGTCTATATCTTACAAGGGTTTGTTGGTATTGCTTGAAGTAAAATCATTTATTGGTCATTAATTTTTATTTTGACAAATTTTTCTATGTTATACTTAAATTTAAGTGGAGTAAAGAACTTTAGAAAGATCAGATAGTAATCTGTAGCGCTTTCATTCAATTTAAAGTTGTCATCCATCTTCATTAGAGTTTATACTTACATGTAGGAAGGAAACTTCTCCATCATTGTTCTTTTTTTCTCCTTTTTTTCTGTGCAGTCACTTTAAATAATTGCTAGTTGACAAAATAAAAATGTTTTTAGTTCACATCTTTCTTAAAGGCTATTAACACAAAATAATTCCAGTTGTTGGCAATTAGAATTTAAAATTGTATTTTTTAGTGGGTTGTTTTGTAACGTTTGAGCCATTTTTTTTTCATTATTACTGAATCATATTTAATGAGCACCCTACTAGTTGAGCTTATCTCCTACAGAAAGGTAAGACCCTATTTAAAAGTGTCCAAGGTATGATACTAAACTGCAATTCAGGAATTTTGGAAAATATGAACTAACCTCTTCATTGTTAGTTTCCAAGTCCACTCTAATCCAGAATAGTAATACATGTTTGGGCCCTATCTATTAGCTAAATATATTTGTTTGAGATAAGGTAGTGTTTATCTGCTTAAAAGAATTTTGAGGGTATATTTTTGTACTATATGTAAATAAAGACCATAATTGATTTATTAACTTTGGTATGCAATAATCCAACAAGGGCTGATATGCTATAAAACCAACCAACCAACCAACCATATTTAATGCAGTAAACTTTGTGGGTATTCATAGTAAATTCAATTAAATAAGTATAATACAAAGCAACAAGTAAAGAAAATAAGCTTATTGCTCTCTAATCTCATTAAGATGTTAATGTGCCAAATTTAATAAATACTTTCTAGCTCTTCTGATTTTTAAATGATTTGATAGGGAGGTATATTTTTAAATAAGAATTGTAATCTATCTTTTTATAAAGTTTCAATCATGAAAGTTGTTTACTGCAGAGAAAATGCTTCTCTTAACTAATTTTGTTTATTTTTTATTTTTATTATTTAATGATTTTATTTCAGGTGTGAAATCAGCCGATTATGGTGATGTATCTGAACGATTAGAATTTCGAAAAAAACATAACTGCAAATCATTCCGTTGGTATCTTGAAAATATTTACCCAGAATCCCAGATGCCACTTGATTATTATTCTGTTGGTGAAGTAAGTTGAATTGTTTTACTCAATTTTCACATTTTTGATGAAATTATTATTCTGCTCAAATATTAAAACATTATCATAATTTTAGGAATTTTTTTTAATCAGTATACATTAAAGCAAAAAAAAAAAAGTTCCTCTTTATGTTAATATATGTGGCCAAAAAACTAAAAAATAGGTGAGCCTGAATCTTGTTACTTATCCTTACCTATGCCTAGACACATCTGTTCCTTTTTTAAACTGTATCATATACTACAGTTGAGGAGATATAGTTAAATAGTGACTAAGAGGAATTGCTGTTGTGAGTTTGAACTACAGTTACATTATTATGTTCACTTTCAGATTAATACTCTTAGGAAAGGTATTAAACTCCCTTATCCCTCAAGCTATTGGTTAAATACTACCACTACTGTTATTCTACAAAGATGGATTTGGCATTAAATAACCCATGAAGGTTAATATTTCATTACACAAAGAAACAACCTTTATATAAGCTTTGTAAGTAATCAGATCTAATTGACTTAGAGGTTAGAAATGCTAATTTTCACATTGGAAATTGCATTGAATCAGAATTTGAAAATTTTACTATTATTACTAACATAAATAGAATAAAATCCAGTACTTTTCTTGATTCCATTTTTTTCATTGACACAAAAAATATTCCTGTGTACAGTCAAAAACAAGAACAGTATGTAAGTATAACCAACTTTGATTGCTACCTAAAAAGGAAGGTCTTCATTTAGTCACAATTTGTGACTCTTATATTTTTTTAAATAGAATAAAATTTTTAGATTAAAAAACATGTTTTTTTTCCTCTATTTTAAAATCTTATTCAGAATTAATCAAGGAGACTGAAAATGTAGACTTATTGCTATTTAGAAGAGTTTTCTATTAAGTTTATTTGGATTCACTCCTGGTCAAAATCCTTACTGGACTCTGTAGTCTTATAAAAATAAATTTTGTGCTTGTTCAATTATTTATGACTAGTACTTCTGGTAGCTCTTATGTGTTACTCTATAATTGTGTTTGTTCAAATACTTATGAGAAGTATCTCACACAAACTGAAATTAATGCTAAATTCTAGTCTGTCTAGGTGTTAGAAACTACATAGTCTTTTTAAGATTTGAATGTTCTGATCAAATTTAACCTATTGTCAAGAGCATGTTTGAGGGTTCAATCCTGAATAATTTTCCCATGTAAAAAATGAACACTCCTTTATCAAGTACGAGGATCATTAAATAAGTTTCCAGAATTTTTTCGGATGGGCACTCTTATTGATAGTACATACATGAAACTCTATTCCCCTTTGAAGTAATCTCTTCCGGCTGCAATTCACTTGTTGTACTGTTCCAAGAACTTCTGGAAGGCCCCATGGAAGTCCTCTTGTGTGAGCATGTCAATGACCTTCATCACAGCCTCTTTCATCTCCTCAATTGTCTCATAATGACAGCCTCTGGGCTTAGGGAATAAGAAAAAGTCACAGGGAGCAAGGTTTGGACTATAGGGAGGGCAAGGAACTGTCTTGATGCCCATCTTGGTCAAATAGTCTGTGACAAGGATGGAGTTATGGACTGGTGTATTGTCCTGGTAGAAATGCCACTGAGCCAATTTAAAGAGTGCTGGCCTCTTCCCTAGGAATCTCTTCCTGAACTCCCTTAAAACCTCAACATAGTAAACCTAACCCTTTGGCCAATCAACTCTGGTGTATTGACTTCTTTACTCCTCCCACACCTCTCATCATCCCTCACAGACTCCTTGCCTTCCTTGAATCTCTTATGCCACTCAAAAACTGATGCTCGATTCATGCAAGATGCTCCAAAAGCAGTCTGAAGCATTCCATATGTTTCTGTGGCATTTTTTCCAAGTTTAAAACAGAATTTTATTGCATATAGTTCTTCTAAAGTGTCCTCACATCCAGATTGCATTTTTGAAATTCACCAGCTGTGAAAATCAGGCTTTAGTAGGGTGTATTCCAATTGCTGCTGTAGATGTTCATTTGAAGCTGAAATCATAAAAATTGGTCAATCATCTCATAAGATGTATAGCAATAACATAGTGAATTTTCAAGAGTCTATGACAATTTTTAAATGCCTGTACAAAATAGTCTGGAAACTTATTGTGAAGGCACCACATATAAGATAATTTCTTTGGTTAAAGTCTTTTACTGCTTTGAAATTGATTTTTTTCCTTGCTTGATAAATCTTCAATTACAAGTGTCATAATAAATCAAACCTTTGCTTCAAATCCTGTGTTAACATATTTATTCTAGTGGTTCTTGACTATGCATTGTAAGGTATGTGTTCCATAAAGAATATATGTAAAACCAACAGGAATTACTCCTGTTGCAGTAGAGTATTTGACAACTTTGGAACAGAAATTAAACTTTCATTTTTCATCATTAAACACTAATGATTATGAATGAATTTAAAATACTTTTAAAAAATCTCAATTGGTATTATATATCCAGTGACCATTAACTTAAAATCAAGTATAAAGTGTCATCTATTGATTTCTTTTTGAGGATCCTTAAGTAGCCGAACAAATTTAAACTATTTTGATTCAGTTTTCCTCTTCATATTTATGAGAATTGGGATTTTCTTTTATTAACATTTAATGCAAAAAAAAAGACTTGTATACTGAAAAGGAAATGAAAATCTGTGTTATGTATGTCCTAACTAAATATACCTTCAAAATTTAATCTGTTTAGGCATATCAAAAGTAATAGCATTTTTACAAAACCTTAAACTAAAATTTATTCTGATATTAATTTCAAATCATATATTACATCTAGTGATGGTGGATTTGAAATCAAGCATGAAATGTTACCTATTGATACATTTTGAATTTCTATTAGAGAAGAATGTTCTTCAGTTGCCAAGAAAGCTTTTACTACTTTGATCTAATTTTCTACTACACATTTCTGAGAATTAAGATTTCTTTTTTCTTAGTAACATTAAATGGAAAAAAGAGACTTTGGTGTATTAAAGAAAAAATGAGTTTGTTTTATGTACATCTTAACATAAAAAATATTGCTAAGAAGCATCAAACTCATTTTTCTAATTGATAACTAACCTTAACTAAATAAAGCAATTACTAAGAATATTCTGCAGTTCAAATTATTATTATATGCTAAACTGTATTAATAAATCTTTATAAAAATCATTTTAGAATTTATGTACAAAGTGTTCTGAAATGATTTTTTTTTTTGCTACTGAAGTGTGATCTGTTAAAGAAAAGTTTAGGAACAATACAGTTGTTCAATTTAAAACAAGGTATAAAAACTAAAACAAAAAAACAAAAACAATTGTTTTATCAGCTACTCTTTCAGATTCCAGTCTACAAATCAATCCATACAATCTTGCATGAAAGTTCACTTCTGAAATTTAAAAACAATTCGCAATTTTAATTATTTAATAAATCTCAACTTCTTGACCGCAAGATATTTTTTCTTTTAGTGATCTCTAATTCAGACATAGAAAACTGAGATGCCTCATAAAATTTTTCTTGCTGACTGCTGTTTGCAAGATTCCAAGAAATCTCATTTGTTATAGGTTGAACTTATTTTAGATTTTCTCATTCTGTCCACACCCTTTTAAAATGTCTGGTTATCAAACAAATGAAAATTATTGGATTTTGACTTGGTGGACATCCTGTGCAGTTTATGAGGTCATAACCTGCTTCTTAATCATTTTATGATAGTTTTACTATGATATTAAGAATAGATTTTTAATAAGTCATTAAAAAATCTAAGAGGTCAGATAAGTTTAAATCCATTTATAGAAATTACAACAAAAATCAACTTGTTCAGAAATCTTTATTCACTTTTCACATTGCAAGTATGCTTGTCTTTATTACCTTGGAGACTGTGTGGGATTATGGAATTTCAAGGTGATTTATGTTTTTGTTTGGTATCAGACTCCATTCTGGGTTATTCTATTCTTATCCCCATATTATCTTGCTTGTTTAACTTCTTGGATATGAAAGCTGTAAAGAATACAGGAAGAGAAGATAGGAGGCCAAGATATCTTTTCTATTTTGCCTTTATTTCTGGGTTCAACAACCATTCAGTGGGTGAGGAAATTCTTCCTGAATACAAATGAAATGGTTGCATCTCCCAGTCAAGGTGTTAAAACATGTTAGTTGTTCTTGGGTATATATGTCTGAATTTGGTGTTCAAGGTGTTAACAATGTGTCAGACACTTTTGGGAAATATGTCTAAATCTGGTGTTTTTAGTTGTAGTTGTTAAGTCCGTTATATAGTGTCTTAATTGTTATTTTGACAAGTCCATTATTTGGTGTTTTTTAGTTGTGGGTCATGGATCAAAGAGACAGCTGCTACTTGTGGAAAGATTGGCCAATGCGTCATCTAAAGATGGACGCATGGTGACTTTCACCTGTAGCAAGAATGATTTAGGTGTTGTCACTCCGCTGGTCACTGCTGAAAGAGAACAGGCTTCTTTTACCGGCAAAAGTAGCCCTTTTGCTGTCAGCTCCTGGGAGTTTCTGCATTTTTCATATTTATTTTCAAATTAATTTTGTTTTATTTTCATTTTATTTATCTTTATTAATTTCCACAGGATCAGATCTATTGTATTTTTATAGTATTAATAATTTTCTTTAAATAGTTTGTTTTTTCTTTGAAATAATTTCTTTAGTTGGAAAGAAAATAGATTTAGTATCATACCCAATATAGGTGTTATTATTTAGTATTATACCCCATATAGGTGTTATTATGCAAAAAGTCCAATCTACAGTCATAATCTTTTTTATGTCCATGGTAAGTATTGAGTATTTTTGAAAAAAAAAGCTAAATAATGATTAACTCTGCTATAACTATATCAATGTCGACATCTTTCATCTAAAGATTTATTAGAAAAAAAACTAACAATATACTAGGTTAGAAGAAAGTCCTGTCACATTGTTGTTGAGATACATAATTGAATTATATTTAATAATTAATTACACCTTTTTTTAATGGCATAATCTTATCAAGCAAGCAAGTTTAAGTATAAAATTCCTTTTGCTTTGAGGCAAAAATCATGAGTATTTTAATCTTTTCATGATTTGTGTACAGTTTTCAGTCCTGAAAATGTAATAATCTGAAAAGGTTATAATTAAACAGAACATGGTCAGAAGAATTGGGTAAATGTGGTAAAGCTTCCATATTAAAAGCCAAAATCTTTTTGTGTTTGTGATGCAAGACTAACAGACTTTTCTGAACAATCAGTGAAGCTTGCATTTTCAACAAAGACTTTTGTTATACTTTTCATCACAAACATAACTTTCAGAATTGATTTTCATTTACATTCAACACTTTATGGTTGCACTCTTCATATCCCCAGTCCTATTGGCACAGCTTAGAATACACTAACTGTATCCCCCACCCACAATCTCCTGAATATGACACTAAATTGCTTCTGATAGTATGGTTCCAGGTTTAGAGCTCTGGTGGTGGGAAGTGGAGAGTACCCTTTTGTTAGTTTTACTCCAAGGTTCACTCTGACCCAGGATGGTTCGTACCTTATTTGGGTTCCATGTACTATTGAAATAGATTTGTTTGAGAATTATTAGTATTAGGTAAGAATACTTAAAACTATATAGCTGTGTGCAAATCATTTATATTAAATAGGAGTACTTGAAATTGTATAACTTTGAAAACAAATGATTATTATCAAATAGGAATAGTTGCTTGAAACCATATAATCATGTATAAATTATTAATATTAGTTATGAATACTTGAAACCATGTAAGTGTGTGAAAATTATTTCTATCAAATTTTGGCATTTGATACCCCATGAAGGTTTCATATGCCATTAAACAAATAAACCAAACTAAACTCTTCATATCCCATTACCTTCTGGTTATAATTTAGTTTTGGTAAGGGCACACTTTTTTTTCCCTTTATAACTATTGTCTTTGTCACTGAATATTGATTTTAAATTACACACTTTTCATCATTGGTGATGATGCTGTAGCAGAAAGAACTTTGTATGTTTGAAGCGTAAATTATTCTGACCGTTTCGATTCATTTATTTTCCTTTAAATATAACGAAAAGGTGGAACAGATTACCTTTACGTTATATCTAAAGGAAAATAAATGAATTGGAATGAGATATAGAAAGGTTTTCAAGGTTTAATGGCAGCAAGAATAAAGGGTACCTTTATGCTGCAAGTCTCGTATGAAGGAAGAAATAGTTATTGAGTTGAGAAAGAATCACAGCTGCTAAATGTCTGAGCGGAATATGCGTCGCTGTAGACATGGCAAATATTGAGTTGTTGATTTTTGAACAGGAATGAATGTTCAGCCGTAGATGTGTGATCCTGGTTATTGTGGGAGAGAAGCATTGAAGATCTCCAGAAAATGTTGTCCAGGAATGAAGTAGCTGAATTAATTTGTCTAATTCATATTCAACTGGGTACCCTTAGGTCTACACTTCTAGACCCAAGGGTCCATGAATCAGATGGCTCTTCTCATGGTGTTTGTTGCTGCTGGGAAAAAATGGACAGAAATACGTCCGTCCTGTTTGAAGGTGTTTGAGGAAGAGATAGTTTGGCGGGCTTTCACTGAATTCGATACGCCTGTGAAAATCATCCCCATTGGGTGAAATTATATGACGAGACCAACAGTCAAAATAATTTACGTGCCAAACATACGAAGTTCTTTCTGCTACAATGCTTTCTAGAAATGGATTGGTTGTGTCTCTTGTTCATAATGACTAAAACATTTTAAGTCTCAAATTAAGTTGACAATTGGTCAGATCATGTAGCAATCTTGTCCAAATTTTGTTATTTTACTCAGTTCAAGAAAATGGGTTATTCAAAGTTTGGTTTAAAGTGTATAAATTCTCCATAAAAATTTATCCACCCTAAAGACAAATTATGAAATTTGTAATGGTTGAATTTATGATTGGAAAGTAAAAATGAAGTTTTATTGAATAGGAGGATATCTACACACAAAATCTTTGAAAAACTCTCCTAATATTGTATCAGTTGTATTGATTTCTTCATGCAGTTAGCTTAGGATTTTCTTCAATGACAGGAGAGCTTGATTGTTGATTGGAGTTGGTTGTCCAGAACAAGAAGTACTTTTAGTATTAAGATTCCCAAACTGAAACTGAGTAAACCATTGCTGATATTTCCTAACACTTAAGCCCTTTTTTATGGTATGAATATTCCTCACTGCTTCTGAAGCTGATGAACCCTTTTTGAACTATGAGAGCATGTAGTGTTTCAAATGAGCTTTATCAACACTCATTTTTATCAGTCAAATCAATTCAAAAATTCTTCAACTGGACATTAAATATTTCTTAAATAAAAGAGTAAAAATTAGAAAATTAAATTATATACTTTATTAGGCTTTCTACACTCAAACTACAAGTTTAAATTCAACATAGCAAAACAAGCAAGGGGTCTTTCTTTCCTACATGAGTTGGTTACTTTGATATCCCCATAAAAAATGATGATTGACATGACATCAATGTAAATGAGTAGGGAAACTGTTCATATTGTGGTTTGTATTTAACATTGTTTGCTACCAATAATGTGTCTGATATTGGAAATTCACAGTTGGGATTTGATTTTATTTCAGATTCGAAATAAAGTAACTGGTTTATGTTTGGACAGTATGGGTCGAAAGAGTGGTGAGAAAGTTGGTATGGTTGCATGCCATGGCTTTGGAGGCAATCAGGTCAGCAAGATTTTCATTTTCTTTATAAAATGTACCTATCATTTATACCTATGTAGTCTTATGAATTACATACCACAGCAAAATCATATTTACAGAATCCAAGCAATCTTTCTAAATAAATTTAAAGACTTAAGAAAATTTTCTTTTCTAATTTAAATCTTTCTTTTCTGGATTTGTGAAATAATTATTCATAAGAATCACAACTATGAAAATTTATTCTCTTCACTGTGGACAAATTTCATTGTTTGCTTTAAGTTGTGTAAATTCTCCATAATAATTTATTAGGCTTAAAGACAAGTTATGAATGTAATTTTGTAACAGTTGAATTGATGATTAGAAAGTAAAAATACAGTTTTATTGAATAGGAGAAAATCTACACTCTTAATCTTTGAAAATCTCTTTTAATGTTAATTTTTAACTAGTATTTTTTCATCTTTATTTTAGTTGCTTTTTATCCTATCATTTCTTAATTTTCATCTCGTGTTAATTTTTTTCTTGGAAAAGATAAAGGACACTTGTAAATGTCATAAATCTATCACAGCAACATTGATTTGGTCCTAATAAAAAAAATACATAATTGTATTAAGATCCAATTCTTATCACTTTTATTATAGTCATTTGATTTGATGATATGTTTTAATAAAGAAGTTATTGGTATTTATTCATTTAGAAAAATTTTTAACATGTTTATTCGTTGTATCATATACTTTGCTAATGTTTTTTTTAATTGAAGGAATATCTTCAAAATTATATCTGCTATATGAGAAGAAAAATCTCAAAAGTTTATTTAAACAAAAAAGTTTTCAGTGTTATCACATTCACTACGTATCTCTCAAGCCACATACTTTATATAGAAATAGGAATAAGATTTAAAAAATGTTTGTATTCAGTTTCATCCAAACTAATAAATGTATTTAAGTCATATATATTTTACAAGAATTGGTAGACCCAATAAAACTTGTAAAATTCATACTTAGTCAGATTAGTTTAATAATTTTAATTACAGGCACACCACCTGAATTGTGTCAGATTATCCATTTTGTCAGACCAGCAAAGCTTACTTGATAATACATTTCTAAACTTTTTATATTTAAAGCATTAAGACTTTCAGAAACCTAAACAACTATCAAATATAAAATAAATGATTAAATGTAAAAGTATGGAAAAATTCAAATGTTCACTTATAATATTGTCTGGATTAAAAGAAGTATCAAACTATTAGTTGTTAGAAAATTGGTTGTGCATCTTTACTAAAAATCACTTCTTAAAATTATGAATAAATTGATATTTTCATCTTAGTAAATAGGTCATTATCAAATAAAAATGTTTATTTTTGAGGATGCTTTAAAATTATGCAAACTTGTAGCTTAGAATAATTTTTTTTTTGTTTTATGATTATTATCAGTGCAATCAAACCTTAAAAAATTGTTTTGCTAACTTTGAAGATTAGGTATTTCATAATGTTTTTTTTTTATTTAAATATCTGTAATTTGTTTTGATGAAGTATCCATTTTTGTTTCCAGAAAAATTACTAAAATATGTTGTTGTCAATACAAAAAGCTTAATGTTTACTCAAATTTATGGGTAATTTTTGTCAAAATATTTTGTTTGGAATATAATTTATTTTTTTAAATTTCAGAATTTAAATCTACATACACCAGTAATAGCTGATATTTATCTTCTATTTGGGTTCTAAAATTGGAAACCAATTTGTTATTTTAAAAATCCTACAATTTATAACTGAATTCATATTGGGTAACCTAAAAAGTTTGTTCTATTTTTATTGTTAGAAGACATTAAGAGCATTTAGTTTTAACTAACCTTAATATGAATTGATTGTTTTTTTAATCATTTTGTAATAGCTGTCATGTCAATATACATTAAAACATGTTCACAATTGGTATAGCTTTATTTATTGATTCTAACATATTGCCTCAAAAGAAACATTTTTAGGATTATATGCATTTTTGTATTTTTCTTTTTTTTTTCTTTTTTTTAAAATAAAAATCCAATTCCTGCAAAACATGTTCTTTCTATTAGACTTTGTGCTGTGAATAATTGTATGTATCAAAAGTGAGATACAAAGTTTTATGTTTGGGGACTTCTAACTTGATGATACTCCACAGTAGTTAATGTAGGTTAAAAGTGTTGTAAGGGTAACCCAAATCCAAACTTTTTTAGGCCTTATTTCTCTGATACAGAGAAGAACAAGAAAAATTTTGGTAAACTGGCCAAAGCCTGGCTCATTTACCAAAATTTTTCTTCTTCCCCAATGATCTTTGAATCAGAGAAATAAGGTAAAAAAAAGTTGGGTCTGGGTTACTCCTATTGCCTTTTTAACTTAAATGAAGTTGAGTGAACCAGTAGAGATTGATAGCATTTAAATCAAGACATTACTTGAGAATAATCAGTTATACAATGCAGGTGATTGTCAATAGACTGAAAATATTCAATGAAAGTCATTTGGTTTATGTTAGTTGCTTTAATGCATGACTGGATGATATTTAGTGAATAAAAATAGTCCTTTTTTTTTTCTAAAATAGATTAAGGCAGGTGATAGAAAAAGGGAGATTTCACAATGACCTGGAATCCCAGAGATTGTAGAACAAGTGAATTCTACTTAAAGATCCATCTTCATTCAAAAAAAGGTGATGATAATGTGTATGAAATAGAATTGGAAAGTAATTCTTTACTATAAGCTCCTTCCAGAGAATTAAATACTTGATTTGAATAAGTTCTGCTCTCAGTTAGACTGAATGAAGGCAGAAATTAAGGAAAAGCATAAAAAATTACATTGAATAAAAGTGTATCATATTAAATTTGGAATATGATACTGACTTTTAGCCTGGTAACCAGGCTAAATTTGTTTTAAGTCAATTGGGAAGTTTTCGCTTACCTGCTGGATTCATCAGATATTCAACCTTTTGAATTATCTTATCTATTTACTACAGAATTCTCTTCATTAATAAATTTTCCTGGAAAACTGTAAAAGGCATCTAGAACAATTCTTTGCCATGAAAGATTTTAAAATTCTGTGACAATGTAGTTATGATAGTGCATAAAAGATGGCACAAAATTGCTGGGTTTGAGATTGATAATAATCAAGACATGCAAGATGAAGTATGCCCCATCCTTACTATATCTAATTACTTAGAATATTTATCTAGGTCCCACAGATGACAAGTCCCTTTCAGAGGTTTAAATTTAAACTTCAAGAACCTAGCTACTTTCTAAAGGCTGGCTATTTCTGTATTGCTAAGTGGTTGGGTAGCACCACAAGCACAGTCCACATTTTTATTTTTTGTGTTAGACTGGAAGTGGCAATGTTAGTGTTCCTGGTACAGTTGAAAGATAAATTAGAATATCAAAATGTGGTGCATGTAAGGTAGCATTAAATGGGAACAGCTTCCATTTATGTCTCTTTCAAGTTTGGTGGGGGGTGTCCTCGTGGTGTAATGGTTAAAGCGATGGACTGCGGGATCGTAGTACGCGAGTTCATACTCCAGTCACGCTATTACGTTCACTTTCGGGCAAATACCCTTGGGAAAGGTATGAACCCCCTTATCCTCCCAGCTATGGGTTAAATAGTATAACTACTGTTCTTCTAGGAGAATGGCTTTGGCATTGAATAACCTAAAAAGAGTTGATATGCCATTAAACAAAGAAACCAAATCAAGTTTGGTAAACATAGGGCCAATTGAATATTTGGAAGACAGAGGCATCTACAGCAATTATTTGCAGAGAAAGAAAAAGTTTTGTGAAGATGCAATTTTGAAGTTGCCTGAAAGATTCCGGTATAAAATAAGATTGTCAATATATTGTTAAAGAAAATAGTTGATGTCTTCATTTTTACATAATAAACTAAACAAACTCTTTTAATGTTACCCAATAATTCATATTTAAACTTCAATAGAATTATTCAGTTTAAATTGATTTTTCAAATATTTTTGATTATATTTGATAACTATGCTTTTTTATTACAATTTTAATTATGTGGAAAATGTTGATAACTTAGGTAACAGATTATATATTGCATTGACAGTTCTGAAAGTAACAAGAAATATTCCAAATGTGTATATTCTAAAACTAATCATTGCTGGAAATGTTCAGAAAACATTTTTCTAATGATCATATTGGCTTCTTTTTAGCATTTAGTGCACTTACCACATTTCTATTTTGTGGAGAATTAGTTTTCTAAAATCATTTGAAGAAATGTTATCTTGATAACAGTATAAAACTGAAAAAAGAAAGAAAATTTTTAAAAAAAATTCCTCTCAAGGTAAGATGGAAAGTTGTAGTCAAGTACTTGGATTATAAAATTAAATATCTAAGATGAAAATTTGTGAATTAAATCTTATGATTGTTAAATTTGGCTCTTCTTCAAGGTTTGTATATTTTTATAAATTCTAAGTTATGCTTATTTTGTTGTTATCATTGAATACTTACAGATGGCTATTCATTTCTGCTGATTTAAAAGTTGATATACTGTATTTCCCAGCATATAAGATGCACCCCACCCAAAAAAAAAAAAACTCAGCTTGGTTTGGTTTAGAATAAAGGTTATTGGTATAACACTAGTCTCTTAATGACTCTGGTTTTTAATATAATAAAATATCAAAAGAATCTTAAAAAATTATTATAAAGAAAGCCTATTAAAAAAGCAACTATATAAGTATGGATGAATCATAAGCTGGATATCAAAACTAAAATCGTATATAAATTCTCTAAGATTGTTGCTGTGCTATTGATAAGAAATGACCATTGTTGTTGCTTATCAAACTTTATGGATGTTGACTTTATTCATTGCTTGTAATACATATTGGTTTATGTTAGCCGAGGTTGCACCACAAATTTTTAAACCACCTAAGTCACAAGTTGTAATCTTAAACAAAAAGTTGCTGGGTAATTAAAGTATCAGTATAAACAATACTCAGGTTATGAGGTTTCATGAATGAAAAATACATAAGCCTATACTGCTTTAACAATGTTGTAGTTTGTGAGTTAGTCTATTAACCCCAAACCAGCTTACTGAGTAGGTTAGTTATTGAGTGCAGATACACTGGTATTCATAAGATTAGTTTGCATGTTTGGCCTCAGTAGTTCAGTAGAACACCCAATAGCCTATAACCTTGAACCAAAACCCTTTTGAAAACTTGGGGAGAGGGGGCAATCTCCCAAATATTCCTTGCCAAATTATAGGTGCATGTCATATGGTGGGAAATATGGAAATTTTATAATTTCTTTTTTTTTTCATTACGAATTTAAGTAAAATATATATATATATATATATATATATATATATATATATATATATATATACTTAAAAATAAAATGGTATTATTATGCTTTTTTTAATACTTCTATTTTTCTCAAATGTCTATATATTTTCTTTCAAGTCCTCTGCTGTGGGCCTTAGGTAATAAAATATATTTCCCATTAGTACTATATGTTAGCTTTTAAGCCCAGAGAAAAACTTGGATCTGAAGTCCTGATCATTTCTTTTTCCATTTTTTTTATTTTTAAGGCAAGAAAGCAGGTTCTCTCCACCGTGATGATTGTTCCCACCCAATATTTCTTTCCTCTCTTCAATCTGGCCTTGTACAATACTAAGTTATTACTAAGTACCTATGTTTTCTTTCACTGAATCTCTTGAAACAATTTTTAAAGCAAGTTTTATATATATATGTTTGATATATGTTAAACTGTTTTAATGATTTTAAGAACTTTCTCTTGTCAATTTTTATCTATTGAAATGTGAAAAATATTTTTCTGAAATTCTAAAAATTCCTTTTTTTATTTTTGCTATATCAAATAATATTAATTATTGAATATTATATATAATTTTGATTTTTAACTGTTAATGTTATATCCAATGTATATATTCTAATATTTTTAATGATTTTCTTACTATTACAATGTTTCTTTACAGCAATATTGTCAAGAAGGACAAAACGAAGTAAATTTTTGGTTGGTAAAATTAATTTGATTTAAAAAAAAAAAAAAAAAAAAAAAAAAAAAAAAGAAATCAACAAAAAACAAAGTTCTCAAGAAAACAGAAAATGAAACATGTCTTCAGGAAAGAATTTTGTAAAAAGGATGTTGCCTTTATTTCTTACTGATAGAAGCTGAGTGTTATTTTCTATCTTTATCAAGGGAGGCGACTTTTTAAAACTCAACTAAGGGAAATAATACTAATGTTATAAAGTGACTAATAAAGTACCTATTACCGTTTTATTAGGAATTTTTCATTGAAATATGTTAAGTAAGGAAAGATAAAAATTATATTCATATAAATAACTGCACCAGTTTGATACAGTTGTATATATGAAAAAGGGAGAAGCAAGTACAATTTAATGACGGTTTGATAATATTCTTTCACATTGATATATCATTTGCTTCTGTTGAATATTAATGATACTTTCATTTAGTATCAACATAATCTTGTTGGATTCCATCATAAAATAAAACATTGAACACTGTATTAAAAAAAAATGAGTGAAATATTTACATTAAAAACAAAAACAAAAAAATGTATGTACATCATATATATATATATATATATAAAATTTACTTCAATTTACACTAGGCAAATATTGTTCTGACAAAAAACACTCTTACAAAACGTTTTTGGTACAATTGGTTTCACTGTTTGTCACATGAATATAAACATAGTTTAGCCAAATGACTTGCATTTTATACAAACTTGATTAAAGTATCTTTTAAAGTAACTTATTATTATAAACGAATATGTACTCTATGGCAGTGATTAAGCTCTGTCAAATCTTAGTATGTGTATGATTTATATTAGGATTAATAATGGAAAAGGGAAAATACTCTATAATTAGCATTTAATAATTACCTCCCGTGAGAAATGATTGCAGTGAATGTAAACCCCTATAATATTATTAATTTTCAAATCTGATTGGAAATTGTTTTATTATCTAAGTTAAGGTATCTTAATGTTTGATTATTCCAACAAAAATCTCACAATGATGTCTCATTTCTATTGTGCTCTAGTAACAGAAAAAAAAAATCAGATCATTTTAGATTTTTGATGAACGGTAGATATTCGGAAATTAAATATTCATTCATACTTGCTTTTCACTGGCTTGTTATATAGTGTGTGTTTGTGTGGAAGAGTTGAAACCTAATACCAACATGAACTAAAATGTTGCATCTCCATATGTGTGTGGTAGGGTCTTAAAAGTTGCATAAAACATTCCTGCAACATATATAAAATAGATGAGCATTACCAAATTAAGATTTTAAAAAATAAATCCCCAAAACATTGATTATATTTTGAAAAAGGAAATTAAAAGTGTACTTACTTATCACTTATGCAAAAATGTTGGCAAAAATATCTATGGCAAGTTAATATGTAAGTAGTAGGCTCACAATTAAAGAAAGGGACACCCCCCCCCAAATACTAATTTCCTAAATTTTTTCCCAAGTTTCATGCTAACAAAATGCTTTTTATTTCAGTTTAAATCAAGGACTTTCCTGTTCATTCCCCATTCATATCTCCCATCCCTGCTTTTCACTTTATCTTCCTCCTCATATATTTTTTCTTCCACTCTATCAGACTTTGACAAATCTTTTGTCTTTTCAATTTTATTTACCTTGCTTTGTTGATTTCAGGTTTTTTCCTATACAAAAAAGCAAGCACTGCAAACAGATGATGTGTGTCTAGATGTTTCAGCTGTTGGTGGCCCTGTAAAATTATTTGCGTGCCATGGTCTGGGCGGGAACCAGGTCTGGGAATATGACAAAGAGGTAGGAGTTTCTCCAGGCAAAAGATCTCCCGCAGATTTACCACCGACGACTCTGTTTCACATCATTAATTTGTAGTTTTTGTGTATTTTTTTTCTTTCTTTGAGATAATTTAAGTATCAGACACAAGGATAACAAATCTCATCTAAGAAGAAATCTATATTAATCCATAATTCAAAAGAAAAAAAATTTCCCCCATATATTTTAGTGGAATATTTGTATTTATATTTTTCAGAGAAAATGCCTTGACTTTTGTAATTGAACTAGATATTAAAGGAAAAAAAATGGTTCTTAGAGAATTTTAAGAGAAAGCTTGATAGCATAGATAAATGGAAATTAATTACTAAACTATAAAACTAACCTTAAACTCTTCAATTAAAGTGTGAAATGTACCATTTTTAAATGCTTTAAAAGTGTGTTAGAAATATAAAAAAAAGAAATCTAATTTGAACAATATACTAGACAACTCATGAACCTGTTCTTTGTAACAGTGGCCCATGATGATATTGATGCTTTTATTTAAGGAGTGAAGGGTTATGACAATCATTTAATTTCTGTTATATTAATTTTGGATGATTAATGGATAATGTTCATCATGTACACAGACCTAACAAAATTATCGTTCAGGTATGAATCGGTCTAGATATTGTTTTAATTTCTAAGAGCATTTTAAGTATATTGCTCAATTAAAGCTCTATGATGTGCTGTTTGTCTGGGTTATGGTTATATACAAACATCATGAAATATTATATACCAAAGAAATAGTCAATTTTTAAGATTGTCACCCCCCCCACAAAAAAAAAAACCCTTCATTTTTGTCTCATTAAGAAAGACATTTTTAATCTTGTTTTCTTGTGACTATTTCATAGACTTTATATTTTGTTTTAAACTTTTTAACAAAATTTGACCTAAAATTTACAACAATTCTTTAGAATTGAAAGATTTTTTGTTTGCATTTATACTTACTGGTTATTTTATGAAGTCTTTTTTATAAGACAATTAGCCATTATATTGCCATTTTTGGTTAACATTGATATAAAGCAGTGTTTCTCGACTAGTGTTCCCCTGGAACTCTCATCTTCACTAAGAATTCCACAAGAAGCAGTTATAAATAGGTTAATGCATTTTGGTGTCGTTTTTTATTTAATTTTTACTATACTCATACAGCATATTGTTGGAAAATTCTTGGTTATTATAATAAAGGCCTCAACCTCTTATATTGAAATTATTATAATCATAGGTATTGTATTTAGCACTAGTATGAAACTGCCTTTATGGCTTAGTGGACTGGGCCTGTTAATAATGATATATTATAATTGTTAGGCAGATGTTGAATACTATTTCAAGGGTATAACTAGGGTAAAAAGATTGAGAAACACTAATATAAAGTATTTTTTGCCATCGATATACTAAAGTGATTCATTTTTGAAAAAGCTGTATTGAACAGAAACCACGTTACTTTATAAAATTCTAATGAAACTTATAATCATAAAATTCAAACAGAAAAGAATGTAAGAATTTTTTAAAATAATTGCACTTATGACTAGAAATGGATATTCAAATTTCATAATTGTTCAATATGCATGAAAAATGGAATTTTTGAACAGTTTGTATTCATTTCATAAACAATACACAAATCCATTTTTCTTTTTTGCACAAAACTCCAGCTATGAGCAAAAGACTGGTCTCTCTAGCTTTGATTTGGCAACCATTCTAGAGGAAGGATAACTCTGAAGTCAACAACCCCTGTTAACATATTAACCAGTGTGGCAGGATGATGCTCATTACTCCCGATATCTTATGGACCTTGGAGAAAGCCAGTTTTATGCTGATAGGGGAAGATTAGAAATTCAATTCTGGTTTAGGGATTGGGCTTTATTATAAGTGTATTATTCAAAATTATGAAAATATTTCAACAATCACCTTTAGTCTAAATTTCTAAAAACTCACTATATCCATTCAAATGAGAAAAATTAAAAATCTTTGTTTTTCTCTCTAAGATATATCACTCAAAAATATATTGATTTATTTCTCTGTTTGTTCAGTTGATATTTGTTGCTCAATGCTGGTACTTGAACTATCTCTTACTTTGTTTGATTACTATTTTGTTCATTGTATATGTTTTTTTATGCCGTTTGCTTTTTTTTTTTTTAGTTTTGTACCCTCTCTTTCTCTTCTTTATTCTCTTTCTCTCTCTCTCTCTCTCAAATAGCTATCAACCTTCCCCCTGCCCAAAGTTTATTTCTTTTTTCAGGTTAAGACAAAATGAAAGACTTTTTCATTGTATTTTCTCCTGGCATTAAAAGGGAACTGGCTATTGTCATCTTGTAGATTTGCTTGACTGGTTGTTTTCATTTTGTATTGTTTGTCTCTTTCTCTCTCTTTTTTGTTATATATATATATATATTTTGTTGAATAGTTCTTTTTGTAACAGATGTCCATTCTGTTTGTTGCATGCTATGGCATCCTCCTCCTTCTCCTACTCCTTGCCAACTTCAACAACCGTCTTGTGGCTCGTCAATTGTAGGTGTTTGCCTATACAAAGCAGAAGCAGCTAATGCTAGATGAGAACCAATGTCTCCACATTAACCTCCACGTGTACCTGCGGCAAAACAAAGTGGTTCTGACATCCTGCCAAAAATCTCTGGGCGGGTGGGAGTACAATCGACAGGTACAGTTATTGCTGAGGTCGAGATATCTTATGATGTCATAAATGGCTGCTCCTTGTCCCCCCCTTAACCTATTAACTGATGTGTTCTTATTTTACCTTTTTGAGCACACCTATGGCTAACCTGGGTTTTTTAGACACTGTCTGAGTTTTTGGTTCACTGCTACATATTTGCTTCTCCAATACATAATGTGCATGCCCACAAACATACAAGAATAATTTACATTGACCATTTCTGATCTTTGGAACTATCCCAAAATTTCCCTGACATTCATTTTTCTTTTTCTAATAGTTTTTCTTCTTACCCTGTTTTTTATCCATCCTAATAAATTCCTAAAGTTTTTGCAAGTGTATATACTCATACATAAGGACTTTCATATGTATTTGAAGATATGAAGGACTGCTGAAAAGTTCTTGAACTAACCAATAAAGAACTATAAAGTATGTTGTTCTGCATATTTATTCCTTTCCTCAACATACTTGGCACATCGATTCTAAAGTTCCTTTAATCGTTCCAAGAAATTTGGATAAGATTATTTTTAAAGTAATAAAAATATCAATTACTTTTCAGCATCCCTTCATATTTTTTTCAGTAATTTACAAACATACAAATAAATTACTAATAATTTTTCATATACTCATATAAAACTTACTCTTTTTTCTCTCTCTCTCTCTTTAAAGTTATTTTTTATCAAGTACATTTTATAATAGCCTATTCCCCACCAAAAAAAATCAAAAAAGAGTAGAATAATTCATTGGATATTGGGGTGAATAAATAAATAAATAAAAATATAGCCATTTTGATTTGATGATAACTTAATAATAATCTCTTAAGCATGAGCATCTTCACAAAAGCATGAATTAATGTAATTATTTATACTGTACATGTAAACAAGTATCAATTAGATACATCATTTGTTGATTGGAAATATAGGCATAGATATTAACTTGAGTTGTCATTAGATAATAATAATAATAATAATAATAATAATAATAATAATGACTATATTCTAAACACTAACACAAGCTTGTAGTTTTTCATTTATATACTTGTATATTTTATTCATCACAAAACCTTTATTCCTATAAATATTGGCAACTTACACATGTAAGAAATGATTTTATACCTGTGTATATAATCAAGTCATTTTCATTTTACTGCATGTATACAAAAGCTTGAACAAAATAGAAAATAAAATTTTCATGATTTAACCATTATTTAATCCTAATATACTAACTGGTCACCTTTTCAAAGTAATCACTCCATCATTGTACACTATCTTTCTAACATATTTAGCACTCCCAAAAACAATACTTAGTCTTTATGTCAGTCATCATAGCAATTGCTATACAATATAAAGTAATGATTTTTGTTGCATTTTGCAAATTTAAAATTTGACATATTCATCTCAGCATTCAATTGAAGAGGTGACCAAAATGTTTTAAAATGTAGCCATAATTTTAGATCATATATTTATGAACTTTTAAAGTAATCTTATAAGTTGTATTCATATTGTTGACATTTAAAAAAATGACTATTATAGTTTTATGCTCGCAACTTTGAAAATTTTATCACATTTCATACATACATACTAATTTCAGCACATTTTAACCTGGCTTTTTACCATTTGGATATATAGATAGATATATGTATACACAGGCATGTATGTAGACACTCATAACTGTTTTTTGCTTCATTCACTCAATGTCAGCACATTTCACGTTCACATTTCTAACACTTTAACGACCAGTCTAAGTTTAGTATTAAAAACATCACTAAACTGAATAGATCATTGAAGTATTTAGGGCCACTGTAAGAATATAATTGCACTAGTATTTATTATTTGTAAAGAAAACAAAAATTGTACTCTAGTGCTTGGAACTTTTGTAGTGCACTGGAAAATTTCAAACATATTTTACGCAATGGTTTATCATCTACACAGTTAGTTTTTGATCCAAACTGCATTCTTCATGACTCTAAATTAGGGGTGCCCACATTTTTTAGCTTGTTGAGCTACTTTTAAAATGACCAGATCAAAATGATGTAACAGTATTGAAAAATCATTTATATATTTATTTATATATTTACAAAATATACTTTATATATACAATATATGTTCACATACCTTGCAGACTAGCCACCCTGAATATCAATCAAGTGACACCTGTCAAAGGGAAGATAGATGATAGGTTAACATCTAAAACAATTTTTTTTCATGGCATGTGACCTACCCACACTACTTTTGTGATCTCCCTATTAATCATGATCAACATATTGGGCACCCCTGCTCTAAAGAGATTGCATGACAGATGAGTTCGTAAAATATTCCTATTTGGTCCAAACTAATTAGCATCTATAAATGGACATAGATAAAATGTATAAAACAGCTATTTCTTCTCAGGATTTAAAAATATATGATTTTGACATTTTAAGAAATGTAGCATTAAGTTTTGTTATATGAAAGCATACCTATGAAGAGATTGTATTAAGTAAAACATGAATTAGGATATTTGTTAAAGAAAATAAATCAAACATTTCCTATGAAATTTCGTCTAAAAAAATGATACTAACTTAATGATTATTGATTTAACATCATGTGTGTTTGTGTTGATGTGTATTTTTTTACATAGATGCTGTTTTGATGGTAAATGCTCTTATCATTCTTAGATGCTTAAATGTACATTTATGTATTGGGATGGAGCAGCATATTTTGGTTTCTTTTCTAATGTTTCATTAAAGTGGGTTCATATCAAATATCATCACTTGGAGGAAGTTGATTGTGGTTGCCATAGTTAGAATATTGCTTTGCTTTTTTGGATTATTCATTAATTTACTTATTTTTGCTTGGTAAAAGTTGCATTGTTTAGATTCAAATTCTTTTCAGTTAATTTAGTATTTTTTGTATGCTTTTTGCAGGATTTTATTCCATTTTTTTATAAGATTATTTGTTTTTTATGTATTTATTTTTGAGTTATGAATGGTGGTGGATATCAAGAGCTCTCCTCCTTTCTCTCTCTCATCTTTTTCCTCTCTCTTCTTTTCTTCTGCTTCTCTCTCCCTCTCTCTTCTTTCTCTTCTCACCTACAGAGTTCTGTTGCTTTGTAGAGTTACCAATTCCTGAAGTTTGATGATATGGATATTTTGAGCAAACTTTTGCCAAATATTTACTTCATTTATGTGTAGGGTGAGCTTTGAATTTATGGGGAAATATTCTTTGTTAAATTAGACACCTGAAACTTTTGGTTTTGAATCCCTTTCTGTTTATCGTTTTAATATATCATTGTTTATATGTATTTTTAAAAGTTTTTGATATTAAATCCACATGGAGGCACATTTGATATGTCTCCCAAATCTCCCCAAGGCAAGTATACAGAAATATGAAAATTAAAATCTTCTTCGATTATTAAAAATGTGTGAGAGTTTCTGAAGCTTCCTTTTTCAAAAATTCCCCAGGACTGAATATACACATGAAAACTGTATGCTCCTAATAATAGGGCAATAGTCTTTGGATAGAGTGATTTTTGTTTTTGTTTTGTTTTGTTTTATGTAATATTCATACTGGAGTTGTTGTTATCAAATATTTCTAGAAATGTCAAGATTATCAGTTTGAGTGGCAAGTGAGTTAGCATGATTACATGTAATAGTCAATATAAGAAATAGGAACCATTAAACATATTTATTTCTCAGAGAAAAAGAAAGTGAAACTTAAGCTTTTAGATGTTAATAGTGAAAATGATGTAATAAGAAGGAAAAAGGAAAAAACATGTATATAACAGTTATAAAGATATGTTTATTCAACCCTATCAATTAAAAAGGGAATGATAGTTAAAGGAAATATAAGAGTTAAAATGTTCTTTGTGTGTGTGTAAATTATTAGAGCTGTTTGTCTTCTTTGCCAAGTAAAAGAAAGTATTCTCATAGTACATATAAGAGATATACAGGACATTTTTCTGTTGGTCCTTGCTTAGAGATGAGAACATGTTTGAGGGAGATGAACTGATACTATACTCCAAAAATCAAAAATACAATTATTTGCTGATGATGTCAAACTACTTGTTAAATCACTGTCAAAAGAAAAAATACAGATGGATCTAAATGAAGTGTCATATTGGAAAGATACTTGGAAATTAAGATAGAAGATAGAAAAATGTAAAATACTCTGAATTGTATCCAAAAACATTAAAGTTTGAATATAAATCAAGTAACAGGGAAATAAAAAAAAAAGTAAATGAGGAATGCAATCTAAGGGTTGGCTTTGATGATACATTTAAAGCTGACAATAATATTTTGTCTTTTGTATCAAAGGCAAATGGAATGATTGACTCAGTTATTAGAAATATTATTTCAAAGGAGGCAAATACTATTTTAAAGATATATAAAACCCTAATAAGACCATATAAAATATTGTATTCAGGCTTTGGCTCTAGTGTCAAGACATGGAAATTGGCATGCAATATTGAGTTTAGAGGGTATACAAGGAAGTGTTACAAAAGTAATTAAAAGAATAAAAGATCAGTTATAGGGAGAGATTAGAGGAATTAGGTGGCCTAATAAGTAGAGTGTTTGTCAATGGTCTGGGAGATGGGGGTTCAATCCCAGGTCAAGTCATACCAAAGACTCAAAAAATGGTACTTGATGCCACCTTGCTTAACACTCAGCATTATAAGGTATGGATCAAGGGTAAATTGAAGCAATTTAGGGAATGGAGTAGCGCCCTCCCCCTACACCTCGGTGTAGTAGCTAATGAAAAAGGAGTCTTGGCATTGCCCTTGACTACGGTCACTAACTTTACTTACTTTAATAGAAAGAATGAGAGGTGATCTAATTGAAACTTACAAAATAATATAATTTCTAATCATGGTTATTATTTTTTGAATATTTTTCCTTGGATTGGAAATTTACTGTCTATTGGATTTTTTTGCTAATGAAGTTATATATTTTTGGAACTAATTGCCTTATCAGATCAAAAACAGCAATAGTGTAGAAAAAATTTAAATTTGAATTGGATGATTTCAGAAAAAAATGGTAAGAAAAAGAATGGAAAAGGGCATTTTTGGGAACTATCAGAGGAATTACTCAAGAGATTTTGAACTGTATATAGACAGTGTATTGAGTGTGTTTGCCAATGGTCTGGGAGACCTGGGTTCAATTCCAGGTCAAGTCATACCAAAGACTTTAAAAATGGTACTTGATACCTCCTTGCATGACACTCAGCAATATAAGGTACGTATCGAGGGTAAAGTGGAGCAATCCAGGGAAAGGAGTAGTGCCCTCCTCTACACCTCGGTGTAGTAGCTATTGAAAAGGGAGCCTTCTGGTTGCCCTCGACTACGGTCGCTAACTTTACTATTAAGAGTGTAAATGTTGTGTGCAAAGATTTTTTTAGGTTGATATAAGAAGATAGTAAAAAGCAGAGATGCTCAAGGAGGCATAAAAAAAAAAAAAGAAATTACAGATCTCAGCCAGAAGGCTGAGAAAAGTGAGTTGTCTATCCAAACAGAAGTCAAATGAAATTTTCTTAGGTATAAATCATAAGTTATTTACTAAACCTAGTTTAGTTGTGGCTGGAAAGGTTGGAGTACCCATTCAGAATCAAATTCATGAACAATTGTCATTCAGCTTGCTAACCATTCCACCACATGATACATGTTAGAAAACTTGGTAGTTTTGGGCAGGTTGGTTTAGTGATTAAAAATGTAATTATGTTTGTTTGTCACTACTTTGAAAGTGATAAAGTTCTTTTTTTTTTTTTTTTTTTTTTTTTTTTTTGTGTTGAATATTGATTCACAGAAATTGTCTACTGACAATGTGATAAATATTCTTTCAAGGTGTTGCTGTATGTTACATGGGCTTATTTGTAATTTGTTCATGAGTGATATGGATTTCAGTTGAATGTGAACATTCTCTAACTTGAGTTAGCTATCTAACCTAAAGTATAGGTTTTTGAAAACTTTTGGTGCAATTGATTACAGTATGTTTTAATTAGTCTAAAAATGTTGTGATACCACACAATACAAAACATAAAATACTTCTTTGATTTAACTTAAATGTAAATTTTGAATTTACACTTGACAAAGTATAAATCTTTTGGGATCCACATTCCGGGGTTGTAAGTGTATGTAAGTTTAAAAAAAAAAAAAAAAAAAAAAAAAACAAATTAAAAAAAAAATTATTTTTTGATTTATAGTAGTGGTTACTTCCAGTTGCTAAAAGAGTTTTGTAATTGCTATATCACTTAATTTTCAGATAGATGATTTTGTCTTGAGATTTTATATCACAGGGTATTTGGTGTGCCAATTTTGGTTATCAACCTCTGGAAAAAACATAAGAAAGATAAAATAGTTAGAAATAGTAATTTTTCTGAATATCTTGGAAAGGAGTCAGACCTACGACTAAAATTATGTCAAGGACAAATTTCAAATGATCTTTTGGTTTTATGGGCATTGTGAAGAACAAATAAAGAAGTATTTTATGTTTTGTATTGTGTGGTATCTCAAACATTTAGAGTGTAGCAATTAACCAACCAAAGTAGATATTAAGATTTTAAAAAAAAATGCCTCTGAAATTAATAATACTAGCTGAAGCACAAATCTATATATGTTTAATTAAGTATGAATAATTATTTTAGTAAGTTGGGTGATTGTATTTTATGGCAGATCAATCCCTATAGGTTATTTAATTCCAAATACTGTTTATACATATTTATTCAGATTTGTTAATGAATAGTTTGTCAGTAACCTTTTTAAATGAACCAGAGCTAATTTGTTTGCACACAGTTAAATGGTTTCAAGTATTGCTATCTAACACTATTAGTTTTATTTGCATACTGTTAAATGGTTCTGAGACTTACTATGTAATACTAATAATACAATTCAACATCAGTCATTTGTTTGCACATGGTTTTTAAGTTTAGAAAATGATTACATATTTCTATTTGACCCATTGATGAGACCCTAACTGGTACTATCACTTTGGGTCTGAGTAGACTTGGGAGTAATGGCAATGAAGAGGCACTCCATGTTCCCCAGAACCTTAGGATTGGAGTCTCACCATCAAATTGTTTAATGTCTCATTCAGGATACTCATTGTGGGGGCACTTACCCCCTCTGCAGAGATGTAGTCAGTGTATTGTATAATCCCAGCTGACTGGGCTGTATTTTAGTAAGATAAGTAATATGCTAAGTTTTTCTTTTCTAGTTTGGAAATTTAAATTCTTTACATCTTGCAGCAACATGGCCTCCCTATTTTATTGTTAGATACTCCTGTCAGTGAGAGCCTGATGGTTTTTCCAGAGGAAATAAATTTTTTTCCTCTCAGAGGTACTGTAAGGAGGCATTTTGGTGTAATTGTTATCATCTTCGAAGATGGAATCTGTAACCAGAGTTCAAATCTTCAATGAATTCATTTACATTTCACTGGGAAATGTATCAATCCTTATCTTTTATTCCAGTGGGGCAGACTAGAAGATAGATAACTCTGAATTCAAACCAGCTGTGTTCCACCTAAAGTATTGGACCTTATGTTGTATGTGATGGAGTTTTTGAGTAAATACATCAAACTGTTTGGCCATTTATAAAAGTTGACAGCATTAAACATTGAAATTTCCTGATTATTACTCGACATTTATATGTGCTCTCCTCACAACAGTAACCACTTAAAAAAATAAGTGTTGTATACTGCAAATGAAATTGGATTATTTGCATTATTCTTTTGATAACAAGAATTGGGAACTGATGAGTGATATAGGTCTTTTGATTTTATCTGTAGCCATGCTAGCAATGTTCTAGCACTCAAGTTATTTTACATTTTGTTATTATTAAGTGACCTGGATTAGAAATAAATTTTAAGACAATATATAATTGGTAAACAGAGATGTAGATACATGTGTTGCACATCTAGCATAATGATTATTGTTATAGGAGAAAATGTAATTGGTGACCAGAGTTCAAATCCTGAACAAGGTTGTTTGTGTCTCATTTTGTGATAATGCACTTGAGAAAAGCATAAATCCATCTTTTCTCCCAGCTCTGGGTAAATAATAGTGGCGAAGGAGTTGGGTAAGTACATGTGTACTACCATTACTACTTTAGTAAAGCAACCTGTCAAAAAGGAAAAACTTTGAATTTAAAACCAGAGTATGTGGAGCTAGCAACATATACTTATTACTGAAACCAGAGTACCATGATAAATGTGGTGTAGCTCCAACCCTGTACTCTTCAAAGGATTCTGCAGGATGCAGTTGCAGTTTTTAATTTCTAATGCTGCTAAGGATAATGATGATAGGTGTAAACAAATATATGGGGTAAAAGAATTTGGATGAAAAATTTTTTTTTTTAGCTATAAAGTAGCTTTATTTGATTACAGGTCAGTCTCTGAACCTAAATTGGTCTCATTCAAGTCAGATTGGCTCCCAAGTTCAAATCTCATTGGTGACTACTTTTTCAATTCATGCTGTTCACTTAAGTCATAAAATGTAAACCAATCTGAGAACTGCTATAAAAAGCAACAGTAATAAGATGAAAAGCAAATTAATTCGGCGACACGAGTTCAAATCCTCGACGAGACTAATTGCATTTCACATAGCACTAATACCCTTGGGAAAGGTATGAATCCAATTATTCTCCCTCCAGCTATGGGTAAATAGTAAGACAGACTGTTTTCTTCAGCCTTGGTGAGAGAACTAGTCTAGGAGAAGGAAAACTCTGAATTCAAACCTGTTAAACTCCGCTTAAAAATTGACCTTGTGTCATATCCTTCCCGAGCGGAGGGGTTGGTAAATATGATTAATAATGAAAATGCATCATTTAAGAAATTCAAATAACTGTTACTTATATAGTTTTATAGTGTTTTGTTTGTTAATCTCTTATGTCTTCAAACTCTACATTTATTTAAGCTCTTTCTTATTCACTGTATTGCTACAAGAATTGTCAGAAGTTTAAAATAGCTTTTAGTATCCATACATAGACTTATACAAGAGTGTATTCAAAGTTATTGACCTGATTATGAAAGGAATGACCAAAAGCCATACTATTCCATGTGTTTTTAATGGTACATAGTTTCTCAAGTTCCCTTTAGCCTTTCAAAAAGAAATTAAAATTAAATCAAACATTCTCTTCTTGGTTGGAGCAAGAATTTTCAACATCTCCCTGATGTATTTTTATTCCTTTCTCATCATACAATGTGTGAAAGCGCATGGGATACTCTGCACTCATCAGCCACCAACTAGGAGTGATAACACAGTTTAGGTAGCTCAAAGTGGTACTGCCACTCCTGGTGCTGCCAAGCAACTTTTGCCACTGGACAGGGTATTTAAAAAAATATATATATATTCCAGATCAGCTAAAGGAAGAAATTGCATTGTATGTTCATCTTCATTTTTAGTGCACTTTGTGATTTTTAAAAATGCGTTTACTTTTGGCTACTGATGTCATTCCACCTTTGCAGTAACCATTTCTTGATGTTATGTAATCACACAGGAATGGTGGTTCTACGTGCATTTCATTGATGCTGAAGACTTTTTGCTCTTGACCAAATCCAACTTGATGCATATTGCACCGTAGTCTGATTCCTATCTTTGAAAGAAACAAAATGACTGAGTGTCCTAGAAAACAACAACAACCAACCTCAATAGGAATCACATGGTATATCCAACTCTTTTTGACACAGTTGGCACGAGGTGTCTCGTATCGTTTTTTTTTTCCCACTCATATGCCTCCTCCCAGTTTTCTTCCCAGGGAGCTGTCAATTCTATGAGGAGGACACTCTTCTTTGAATTAGACCCTGCTACAATATCTGGCTGCTTTTTCTGTTGGAATAATGTGAACTGGAAATTGTAGAGATGTCTTGAGATCCACTGAAACTTTCCAGTCACTAGCTCCATTCAGCATCTTCATATTGAAATTTTTTTTGTTTCCTCACAGGCTATTCACCTTCCTTGTGAAATTGAATTATGGGTTCCTTGGCTGTAACAGGTTGCTGGTTTGCTGCCTCACATTGTACTCTTAACAACTCTATGACCACCTCCAACACCTTGTTATGTTGCCATGTGTACATCTGAAGTGATTCTGGACATGCAGATAGCACATGGTGCAAGGTACCCCGATCACTTTTACATGAAAAGCACAGATCCAAATCAGTATTTCCCCATAATTTTAGGATGGTCGCATTTGGTAGGAGATCATATGTAGAGTGAAGAAGGAATGATATTGCCAGTGGTTCTATTACAATTAAGGATTTCCATGATAATTTAATTGGTTCGATATCATTGCATTTTGTCCAAGCACATTGTTTGGCCTGAGTAACAGCTGTGGCTGTTCTTTGCTCCTCCTCAAACATCTTGACTTCTTTGCTCACCATATCTCTTTTTCCCTGTGGACCCACTTTGGAGAATACCTTTTTGCTCATACTACCCAGCCCAGCTTGATTGGTTTGAGTGATACCTATGATGTCTTTGATTCATAGGCTGCATTCCACCTCCTGGGCGGCCTTAACGGCCGACCATTTCATACCTGATTTTATTTCTGGATATTCCTTCTGAATGACTTCATCAGTTGAGTTCATCATCATATGAAGGTGTACTTTCCCAATTCTGAATTCTTCTACCAATGAAGTTATTGGGAGCTGTAGGTTTCCAGAATTGGTATATAAACCTACTTTCGAAAAACCAAGAACTCCAAGCCACTTACGCAGGTATCTGTTGCTACACTGTCGAATCTGCTCAATGTGAGATAGCGCAATCTCATACATCTGTAAGGGCCATAAAAGATGGGGTAGCAGACCATGTTGGTAACATTTTTCTGGGTAGGCAAGTTTTGTCAATTGATTCAAGCCCCTTCAAGACTACTTTCTAGACCTCTATACCCCTATGATGATCAGTCAGTGGGATTGAATAAAGATGTCTGAGACTCTTTACTGTCTTCCCCTGGCTGTTGGGATTGTATCACTCTCAATTTTGAAATAAATCTCTCACAAATCCTCCGACTAACGATAGTCTTCAACTTTTCTTTGGCTTTGCCTTCATTCTCGCCCATGTGAAAAGGTTATAGTACCTTTGTAGTAAGCTCTCAGCAGTGATTTTAGACAGGACGAGAATGGTGATGTCATCCATGAAAGCTCTGGAAGGAGGAAGAGTCAGATGTTCATTTTTCATCACTCTTTTCGACGTATTTGCTGCATCTCACAATAAGAGTTCCATGGCCAGAATAAAAAGTGGGAAAATCACACAGCCCATCTTGATGCTGATCTCAAGTGCCTGCCACTAGGTAGTATAGTCTTTTACAGTAAATTTCATGAAAGCTGAATTGAAGTATTTCATTATGATTTCCCCAACCTTGCTAGGGAAGTTGAAAAAGTCTAGGACCATCCGGATTAAATAGCGTGGAACTGAATCATATGCATTGGCAAGATCAAGCCAGATTACATGTGGTTCTGTTTTATCTCTTTTGGCTGAGATGAGAGTATTGAGTTCCATATCATTTGTGAATGTTCCAGATATCTGGGGAAGCCAGGTATCCCAGCCTTCTGGACAGATGTATTCATTTAATGATTGCTCATAAAAAAGTTTGTCATACTGCAAGCAAGAACTCAAAAAAATATTTTCCCCCTCTACATTTAGGAGGGATATTGGGTGAAAATTTGTGATACCTTTTGACTGCATTTCCTTTGGTATCCGAGTACCATCAGCCAGACACCATTATTGTGGTACAATACCCTTCTTCCAGACCAGCTGAAGGAGGACAGTGAGTTTCCTGGGGACACATGGACAGTTTTTATATAACTTGTATGACATCCCATTCATGCCCAGGCCACTACCTGCACAGGTCTTATGGATGAAATCTCAGACTTCCTTCAGTTTTATCCCACTATCATTAAACATTACTGTTGGATCGTGGGGTTTTGGTAAGTCTCTTAGTAGGTATTGGGATACCCTTTAAATCATCTGAGTATGTCATCCTTAAGTGATTCTCAAGTCCCTCCTTTGGTACATAAAGCTTGCCACTCTTTGATTCCACGAAAAGTATTTTTGGTGAAAGCATAAGGATTTGAGTAGAATGATCTCTGTGATCCTATTAAAGATCTCTTAAATTTCAATATCAAGTTGTGACAAAGGTAGAGAATTTTATACATAATTGTCACGTGATATCCCACTGAGACGATGGAAGTGGGATGACTGCTATCCTCTCGTTGGAATGAACAGTAGCAAGCCGTCAGAAAATGACCTTTACGGCATGATAGTAAATTAGTGCAAGCTATCTGTACTGAGTAACCTGACTTGGGTGACATCTAGTAGCCCTAAGAAATTGCCCGACCAGGGGGAGGAAGAGAGAAGCCAAATGATTGGCTGGGACCCCAAAACGGAAGTGGGGACTCCTTCCCGTCAGCGGAAATTGATAGTAAGAAAGTCAGTTGTTTGGCAGGGTTTGTAGCGGGCAGACGAACCAAAGCCAGTATTCCGGGTAGAAGACAAAAGAATATCTGAGACACGAGGGACCCGAGTTCTTCAATCCAGTATTAAAAATAGCATAAAGTCTATTAGCCCATGAAAGAAGAAAGATTCTCCAGTGGAACCCCGTCGAAAAATAAGATAAGTAACTTTGGGGCCATTTCTCCTTTATACCCAAATTTTATATACTACCCCCTCTCTCTCTCTCTCTCTCTCAATTTAAAGAAACGAAACAACAGAAAAGAAGGAAGACATTTATGTCCATGGACTGTTCAATTCATTATACATATTTGACACTTTGAAAGTGTATCTCTTTGTATAGTAAAGGATTCATGTATTTTTATGTTACCACGTGGTCTAAGTTGTCCTTTGCAGTTCTGCTACAAATTTGTTGTGTCACATTTCCTTTTCAGCTTCTATTCGCCTTATGTTATCTTGCTTAGAATTGTCCTATTAATTCCTTAAAAATATCACATGGGAAACCGGAGTTGCCGACTACTACAATATAATATTATTACGACTAAAACCTATAGGTCCATATCTTCTGTTGTCTAGGGGAGGAAGTTTAGTGGCCTTGGTGGGTGTGTGGATAGTGTGAAATTTGGAACCCCTTGCCAGTGGCGGTCAGTCTGGCCCTAAATTGATCCCTCACGTAATATGCCAGGTCTTATATGCCGGAGAGAAAAACTCTGAACGAGGACTTATTCTAGAAGGGATCAAGTGCCAACCTGCCCCGTCTTCACACGTGCGAAAATAAAACCCCGTTCTGGGATAAAAGTAAACCTTTCGCGTCACAATAATGTTTGCAAAAAGCACTTCAACAATAAGTAAACTAGAAATTGTTACAGGTTGATACTCTGTTCCATAATAGTTGTTATATTTGCATATGATTTTCATACTCTACATGTAACAACCTTTATGAGACATAGTTAGACTATAGAGTGTATCTACAAATGAATTATTTTTAAGAAGTATTAACTCCTTCAAAAAAAAAAAACAAAAAAAAAAAAAACTATAAGATATTGACACTGACAGTTTTGCAAGAAAAACTCCTAGGTTTATTACTACCACTTACAATTGACTGATAAGTGAAAATTAGACTTTCCATAAATTCATCTTTACATTTAAATTTGTGTAAACAAATGACTGATGTTTAATTGAGTTGTTAGTGATACATAACAATACTTGGAACCATTAAACTTTGTTGACTTGCTAAACTGAATTGTTTGATCATTTAACTGTGTGTAAACAAATGACTGATGTTTAATTGAATTGTTAGTGGTAAATAGCGATACTTGAAAGCATTTAACTGTGTGCAAACAAATGATTAATGGTAAATAGAATTATTCATATTAGATAGAAATAAGTGAAACCATTTAACTGTGTGCAAAAAAAATGAGTTTAGGCTCGTTTTAAAAATGTTATCTGCAAAATATGTTTAGAAATCATATTTAATATATATGCATAAAAAGTATTTAGCATTGAATAACCTCCAATGGGTGTAAATTTTTTTAAATTCCTGAACAGACACCAATTCTAAACAAGTACTCTATCCTATCAACTGTCACAATTTGCAGTCATACACACAATCTACCATGGGTAGATAAAGCATTGTAAACAGTTTTATTGCATTTAAATTTGTATTGTTGTTATAAGTTTGGGGGAAAAAATGAAACAAAAAGACAAAAAACAAAAAAACAAGCCTGACCAATGAAAATATATGAAGAAAAATATGTTTAAAAAAGGTTCAACTCTGTGTTTCTATAGAATAGTTCAACTATGAAGGGAATTGATATATTCATCAAAATAATGTTTGAAGATTTAGCATCTCTACTACTGTGAACTATGTTGGGAAAACAAGAATGATATGGAGTACAAAAGCTTTAATAAAAATCTAAGACACTGAACTACAAGTACATTTGGTGGTGAGGCTCTAGTTCTGGAGTGGTGTTACCTGTTAGGGTTCTGTCTGTGGGTGAACTAGATCTGTTTAAAAATTTTATAGAACCTTGTGTGTCCCCCACAAAAAAAAATGAAGAAACAATTGCACCAAAAAATGTAAATATGAATACGATTCTCTAAACTCTGGACTTAGAATAACCCTAGATGAGTTGACATGCCATTAAAATCAATCAAAAATGTAAATTTTTGTCTAAGGAAAAATTATATTCATGTTTTAGATCAATATTAACAATTTGAAGATTCTTTTAAAAGTTCCATATCAAAGATAATTTATTTTTTAAAATACTGTTTCTGTAAGTTAGGATTAATAAACTTTTTAATATATCTACGAATCAGAGCTTTCTAAACTTTTTGCATTGGTGACACCCTTGAAAAAAAATTTTGCCACACATTACTTAAAGCCAAATATATAATTCAAAATTTATACAAGAAGAAATCATTCAATTAAAAAACTAAAAGTTAATAATTAAAGAAAGAATATATATAAAGATTATTAACTGTCCACTAAAGTGTCATAACAGTTTCAAAAGAACTGGTCTAATTTGATAGAAATGATTTAAAACATTTAAATTTATAAGATTTAATGGAAACTTATAAATATTTTTTAAAATATTAATGAAAACAGATGCTCCTCAGGATCAAAAGTTCACTGTTTAAAATAAAAAAAAAAGATTATAAAATTATTTTTGGATGAAATAAGATTTGCTACTAAGTATCATATTCTAATAGCAATGTGCTAAACATCACATTCAGTTGTCTCAAATTGGTGTTTTGTTTGGGTTTTTTTTCGCATAACTTTCTCAAAACTAAATAAATCTGAGAGATTTTCTAGACTCTCATATACATAACCTGTGAGATTATGGATGTAATTCCTCTTTTGAACATTTAAAAAATCAGCTTAGTTTTCAATTTAAAAATACATTGATTTCATTAAAAGTTAAAGTTTTCATTTTAAAGAAGAAAATATTATGGCACTAATAAGAATTAGTTATACAAATTCAAATTTGTTTATATTTCAAATTAGAATTTTGGTTTGAATCTTCAATTCTAAACAGGAGGTAAACATAAAAATGAGATTATTAAAAGAATAAACATGTGAATAAATAAAATACATGAATAAAAAAAATTATGAATTTTTCACTAATTTCAACTAGGATATTTTGAAGATTGCTTTTAATTTGAAATTTTTGAAAAGAGCTTCGACTTCTATCAAAGAATCAAAGTAACTGAATTCATATTGACAGATTATTATGGATACTTTTAAGGCAATGCATTCTTTATCTTATTAGTGATAATAAATGTGTATACAGCAATTCAGTTTACAGAACTGGTATATTTTATTGCAGGTGTTCTAATCTTTAATCTGATTTTAGAATAACCTCTAAGGTTATTACAGTAATTGCCAATCCTATTGCAATGAAAGTATTTTTTTATTTTTTTTGTTTCTAAATCCCATTTTTAACAGGTAAATTATCATTAGTGCTAGAATTTGGTAAATAATTTTGACTTCTATTTTTCATCTTTTTAATTTTAGCTTTTTTTTTTATTGAAACTCATTTTGGTTGTTATTTCTATGACAGCAAGGAACAGCACATATTAGAGACAATAGTAAAGGATAAACTCTTGATAAGATTCAAATGCACATCCACTTTTGCTTCAGGGAAGCTTGGTTATCTATACCAGCTGCTTCACTACAAGAGCCATTGGTATTGCAGAAGCATAAATCACACCTATAAACTCATCCCTTTCTTTGTTGCTCAGTATTTTAGCACTATGCTTGTTGTTATTGGTTTTACATACTAGTATTATTAATAGCATTTAGAGTTTGTATTTAACTAAGAGCTTCTCTGAAATTGTGGTAAAAAAAAAAACAAACTAAAATTAAAAGATGAAAAGAAATGAGAAATGTGAGTCAAGATTGTGATTAATGATAATTGATAATGCTTAATCTGAAAAATAAAAAATTATGATAAATGATTTATCCAATAGTTTTTGTTTGTTTCCCTTTCATGAAAAAATTGGCCTAAGTGTATGATTTATTTTTTAATTTTAAGTACAGTAAAGTACATAGTAATTGATCACATAAAAAAATTGTCAATTAGCAATATCATCATGTTTAAACTCATTTATTTTGACAAAGACATTAACCACTTTTTATTTGATCCTCGTAGGTTTTTTTAAAAAGAGAAATGATTTCTGCAGAAGTGATCTTTAAATATAACATTTTGACTGAGATTTATCATTTTGAAATATGGAAAAAAATTAAGTAACTTTATGCTAGAATTTATACCAGATTTTTCATAAAAAATGCAGCACTAAGGATAAAAATATGGAATTAATGCACACTAATTTTATACTACAATATTAGTTACATGGCAAGACTAATCAGAGAAGAGTATTTAACAGCTGAAATGACTCTCTTGTTTTAGCCTTGTTTGATCATCCATTTTTTTGTTGTGTGAGTCGTCATTTTCTAAGAATTAACATTTTTCGCATATATATCTTAGAATCATATGAAAGGCAAATTTAATGTGGAATTTCCCCAGTGTAGATTTCTCAAGTTGACCATATTAAATTTGGTGGAACTAAAAAATTTCTTTTTTAATCAACACATCAAGATAACAATAATAATGACCTCATTAATGTAGCTGCTTTCTATAGAGAAAATATAACATTTTAATTCACTATACAGTGTTAATATGGAGTCAGTTTTTGTTGCTCAGTATATCCATACTGTTAATATAATAATGTTATTTACTTAAAATATAATTATTATTATTATTAGTAGTAGTAGTAGTTGAAGGAAGCTTTTGGTGGAAACTTTTTTTTTTTGCTTTGTCTTTTCTATATCTTCTATCAATATTATGCTTATTTTTTTCAATGAATTCATATCCTTCTATCTTCTTTATTCACCATTTGCCTTTCATTTACCTTTATAATTTTTTATTCTATCTATATTTTGTGCTTAATTCTATTTTTATTTATCTTCATTTTTCCTTTGGCAGTTTTACCTACTTTGTGCAATTACAAAAGTTTTGCAATATTTTGTTAACATGGATTGGATGCTTTCGCCAAGTTTGTGAAGGGGATTAACCACATTGGACTGTGAGCTCACTTGATACTCTCCAAATACTATTCCCTGAATATGCCTCTATATGGCTTGGAGCACAGCTTTGGAAAATCCTCAGTTTTTAAGCTGCCTGACCTCTCCTGATCATTGAGGTTCTTGCAACCTTAGCAAAATTTCTTTAACCCTTTGTTATCAACTGTGCCTTCACTGTTTGCATAACAAATGTTTTTAGTTGCTTTCACAGAATTATGGCCCAGTTCAAATTTGTAAAGCATAAGTTCTGGCATTAGACCATGTTGCACGTTTATTTGTGTGGCTTTCAAATCACATGTGGAGTGAAGAAATGCACATCATGTCAGCATACTAACTCCCACAATGCTACCAACCAGAGTGGGGTATCTACCACAGTTTCAACTGTTTCAGTCATTTAATATACATGCCACTAACAAGTGCATACCAAAATATTGCAAAACTTTTGACTCACTTGGCTAATTTTTTAAATAATTTTAGAGTTGAAAATGTATATTTTCAGGCATTGTAGGGAAAAATGAAGTGTTGTATTATCAGTTTGATCAGTTATTGTTGGTTTTTGCTACCTGTTCCTGCGTAGAACTCCAAAGCAGAGAATCATTGTTGTCACTATCAATCTTACATTATGGTGGAAAGAAGTCAACAAACATATCTGGATAAATATAACCTCCCCTCCTCTTATTTATATCTTCAACCTGGGTTTCGAATGTACAGGTTTTCTGGCTGTCATTTTGAAAAGAGGAAAATCTGTTTAATAGAATCTACTCTTCTTCAGGAATGGGTTGGTCTGTTGAATGGCTGCCTCCTGTGTAAACTAAAACTGTTTTGTCTTCTTTGGTCTTTTTTCTATCAAATGTCATTGCATCCATTAATCACAGTCTCATCAGTTCAAAAGTGTCCATATGTCTTTCACTCCAGTTACCATCATGCAGTCTGCTCTCATGACCCTTGCCAGTCAATCATGGATGCTTTATTTTTCTCAGATCTCTATGGGTGTGACCTCTTGCTCAGCAACAGTAACATCTACCATCCTCTCAGAGAACATTAGCTTTCCTTTAGCTTTGATGATGTTTCTTAACAAAATAAATTGACTGTTTGATCTGCTAGTTTCCTATCATCTTGATATGACAAAAGCGAGGACTGAACTATATGTTGAGGCCATATTTATCTAATATTAGATGAATTCAAGTATTTGAAGAGTGGAGCTGAGAATTTTTCAGGAGCCCATTGTATAGTAATTTACTAAACTTTTTGCTTAGACATAACACAAAGCTGTATGAACAGGGCACCCAATGAGACTTTTTTTTCTTATTTTCATTATTCATCTCAGTATCTATACAGGGGTTCTAACTTGAAAAAACTTTGCTTTTTCCTATTTAAAAAAAATCAGGAAAAGTTCAGCTATTTTTTTTAACTCAACCAAACAGCATGTTAATTTTAATAGGATAATCAGTAAACCCTTGTAATATTTTGCCTCTTTGAGGTTAATATTTGGTTGTCATCAAGATTTGAACTCCTTGGCTGTTAACTATTCATAAAGTCTTATATAGTTCACTCTTCAAAGATCATACTTTATTTCTCATTTCTTTTTTAAACCAAATGTAACTTGACTCTTGAACCCGTGACCCTCAGATACACTGAGCTCGCTCACCGCCACCACCCCTACCAAAAAAAAAAAAAGGAAGGAAGAGCACAAAAAGGATTTAAATTTCAATCTAAAGTGCAGACATGCATTAACAAAACAAAATTTTTCAAAATCTCTGAATAGTTGCTATAATAAATCTTTTAGTCTTATCTGATGTGATTTCTCTAAGTTGGATATATTGGGCTTATGGTGTATAGTAAAGGAGTACTCATCCAGAAATATCAGGCTTATGAGTTTAGAAGGTAAAAAAACAAAAAACAAAATGAGATTCAATTAAGAAACCCTTTACCCCCCTTAATTTATGCTCTCTATGTTGAGGATAGTGGGTAGAGTGTTTGCCAATGGTCCAGGAGACCTGGGTTCAATCCCAAGTCATGTCATACCAAAGACTTTAAAAATGGTACTTGATACCTCCTTGCTTAATGCTCAGTAATGTAAGGTACATATCAAGGGTAAAGTGGAGCAATCCAGGGAAAGGAGTGGCGCCCTCCCCTATGCCTCTGTGTAGTATCTTTGAAAAAGGAGCCTTCTGGTTGCCCTCGACTATGGTCGCCAACTTTACTTACTTATGTTGTGGAACTCCACTGCTGTCCAACCATCTCACTTATTATCTATACTTGAAGTGTGCATTTAGAAGAAAAAGAATTATAATGATAGAAAATAGAAGATGGATCAATCATAAATTGGAAAGGAGTTTCTAACAATGAAATATTTTAAATTTATCTTCTGAAATCTGTGGGACTGAAAGCAAGATATAAACTTGAAGGTATTAGTCTAAATGAGTTGCAGCTTGAGGATACTTTGCATTTTGGACTTCATTTTTCCATCTTGTTTGCTTCTCATTTGTATTTTCATTTTGTAATTTCAGTTTCAATCTAATTTGATGTTTGATTTTGCCAAAAAGTCTAACCATGAATGATAATACTTTCTCACAATATGTTGTTTTATGTGAAGTGTTAATTTTTTTTATTTAAAAAGAAATGTAAATTTTCAATATACTCAGTAAAAGAAATGCATTTATAATATTCATTGTTATAAAAAAAATATTTGTATATCATAAGTTTAGATAATTTTTAAAACTCATTGTAATTAATCCCTTTTAAGTATCTGAAAAAGTTTCTTTCTCTATCACAAAAAAAATTTTGGTGCTTAAATAAACCAACTGTAATCTGAAAATATCTTAAAACTAATAATTCTTGGCTTTATACCATTATTTAATGTGTAAATGTAATTGTTTAACAACTATTTGATTGTTTTTTTTTTTTGTAAATCATACTTATGTCAATTTCAACAAGTGATGTGAACAAGTAACATATGTCAGTGAATATTGTAACATACATACACATATGCTTTATAAATGAATAAATGTTAATTTATGAAATGATTTAGTATAATTTAAAGTACTTGTATATACTTGTATATAGGTTATATTTTGACAACCTAATTTTTAGGTAAAAGACTAATAATAGATTTTTAAGGTTGAAATTCATGCAGTGTAAAGGACAAGACACAACTTGTTATAAACTATATATGTATTTACCCTACCCCTCTACAATATAGTCAATTTTTTTTATACGGAGTTGAATAGGTTTGAATTCGGTTTTCCTTCTACAAAACCGGTTGTCATACTAAGGTTAAAGATCCCAGTCTGCCCAACTATTTGCCCATAACTGGATTAAGAATCGTTGGATCCATACCTTTTCTAAAGGTGTTAGTGCTCTGTGAAATGCAAACAGCCTTGTCCAGGATTTGAATTTGTTTCACCATGTCCATTTCCTAGAAAGATAACCATTACTAATAGTATCTTATAAACTATTTAAAGTTTGAAAAAGATAAGAGTCTCCATTATTGTTTTTCTTCTTTTTTTTTTTTTTTTTAGATAGCACAATGGTTTGTAGGCCTTTTGAAATTCCTCAATTTTCTTTATCCTTGCCACTTCCTTACCTTGAGGCCTTAAGCTAACTTAAAGAAAAATTCAGGTGTAATAAATTGGCTGGTGTGAAGGGAATTAGTTATTTCTGGTTTTGTTTAAAGATGAAAATGTTTGCATTGAGTGGTTGATTACAATTCTATGAGTGTTTTCTGTTATGGCTGAATAAAAGGAGTAAATAAAGTGTGTGTATGTGTGTATTTTTAGAAAAAGTAATTGTGACTTATATCTGAGGCTACTTTACATTCTGCTTGGCTCTCAGGTCCTTTCTGTAACATGCTTAACTGGGGCCAATCTGTGAAATGTATTCTTCTGAAATCAGTTTTCACTTAATATAGCAAAGATTCTGATTCAGTTGTACTCATTGTGGACTCACACACACACACACACATATATATAATGATGTTAGCTTATGTTTTTTATTATTTCTTTAGTACTGACCTTATTCTAAAGTTATGAATTTTTTGTCATGTTTGCTGTGAGTGTTGTTTTGTTGAGTAGTTTAAAGTGCCTAAAATTACAATTTAGATAATTAGCAATTACAAACCTTTTAATTAAAAAAACATCAAACAATATAGACAATTGACTTATATGCAAGTATATATGGTAATTGAATGAGTTATTAGCTGTTTGTTAGTTAAATTGAAAGTGTCTCTATCTCAGCATTGAATTCAGTTGCTTTAAGGTGTCATTTTTTTTTAATAGTAATTTTATACTACATTGATTCATTCAGACCAGTTTTTTTGTCTTTGTCAACATTATTATATTTTGGCTGCTATACTTTCCAGTCTTCCTCAGGAGTTTGTCAGATTTGACAACCTTCCAGGGACATGAAATTCTTTTTGATCCATGGGAGTATGTTCTTCTTATATTAGTCTGTCATTGCAATTGGTAGGAAGGTTACTTGGTGTTGCTCAAAGGAAAAAAGATCAGAGAAAATGTTTCGAAATAATCTAATATATATATATATATATATATATAAGCAAAATTCTGTTACATATATATGAACATGACATACTACATATATACACATACTACTATATACCACAAAATAATTTTAAATATAAGGAATTTATTAGTTTGTGTGAGAGCCTCTTTGTACATAAGATTTCTTGATCTTTCATCTTTTACAAATATGTAGAATCATTTTCACAACATTCTCATAAACGTCCAACCTGTAGCTGACCAAAACATGGTTCTGACTTAATTTATACCTCCATTTATGACGTCAAAAAATATTTTTCTCTTTATTGCTTTTCATTTGGCTAGAAATGGTATATTCAACCTTCTCATGACATCCAATGTTCTGAAATTACCTCAAAGTTCGATCTAGTTTGTATTGGATCCTGAGAGGAAGTCAATATCCATGCAAAAAATCTGGTCTCTGGCAGTGGACACACACACACACACACACACACAAAATTCAGCTTAGTAGTATAGATTTCTTTCTATGATGTCAATCTGCCTCTCTACTGAACTGGTTTATATTTCTGTATTTGACTCAGAGGGAACCAGCTAATCTTTACCAGTGCATTCATCTACTAGGTTATATTGGACTGGTCTGAATGAATCAAGTACAATAGTAACTCTACTTGTCTCAAAAATTCAGACTAAACTCTTCACTTTATGAACATATCTTGAGAAAATTGTCTTCAGATATTTATGATTTTGAATCTAACTTGCTGTATTTTAATAAGCTTAGCATGCATAATGTTAGTAATGAAGTTTTAGATCAAATAGCCAGTGTTTTATTTGCATTGCTTGATCAGTCATAAATATACTAAATTATTTAAATTGTTATTACATATTTCAAAGTTGTTATTTTAAATTAACTATTATTAAAAAAAATCTTTGTGTTTTTTATACATCTAATCAACAAGTAGCAGTTTAGTTTTATATTGTAAGCTTTGTATATTTAAAATTTGATATTCTATTTTCACCTATTGGTCCTAAGATTTTGTCCTTGATAGATTTTTAGGTTAATGTACATTGAAATCAATTCTGACATATAGTCCAAATTAAAAAGGTGGTAAGGGTAACTTGAAACCCAAATCTTTTAGACCTTATTTTTCTGATGCAGCTATCATGGAACAAGAACAGTTTTGGTGAATGGGTCAAAGCCTGACCTGTTTACAAAAACTTTTCTTGTTCCCCAATGATACCTGCATTGGAAAAATAAAGCCAAAAACAGTTTGGTTCTAAGTTAGCCTTACCATCCTTTAAACCTGGACTAATAGTTAAGTTTTCAGAATTCTTATTTGGTTTTGTGTAAATCAATGAAATGCAACTTAATCCTAATCTCTTCTATTCTTATCTTTGTAGACTTTGGCTCTGAAACATGTAAACAGTAACCAATGCTTGGATAGGCCATCTCCAGATGAAACAGACACTCCTGGTATTGGTGAGTATCTTTTTAAAAAAATCTAAGCATTGAGAGAAATGGTATGAATTCTTTGGAAACAAAAATATTTTGATCTTTCTGAAATCAATCATAAATGGCCAGCATTGCTGTTATTTATTTATTAAGTAGCCTTGTAATTTAAAAAAATTACTAGTTATATAAAATCTATTGTTTAGTTTACAATATCTGGTAATGTTTGTCATTAAAAAAATATTTTAATTTTAGATAAAAACAAAAATTAAAGCATCTGTTTATCTATTATGTAACAGCCATAAAAATGTTATGCTATTCTTTACAGTTCTGTTTTTTCCTAAAGAGTTTAACTAAAACTTTTAACCTACCGGCCAACAAACTAAACAAGCATATCATATTTTTTGACTTGGAAAGATTGTATTAGAAGGTAGCATATATCTAAATATCTTGACTGGATTTAAGCAATTTGAATTAGTGGTTGGTGGAGAGACATTGTAATCTTGTTTTGTAAACAGACAAAGTGAGCAGTAAAGTTTTTTATGGATAAAAATACTAATAATTTGTAACTTCTTTTATAATCAATAGTTTAACCATGGGGCCATGCCAGGAGGTTTAGTAGTTAACAGATCATTCTAAGTTTGATTTTCATTGGGTTTTCAATACTTCTAGTTTTGTGCCAAGCAAAACTAAGCTTCATGAGAATTCTTCATGGTTGTCATAGAATAAAACAAAAAGTTCCCACTTTAAAAAAATGCTTTTTTTTTTTTTTTTTATCATTATTAAAAAAAATTCTTATTAAAAGTTGTGTGTGTGTGTGTATATATATATATATATATATATATATATGCTTAATGGGTGAAGTGTTTGCTAATGGCCTAGGAGACTGGGGTTCAGTCCTAGGTCAAGTCATACTAAAGACTCAATTAGTGATACTTAATACCTCCTTGCTTAACTCTCAGCTTTATAAGATATATATCAAGGGTAAAGTGGAGCAATCTAGGGAAAGGAGTAGTGCCCTCCCCTACTCCTCAGTGTAGTTGCTATTGAAAAGGGAACCTTCAGGTCGCTCTCAACTACAGTTGCCAACTTATATATATATATATATATATATATATAACAACCAACTCTGGATTTAGAATCTTCCTACTTCTTCCCATAATGTCTGAATCGCTGTTATCAAAATAATGAAAATACTAATTATTTGTAACAACTTGTCTTTATAATCAACAGTTTAACTATAAAATCTTCATGGTTATTTGGCATATCAGGAGGTTTAGTGATTACTAGCTATGTGAGTAAACCATCTATTAAAAATGATTTATCTTTGTTTGATGTCAATCATGTTCAAACATACCATACAAAATTATTACTCATGTATAGGCTTACATGAATTTTTTGCTGAGAAATTGAGGGTTCAAAAATTATCTATATCCAAGTATGTATAGTTTCATCTGCATTGAAAGAGTCTGTTCTAGACTCCGTAACCTGTTAAAAGATGACATAATAAATAGTAATACAGAAAATAAAATTGTGTAAAGGGTTTAGTTCCTGTTAACTCAAAAAAGTTTCGTATCAATTCTTGAGTCAATAAAGATTACACAATTCAGTTTAGCATTAAATCCGCAAATGATAAAGTTTCAAGTTGGCAAATCCAGTAATAAATTCAACATTTGCAAGTGGTCTGTCCTTTCCATGTAAGAGATGCCATATTAAATGCCTTATACAAGTTGATTTTTTTTTATAATAATCAGATTTATTTTTGCCCAGAATGCAACATCAATAGCTATATTTATGGTTTAGACCAAGACAATAATCCAACAATTAAAAAGAAAAAATCCTTTTAAGTGTCCCAACATGGTTATCTCCTCATATGACTTAGAAATCTAAATTTCCTAGATACAACTAATACTTTTGTTTTGATGATTTTTCTTAAAAATGTTGACTTTTGTCTTTATTCTTTACTCAGGTCCTTGCAACAATAGTCCTAGCCAACAGTGGATCCTAACAGACATGAAGTGGCAGTGAGGGGAGACAACTCTCACTAAAGGAAGGGTGGTATCATCGGTGATGATGAGGTAGTCTCTCTCTATCTCACTCTGACAATCACCAATAATGTTGCCAGTCCCACATCCTCCACCTCACAAACATTCCCTGTGATAATACTACTGATAACCTGCAACCACTTCCATCATTATTACAACAACAGCTACTACTACTACTAATACATAATATGTCAGTTAGTCTTTTTCTCACTGACTTTGCTGTATGTCTGCTGCTACCACAGACACCACTTCACCATAATGTTGCTGTTGTCTTTACCATTTGCTTGTTTTGTACTTATAGATGTTACTCATCAACTGTCCAAACATGCAACATAAATATTTCCTGTGAAGAGTTTTCCTTCTTTTATTCACCATTTACCGTCCCAATTTTCTTTTTGGATTACCATTTTTTCTATTAGTTTAAATTAGATTTAATACATTATTTTGATACATAATATTTCATTAGGTTTGATGCATGGAGATAATTTTCTCTTGATTTTTTTGAAAGTTAAAGAATTTGATTTTTAAAATTCTTGAAGAAAAAAATTACTATATTTGTTTTTTTCCTTAATTGGAAATTTTAATGTTTAATAATTTTTTTTTTTCATAAATTAATTTAATGTCCAAAGTCAGATAATCAAGAAACAGTCTTCATGAGTTTAACTTCATCTCACCTAATTATCTCTGCTGTTAATACACTTTTAATCTTATTTTTACATATTACCTGCTGGTCACTGATTAACAAACACTCTTCCTCTAACATAACCAAAATTCAAACTTAGTTTTTAAAAAAAAAATCACTTTCTACAAGTAAACTCACCTGAAAGAACATTTCTCCATTTTAATCAACAAATCTGATCTTCTTCACTTGATCCAATTAGCACGCTTGGTGCTGTGTGATATCCTGTAATGAAGATGAATGATTTGCTGGTCAAAATTCTATATTATCTTCTTTTTTTTGTGGTGAGTGCACTGTGTAGATTTTTTTCTTTAAAATTTTCATTACTTGTTAATGTGGGTGGGGGTGTTGAATAATTTCTTCCCTTTCCATTTGTAATTAGAGCTTAGGTTTTAGTGGTTAAGTAGTAGCCTTTGTCTGCTGATGATGATAATGATGATGATAACAGTGGCTCTCATTTGGTTTTGGATTGGCACACCAAACAGACAAACATTGAGAGTGGTGAGTGATACTTTTTGTTGGCCATCAACAAAACTAATTTGGACAATGTCTTTGTCATCAGAAGGAACAGATGGTTGTCTATGGATTGGAAAAAAACTTTTTTTTTTTTTCTTCAAGCTTTTTTTTTCTGTTGTTGCAAAAGCCAAGTGGGAGTGGGTATAAAAAACAAACAATACAAAAAAAAAACAAGGGCTATTTTTAATATATATATATATATATATATATATATATATATATATATATAAAATACATGAAGAGGGACAACAACAAAAGGCAAAATCTTTCTATTGGTATTGTAGAAGGTAATGAAAATGGACTCTGTTACTACTACTGCTACTGCAACTACCTACAATGTTATTGATTGACCATGGGCGCTTGGGAAAGGAAAATTGAAAAAAAGTTTTTGGATTTGGTGTAGGGGAATCATTTTTCAGTGAAGTTACCTCCCCTCGTTTGCTACTCAGCACAAGATTCATAAAAGAATGCTTTAACATGTGAATGAACTGTAAAAGAAGGAATGAAGGAAAGAAATAGGTCACAGGCCATGTTCATCAGCACACATTTACATACACAACTGTGTAGACACGTTTACATGCATCTACAAAATATGTTTCTATGTATGTATGTATTTACTATGCTTATTGGCATCAAAATTGTAACTAACCCTTCCTATAATGCATCCCAAATTTACCATGTACTGAATGCACCTGTACAGAATTGTTAATGCTGTTTTCTGTTTTTCTTATTCCATTTACTGTATTTACCAACATGGCAAATTTTGGACATATTTTCCTTTTAAGAAAACAAATTTAAAAATTTAAAAAAATTCAAAAGTAGTTTAAATGCTAAATATGGGATGGATGAACTTTGTGTGTGTGCACATGTGTAGACAGGTTATAAGGGTGTACAGAAGAAAATAATTGCTTTAGTTATAAACACCAAGTGTTTTTTTTTTCTCTAAAGAGTTATTGTGAATTCATTTTTATCAATCAGTGCTTGTAAATCTCTCACATCTCTCCATGTACACCAAAAATGTCTACATTTTCATTTATATTCATATTGGCAAGGATTGCTTGCATCTACAGATAAAAAACAATTTTTTTTCAAGTGTGCATTTGCAATTTTGTGCAACTGGTACTCTGTAGATACTGTTTTTGTATCTGTGCAAAGTTGCAATATTGTGCATATACATGCATTGTCCTATATGCACAGAAGTGTGTGTGTGTATATGTGTGTGTGTGTGTGTTTGTACATGCTAATGCTGTTCTTTTTCTTTTCTTTCTTGTGTACACACCCATATAATTTGTATTTTTCTTTGACTATATTGATGCTTTTACTATGGCTGGTGCATATATATATATATACACACACACACAAATATAGATATATATATATACACACACAAATATATATATATATATATATATATATACACACACAAATATATATATATATATACACACACACAAATATATATATATATATATATATATATATATACACACAAATATATATATATATATATATATATATATTAGAGAACAATGCAAATAAATCCAATGGTATGTAAATATAAGGTATGAAAAAATATATATTCAGAGGATGTATTTTTTGAGATATCCCAACATTTTGGATTTTTTTAAACCATCTCCAAGGCAATGTAATAGGTGTTAAATGTTTCATCTGAAAAATAATTTTTTGAAAAATTATTTTTCAGATGAAATATCTGACATCTATTATATTGTTCTCAAGATGGTTTTAAATAACTGAAATATTGGCATCTCATATATGAAAAAAAAACATCTTCTGAATATTGTTTTTTCATATATATATATATATATATATATGAAATGTACATGCATACATGTCTATACAGTTGTGTTTATTCTTACATTTGTTACATATTTCCATTTACATGTTGAGCACAGCATCAATCAACACTGTATTCACACCTGATGATTGTGAGTGCATCAGTTATAGCTACAGGCATACACACCTCCCATCCACATACACTTTCTTGCTAAGTGATGTGTATGGAAAACTGACTCTCTATGTGACAATGCAGTTAGCTGTACTCCCTTAAACTGATGCCTGTCCATCAAGAATTTTCATAAACTGAGGTACATAAAATTACAGTAAACATTTAAAAAAAAAGAAAAAAAAGATATTTGGTTAACTTTACTGAAAACATGTTAATGTTATTCAAAATTTATTTATGTTTTTTTTTCTTTTTCTTGCAAAAGGAAATAAAATGGCAAAACCCCTTGATTTGTTACAAATGCAGTTTTGAATCTATGAATTGAAGAATCAAAGAAAATATGGTGGTGAAGGGGGGGAATAAAACAATTTGAGTTGGGTTTTTTTTTATGTGTGTGTTTTGTTTTCAACTGAGTTTATGCATGAAGCAAAAGCATAAAAATGGCTTTTGTCTTATTTGTTTTTACTTTTCTATCAAATACTGAAAAATGTAATTTTTAGAATTAAAAGAAAAATACATGAGAAGAATTACATCTGCCTTTGAGCAGGAAATTGTATTGTTGGAGATGGGGTATTTGTTCCCTCAACACCATCTCCTTATTGTACTAAGAGGGGTGGGGTTCATGGTATACTCTGTTGTCAGCAGTAAAGACTGAGGGATTCAGGTATTTTTGGCACCTACTCATCCGAAGAAAAAAAAAACTGTTGTTGCATTTAGCGTTTGTGGGTATATAAAAGAAATACTTAATTTTTTTTTTTTTAAATGAAATATTAATAAAGACAAAAAAATGAATTATCTACTAAAATCCAAATAAAAGGATTAACTGTGGAATACTTTTTTAACTATGGAAAAAGAGATTAGAATAACAAAGAACCAATCATGAAAAAAAAAATGAAAAGTCAAAATCTTAAGTGAATGAGTGAAACCAATGGAATTTGCTGGTTTTCACTTGAATAATCACTATTATTTATTTAAATTTTTTCCCCAGAATCTGCACTCTTATCTACAAAAAAAAAAGAGAGAAAAAAGAAAGAAGAAAATTGATTTCTTTGTTTTATTATTTTTAAAAAATCCCTTAAAAATGAGCAAAACTGTTGAATTTCAACCTAGTTATTAACAATTTGTTCCAAAATTTTTTTCAAACAACTTTTTTCACTTTTCCTTTTCTCAAGAAAAGTTGCTTGTTTGTTTATTTTTTTATTTTCTACATCTGACAAACCAAAAGAACTCTTTCTCTTGCCCCCTTCTCTCTCCTCCTTCTCTTAATGATTATTGAATAAAACAATTCAAGACTACTAGTTGTAATTTTCCCCTCTGCCTAATTTTATTATTCATTGTTCATTTCTTAAGTTAATACTGCTTACTTGTATATCCATCTAGTGGTGGTGGTAGCATATCTTTTTTTTACCAATTTATGTTTATCATCCATTTTACATCTCTTACATTCTATCTGTTGGAAGATGTGACATATTAAACAGTAATATAGAAAATAAACTTGTGAAAAGGGTTTAGTTTCAGTTAACTCACAGATGATTGATCTCAAGTCCCAAGTCAATAAAAATTATATAATCCAGTTTAGTATTAAATCCAGAAAGGGTAAAGTTCTAAATAGACAAATTCAACATTGGCAAGATGTACTTTTCCATGCAACAGACATTACACTAAATGGCCCACATCAGTCAGGATTTTTTTTTATTGTGCAATTAGAAGATTCTTTTTTTTTCTCCAGAATGCTATGGTAATGGCTATTTATTTCATACAGGAAGTTGTTTATGGCTTGTACCAAGAGGATAATCCAACCCTATTTACCACTGGAGCAATATACAATGTCCTTTATCCAATACATCATCAGACTGTCTGTTTTTGTTTTTCTCAATTCTTTGGTCTTTGATTCGCTTTTCTTTTTCTTGTTTCTATCAATCAACTGTATATTCTTTCGTGTGCCTCTCTGGCTAATTACTGACTCACCATTACTTATGAAAATTATATCTTTTATCAGTCTCCCAACTTCCATGTTAGTTGATGTCTCAACACCCATCCACACACTTGATTTTTGTCTTTGTTAACCCATTAATGGCAGATGACAGAAAGGTCAGTCATTGTAGTGTTAAGGCTCAACTGTGAATGATGGAACTTTCTATCCACCACATACACAACTATAACTCAAAAGATGAAAGTTTTAGTTTTGTTGTAAATAAGGGACATCAAATCGCCCCCCCTCCAACCTTCCAAGCTCTCAGTGCACAGAAGCTACTTTGTCTGAGAAGGTCATTTCAAATTTTTCTTCCTTCTCAAAATGCCAAAACAGGTTATTATTGATGAAGAGCTTTCGGAATATCTTTGTAAAAAGTGATCAATCAAGTTTAGATTGTCTGATAGTAAAGAAGAATTTACTAATGAGGTAACAAATAATTATTTATCATATAATGAACACCCCAAACTGTAACCTTATCTACAGAGAAATCTAGAATTCTAATCATAGTAATATTGAGTAAATTTGTGTTTAGAAATTTCATGAAATTAACTGTACTGGAAAATTCAATCATTACAGTTTTATGGCCCAACTTTGAATGACAAATTTCTAGTCATGCATATATAATGATAATTCAGATGACAAAAAATTTCCATTTTCTTGTGATTGACAGCAACTCTGGCTCTTCTTCCTTTAAGCAATCAGTGCCCAGAAGCTACTTAGTTTTAGGGGATCATTTCAATTTTTTTCTCCCTTAAAATGGCAGAGCAATTTATTATTGAACAACTTTCTGCATATCTTTGTGATGGTGATCAATCAAGCTTAGATTTATCATCTAATAGTCAAGATTTAATTAATGAGGTCACAATTGGTTTCTTGGATAATAAATATAAGTAATTCTGATATGAATTTCTGTTTACACATTTCATTACCATACACATTAGTTTCTCAGATGATTTTTTAATATTATTTCAGTGCTTTGAGTGTATTCAAAAATCTCTAAAACATTATCAGTATTGGCATCCTTTATTTTGACAATGAATGTTTCAATTAAAACAAAAAAATCTTTTTGGTCCAGTGAGTTGATCATCCCGGTTGTGAAGTATTTGATTTGATGTATTTGTGTGTTCATTATCTGATAAATCTTCTGCCCAACTGAGGAGCATAATGTATAAATGGTCAGCAATTAATGGCTTAAAAGTTACTACTGCATTTAGAAAACTACAACTTTTCATCTTGTTTTAGTTTAACCCTCCCCTTCCCCCTACACGCATATACACGACTATTTTCTTTTTTAGATCATTTTTCCCTCTTCTATGATATTTTATTCTACTCCACATTCAATTTTGAAAGGTTTGGAGAATTTTTGTTAACAAAAAAAAAAAACACAACCAAAGAAAATGCACTAAAAAATGGCAGTTAATAAAGAGTAAAAGAAAAAAAAATATTCAGAAAGAAAACAAAACGACTTCCTAACTTGGGTTCTGCTTAATCATTATTAATTTTTGACTCCTATTTCTTTCATCTTTTTTCTGTTGCTTTTTATCAGATTGTCATTCTATGATTGTTAATAAGCAAAAAGATAGAAAGTATTAGTTAAGTAAGCAGCATTGATCATGAAATACAAAGAATAACTCTTCAGCAAGATTTGAACTTGCATCCTTTTTCTTTGCAAGTCTGTTTAAACTATAAAAACCAGCCTGGAGGAATCATTTCAATTGAACCATATAGCTTGTCTTTATTTCACTACAAACCACTATTTTGTTTTCAGTTCTACACTAGTAGTATTAGGTATATTATAATTCAAATTTTCTAATTTAAGTATCGGTTATTAAATTTTTTTTCTTATTTTTATTGCTTTTTATTAAAACTGCCAGATTATCATTCTACAGTAAGCAGCATGGACTTAAAAAATAAAAAAAATTAAGATTTGAACTCATGCTCCCAATGCTTGTAAGCCTGTCTATCCATAACAGTATCTTACAGATTAGGTTATAAATGCCATTTAATGGCAGCCATTCAAATTTACTTATTTCTACTATACTCTTTACTTTTTCAATTACTATATGCCACTATCATGTTCATATTTTGTCTTACATTCGTAGTACAAGATGTAATAGAATACAATTTAAATTTTTTTTTTTTTTTTGTAATGAAACATTGTTGGTTATTCATTTTTGATTTGTAGTTTATTAATTTAATTTCTGTCGCTCTTTATCTCAACTTTTTGATTTGATGATTATTAAGTTCTATTTGTTCAATCCCTACAGTAGATTTTATGTTTATATCTATTACTTTCTAAAAAAAATAATGGGAGTATAATTCCATGTAGAAGTTTATGAAGATTTATTTTTTTCAATTATTTGGTCAGTAAGATTTAATGCATTCTATCTTATTTTATAATATTGGTATTTATCTAACTCCTCTGCTACAGGCAGGATGTGATACAGTCAATTTATAAGCAGAGTACAACTGGTTTGAATTTAGAGTTTTCCTTCTTATAGACTGGTTACTGAACCAAAGTTAAAGAATCCAGTCTGCCCGACTATTTATCCATGGCTGGGAGCGGAGAGAACAGATAGATTCATATCTTTCCCAAGGGCATTAGTGCAAAGAGAAATGCAAACAACCTCAATTGACAAACGCACTCCAATTGACAATTTTATTTCGTATAACAGCAAGTGTTATGTCACCCACAGAGTGTGAATCGGGTATTCAGGATTTTACTAGAGTGTCTAGGATTTTTTAAAAGTATATATGATATGATAGACAACAGGAGTTGGACATTTTATTGATGAATTGAAATCTAAACCAATTAAAATTATCACAAACAACAGACGAGAAAAAATTTATTTGTGAACTGGTGTCTGAAACCTAAATTTAAAAAAAATATTTGTATGGGAATTAAATCATTTTACTCTTCTATTTTATTGCAGCAGTCAGGGTTAAGGGTTCAGCATAAAAGACATTGCATTTATATATATATATATATATATCTATATACTCTAGATGTACTCATTATTTTGAAAGAATGAAGGGCAAAAAAAAAAAGAAGGCAGTAAACATTTGTGATGTGCATGCACAAAGAGAATGATTTAATAAAATAAAAACAAAAAGTCAATATTATTAGTCCACCTCTTTTGCAACAGTTTGGTCATTTTATTTACTGTAGAGATTATTTTTATAACCTGTTTGGTGTTTTGCAACAAAAAATACCAGGTGGTATTTAACTAGATCCCTTTGATTGCAATATACTTGTTCAATTGAATAAAAGGTCTCATTTTTGTGACAGGCTAGTCTTGCTTTTTCTGCTGTGTCCTGCCTAAAGATAAGAATATTGCTGAGAGCCATCGTACACTACAATGTCAACCAAAAAGGTAGAAAAGTACAGATGTGTGAGTCCAAAAAGGCATTGTATATAGCTAGTCTATTTACAAATTGCCTGTTTTTCACTTGGTCTGTCTTTATTTTCAAACTCCAAATTTATTTTCAGTTTAAGATTGTCATATTTATGCTGAATAAAAGAAAACAGTTATTAAAGAAAACTTGTTAACATTTCGGAGGTGTTGTGGTTATCATCATAGGAAATGGAATTGGTAAGCCAAGTTCAAATCCTGAATGAAGCTGTTTGATGTTTACTTCACACTAATACCCTTTGAAAAGGCATGAAACCATCTGTTGTCTCTTGTTTTCAGTTTTCCTTCTCAACTAGTTGTCCTACTAAGTTTAGAAAGCCCAATCTACTCCTACCTCTTGCTGCGGTTAGACCTAAAAAAAAACACTCCTACTCAATTCATTTCAGATCAGATTGACTGATACCTGCTGTCTTCTTTCTTATACAACCAGATTTCATCTTTACCCCTAGAATTAGGAAGAGTTTTTTTTTTTATCTTTCGGTAGCCAAATGATCAATGACTAGCTACAAATAATCAATTAACTAGCATTGTGCTCACAAAAAATGGATTGGTATTTCTGCCTAGGATTAGAGTGAAGTATCTGTACCTGTGGAATTCACATGATTATTTTTTAAATTCTTTTTAAGATATACTTTATGAAAAGTTGCATTTTTTAAAATAACATTAAACCTTAAACTTTTCACAGAAAAATAAAACTAGACATATATGGATTATTTTGATTTCTTAAATTTATAATAAAAAAAAAGATTTCCATAGAAACAAGTACCATATTCTGATTCTAGGCAAAACTGCTGGGGGCATGAAATTTTGGTTCTAGATTGTGCCTAGATACAACACTCATTATAGCAGAAGATACGGATGAAAAAGTCAGTCTACATTATACAGATTTTTCAACCAGTATTTCTTTCATTTCTCTTGGTTTTACATTTGTTAGGATCATCCCCAAAAAGGTTTCAGACAAGGTATTTTTGCTCTTCAAACAAACTACTACTTATCCTAAAAAAAACAAAGCAATCCAAGAAAATGATTTGCAACTAAAGTAAGACAATTGTCATTCAAAGAGAATAGAATTAAAAAACTTTTTTTTTTTTTTTTTTATACATGAAAAATTTTTCTGTGAGTGTAACTTATGTTTTGGTCTGGATTGTTCATTCATGTTATCTGGCTTATGAACGTCAATGACTATTTGAAAACTTATATGTAATAAAGGTAAGTATTGATTTTTTTTTTAAATATAAACTAATGCAAAACTTAATTTTAACTAGTACTTCCTTTCACCTTTTAGTTTTTAGTTTTTCTTATCACAAATTGCTCAGATTGTCATTTTATGACAGAAATGAACAACTTGGATCAGAAATAATGAATAAGGTGAGAATTGTAGCTCATTTTTTTTTCTCAGCCTGGTTAAACACACCAGCTACTTGACCAGTTGAACTGTGAAAAACCATTTGTTCGTAGAAGTCTAAATCAAATCTATAAACTCATCCTTAATTCTGTTTCTCAGTTTGTCTCATTACCATGTTTATTGGTATTTGTTGTGCTAGTCCTATTAATCACATTTTCATTTAGCTTTATTTTCAGATGAAGGATTGTCAGTTATTGTTATCTTTTGTTTAGTATTTCTTTTCATTTTTAATTTCTTTTTCTTTTTTTTTTTTTTTTCCTTCTTAAATTGCAACTCACATGAGTTTTCATTCTGACAGCAAGGAACAATGCAGATTAAATATAAGTTCTCAGTGAGACTCAAAATCACTCCACTTTTTTCCATGATAGTTTTATTAAAGACACCAATTGCTCCACCAACTGAGTCATGACAAACTATTCATTTAGAGAAGCTCAAATCAATCCTATAAACTTGTCCCTTATTTCGTTTCTTAATCTTTCTCAGTGTTGTTTTGTTTTTTATATTATATCATTATTTCTATTTTTTTATATTATATCATTATGAAGGTGTCAATCAATAGTATTATTAATTTTGACTCTTATTTTCTTTCATCATTTAATTTTTAGTTGATATATATATATATATATATATGTGTGTGTGTGTGTGTGTGTGTCTCTGTCTGAAAAAGTATTCATAGGGTGAATTTATATATAATTGAATATCATACCAACATTAAACATTTAGTTTTTTGAAACTGTCATCAGGGTTAATGTGATATATCTTCTGAATTTCATATATATTCACACCAAAACTACCTGGATTGGTAGTACATGTCAGGGTCTCAACTATAGGTCAAATATAACTAAGGATTATTATTTGAAACCATACAACTGTGTGCAAATTATCAATATTACATAGGAATACATGATAAATATAATTACTCATGTTAAATAGCAATACTTGAAACTACTTAACTGTGTGCAAGCAAATGATTAATACTAAATAGAACTATTTGTGTTATATAGGAATACTTGAAATCATTTAACTGTGTTTTTATAAACTCTGACAAATCATGTCTATAAATAGGATTTGACATTGAATAATTCACAAGGGTTGATATGCCATAAAACACCTACCAATCAAAACTACCTGATAATATTGGATAAAGCAAGATTGTTTAATTAAATATGAATCTTTCATGAGAGAACTTGTTAACATTATTGGTGGATTAAAAATCTCAACGTATTTTCAGCAATTGATGCCAAACTAATGAAGTCTGTTAATCGTAGTCCTTTATAGAAAGAAAATTGATTTCACACTTCATGAAAATAATTCTGACTCATAAGCAGTTGGAGGAATTAATTACATGAAGGAATATTGGTGGTATTTACTGCTGGATAGCATTAAAATTGATGGACATTTTTTTAAATTGTCATTGTAATATGACTATAAATATATTAATCTGCTTGTAAAGTCTGTGATACCCATAACATATAAAACTTGAACACTGAAGACATAAGGTGTTTAAAAAGTATTAAAACTCAAGCTGTATTTACTAAGAAATGAATGAAACACTAATTTTCTTCAAAATAGTCCCTTTGGTATTCAACCAGCAAGTTTTCTAGTGGTCAAAGGAATTCTGAAACTTTGATATTGTATTTTTTTATGTCCACCACATCCTCAAATCTTACTATCAAGAAGAATTTTCAATTTATGAAAAAAAGCGGGGGTGCGGGTATGAAGCTAGCTGTGGTGAATATGGAGGTTGTTGCACTTAGACAGTCTTGTGTTGCACAAAAAAAAAAACGCTGTTCAAAAAGTATAAAAACTAGCTTTGTAGTTTTGTTTTTAAATTAGCATTGGCTCATCTAGATTTTGTTTAAGCATCATCAGTTTGTTATTTAAGTTGCTCAGCTGTGCATGTTTTTATTTGAATTACTTGGATAAATCAAAAGTTTTGTAATATTTTGGTATTTTGAGGGATAAATCTGAAGCTCCAGATGTTTTTGTTGAGGTTATGAAAGAGACAAATCACACTGGACTGTGTGTGGGAGGCTGGATTTGCCTTTATGGCTTAGAGCATAACAACAAAAAGAATAACTTTAATAGTATAAATAACTGAAGATGACACATTGCCAAATTACAAAATGGATTTAGTATGAATATTGTTAGTTGGAGTAATATAGTTTAATTTTTATCTAAATTTCTGGGATGAGGAATTATTATTATAAAATGTCATACTTGGAATAGTATCTTCCTTTTGGGTTTTGTTATAATCCCTACTTTTTGGATTAAATGTTGTTACTGTAACAACCAAGATAAGGACATTCGTCTAAATACATAATTTTATTATGAAAATTTGTTTATAAAATTTTCAAATAAATGTCAGTTAAAGCTATCATGGAATTGAACATGTCAATTTCCACTTTAATCTTTGCTTTTTCAGGGTTTGAATGTTTCATGCCATTTAGTAATGTTTGCCCTTTCTTTAAATTTTCCTTTTCTACAGTCTTCATTTTCTATGGATATTTTTGCATTATTTTTAAATTGGTGATTTGTTTTGTTAAGTACATTCTTAAAAAGTTTTTTTTTCCAATTCTGCAATTTCAATTCACATGGGTCAATCTCAAATGTGACTTAAAGTTGAATGCGTAATCAATTTTTTGAGCGAGAAATTTATTAAGTAATTACTCTATTAACAGTCAGAATATAAAATGAAATATCTTCTTCCTATTGGTAGATTTTAATGTCACAGTTAATTTTTCAAATTTGTCCTGTTTTTTTGGGGGGTTTTTGTAACTTTGCTGTTAGTTTTTCTTTAGCAATTTAATTTTTACAGTTAAAAGATAAAAAATACGCAATTGTATGATGTTCCTTGTTTTTCTGTGTTAGACTAATATGTAAAAAAATATCTTATTGGCTACACAACTATGATCCTTTCCCAAGTGCACATGACACAGAAACATAATACCTATGCTAACATTTGTCAATGACTTGTAGAAAATACCAAAATACCCTGTAAATTGGGGTGGGGAACTACAGGTTCTCTTAGCTATATTTATGAAAAGAAAACAACTGAGAGTCAAGAAAATAACTTAAAATTTGACTCGGGCATTTTAAATGCCTCTGACACTTGAAACATGAATGATGTCACTAACACGGGATACAGTATACAGTTTAAAATTGACCTGGTCCATTTACTAAAATTTTTCTCATTCCCCTATGATACCTGCATTGGAAAAATAAGGTCTAAAATAGTTGGGCTTTGTGGTTACCTTTACTGCTCTTTTAAACTGAATTATATTTTTTAAATAAATCACTTTAAATTGCTTTTTTTTAAATTAAGGTTAGATTTTCTTTTTTCCAGATTGACAATTCAATTATTGTCAAAATTCTTAATAGACATATTTCATTTTTAGAGTGGTTTTATGATTGTACTTAAAGATAATGAAAACGGAAATGTTATTTAAGGAAAATTTAAAAAGATACCATATGTATAAAACTTAAGTTAAATCACATTGGCAGCTCAGAATTCTCTGACTCTCACCCTCCATCCTTATCATCCATCGCTCCTGGTAGGCTCTCTTGGCTTTAGTGTTATTTGGATAGGTATAGGTCCATAGTTTTAGATCCTTTTGTTTTATTTTGTATTTAAGCATGCTATCTTGTTCTCAAGTAAAATATCTGCTAGGTATTCGCCTTTTTTGCTTGGCAAGTTGTGTAAGTAAAATTTACTATTTCCGTCATTGCCTTTTTGAGCATTCATGTCTCCACCGATAATAGAACGTTGTGTTTGGAAATGCATTGAGTAAGGTAAGATAGCTTGTTGTAGAAGGTTGTGATATCCGTTTCATCACTGGTATTGAGGGACTATAACAAGAGACGATTGTTGTGCAGAGGTTGTCATTAAATGTAGCACACACAATTCTCGGTTGGGTTCTCTCAATGCTATTTTGTGATTTTAAACCACGAGGACTGAAAAGCATTTCTACACCTTCTATGGCACCATTGACGGAGATTTTCCATGCAGATGCGGAGACATGTTCAACCATTATCGGTTCCATAGTATTTTAATTCTAGCTTACTGTGGTAATTTAAAAATACAAATCTCTTCGTAGACCTACCTACTTAAAAATATATTTTTATTCTTTCTTTGGACCTACAACAAATATTTTTATATATTCTTACACTCATATAATGTCTATATTGTGCTCGGCTGCAGATGCTATCAGCTCGGATAGCTAGTTTATTGTATTTAAAATCCTTACGTTAAATGTCGCTATGTTAATGTTTTTGCATCTAAGTAAGTTGGGTTTGGTCTCTGCAACTAATTTTTCGAATATTGGAGCCTAAGTTTCAACTGCAGCAAAACGCGCCTCTTGTTTATCCGCGTGAAGGGTGATGAGGATTAAATTAAAGTCATGATAAATTTTTTTTTCTCATTAATAGACTCTACCCTTATAGATGAGTAGCAGTAGAGGGGGTGTCCTCGTAGTATAATGGTTAAAGCGATGGACTGCGGAATCGAAGTATGCGAGTTCGTACTCCAGTCGCGCTATTACGTTCACTTTCGGGCAAATACCCTTGGGAAAGGTATGAACCCCTTATCCTCCCAGCTATGGGTTAAATAGCACCACTACTGTTCTTCTCGGAGAATAGCTTTGGAATTAGATAACCTGCAAGGGTTGATATGCCATTAAACAAAGAAACCAAACCAAACCATGCGTAGCAGTAGTTTCCTAACTGAACTATTTGATCCTGGCTGTTGACCTGTAAGGCTCTTGCGTTCAGCATCTGTTGAAGCACGAGTTGATCCACCTTTGGATTCATTCACCTTACTACACATACACTATGATGCATCCCATGGTCTCCATTGTTATATGCTTGGATAGTTCGTAAAATACTCTACTCCCTCAGAGACTGTTATCCTGGAAGAAGCCGGGTTAGGGTATCTGAGTGGTTATAGAGAAGAGGGAAAAAGTCTCCCTTCTTTTTCTTGAGTTTTAACTTAACCATGAACCTGTTGGTTTCTTGTAACAGCAGTCTATGATGATACTGGTTTTTCTGTTTGGGAAGAAGTGAAATATTCTAAATAGCATTTAGAAATTTATATTGAGAATTTGGCTGGTTTAAAAAAGTAACGTTCATCGCAAATGCGAACCCCAGAAAATTATCATTCAGTTGCAGATTAGAGAGGGAATTTATTTATTCTCTAAGTAAAAGCATTTTAGGTATATTGCTCTAATAAGAATCTCACTATGATCTGCAGTTTTTCGATTATACACACACACACACACACACACACACACACACACACACACACACACAATGAGAATTTTAGTAATACACAGATCGAAATTTTCTCATTTCAAAGAGTCTGGTTGGAAATAGAAAATTTCTTATAAAAAATCTTTAGGTGTGGATTTATACATACATATATATACACGCATGCATATATGTACATACATACACACACATACAATAGTGGTCTTAGAGATATTGTAGGAAATGGACACGGAGTCCCGAGTTCAAATCTTGGACGAGGCTGATAGCATTTCATGTAGCGCTAATACGGTTGGGTAAGGTATGAATCCAGCTATTCTCTCTACAGCTATGGGTAAAATAGTAGAGCAGACGTTCTTTTTAAGCTTGGTATGGCAACCGGTCTAAGAGAAGGAAAACTGTGAACTCAAACCTGTTAAACTTCCCTTAAAAGTTGACGTTGTATCGCATCCAATTCGTGCGAAGATGGTTGGTAAATACATACATATCTTTTTTTACTATTTCTTTTTTTATATCACTGATAAGTTAATAGATGTTTAAAAGTGTTTATACCATTCGTGTCATGACTCCTCCAAGGATTTCACGAGCTGTAAAACAACGTAACAGTTTTCTAACAGAAAATCCATGCTGTTTTTGTTATTTATCTTTGCTTAGTCTGGTACACAAACTGCGTACAGTACCTATTGTTATTAAGTAATAACTCACTTGAGCACTGAAAAGAATCATTGTTGCTTAACTTCTGTTAAGATCTCGTGGGAACTGGTGTTTTGCGCGTGACTTGACCGTAAGTTTAGAAAATCCATGCCCTTAGCTAACATTCACTTATACCCTTACGGGAAATAAATTGCATCACCCTGAATGTATTTCGGTTTACATTAGTTTAAATGAGCAAGTAATATAGCCAGATTCCATCAAATGGTCACATACGATACATGTACGAGTTCCAAGTTAAGGACTATATCAATAGTATTGTATGTCCTCCTTGGGGGTTACCACAGCTTTGAACGTACAGATGGCGAATACCATCCTACTAAATACTATCCTTCACCTCTTGTACTTGTTATGCAATTCAGCAAGAATCGTAAGTGGGTTTGCAAAACGAATTTGGTAACATCAGATCCTATGCATGTTCAATTAGGGTGGGGGTGGATTCATCAGAGAAGTTGTCGAGCATCTTTATTCCGTACGCATGTTATCTTTGGTTAAAAAGAATAAACAAGAATGTATGGGTTAGGGAAAATAAAGTCTTTCGTGTTTACGAACAAAAAAACGAAAATCCTGATCGATGTTGAAATCATCTGAAAAATGCAGAATTTCCAAGTGCTTTCGGCTGTCTGCAGTGATGTAATTTGTTTTTATTGAATTTGAATAAGGTTAATTTTCCTTATCTTAAGCCATTTAAATAATGGTGTTGATTGGCTTTTTAGTTTTTAAACTAATTTGGCGTTGGTTGATATACGACAGAAGAGAAAGAATTGAATTGAATTCTAATTATTTAATACATTTCGAACTCTTTGTACAAAGAAAATCTAATTAAGAGATTTTTTTTTAATTTTATAGTTTAGGCCTCGAGTATTTAATCTCTCTCTCGTCTAGTCTGATATTTGAGTGTTTTCGACAAAGATGAGACGATTAAAAATCAACAAACATATATCACTTGAAGCTTCAATAGGCCAAATTTTGATCGAAAACATTCGGAGATACTATACCAACAGTTTAAAAAGGACGAAATACTAGAGGTCTTAACTATATATATAAAAACATCTCTCACTAAGATCTTCTTTGGATAAGAACAGAGTTTTAAATCTATTTAAGAATTATAATTCCATTCTTTCTCACTTTTGTTGTGTGATGTCATCTGGCTAAAACCAGTCTCGTTTGAATCTTGAATGTTGCACGATATCAACCAACACTTAAATGGCCAGCTTTAGCTTCGTTTAAAACAAATATGTAAAAATTAAAAAGCCAGTTTACATCATTCTTGAAATGACTTGAGACAACGAAAATTAATAGTGTTTTAATTCTATTAAAACAAACTGTACCATTCATGAAAATTACTGGAGATACCACCGAAATCTTTAATCTTTCAGACAATTTCTACATTCATTCAACTGGGATTTACGTCCCCTTGTTCGTAAAAACAAACGCGCGCGCATGCGCTTTTTAAAAATCTGTGTATTCTAATCTCTCTGTTCTTTTTCATTTATTTATTTACCTATTTTATTTTATTTATTTATTTTTTTTTTTTTTAACTGCTGCTTAAATATATAAATAGAAAATGTAATTTGATATTTATCGGTCACGCAAATTTGTTTTAATACGGTCATGAGAAATGTTGTTAGTATGGCAATACAAAGTATTTTAGGGAGAAAAAAATCCGTTAGTATTATTGATTGCTTTTGTGCATTAGGTACCTTTAACCTTTTCTTAACTTTCTTTTTTCCTTCTATTCCTCTCTTTTTATAGCTTCTTTTCTATACATAAACATTAGGGGACTGAACGGTCGGCTTGTGCCTCATGGTCCAAAGTAGCAACAGCTATAATGAGTTTTGGTTTGGTTTGTTTAATGACGTATCAATCTTCATGGGTTACTTAATGGCAAAGCTTTCCTCGCAGAAGAACAGCAGTGATACTTTTTAACCCATGCTGAGAGGATAAGGGGGTTCGTACCTTTCCCAAAAGTACAAGGATTATTAAATAAGTTTCCAGACTTTTTTCATATGGGCACTTTTATTGATAGTATATGCATGAAACTCTAGTCCCCTTCGAAGTAATCTCCTCCGGCTGCAATGCACTTGTTGTAACGTTCCAACAACTTCTGGAAGGCCCCGTGGAAGTCCTCTTGTGTTAGCGTGTCAATGAACTTCGTCACAGCCTCTTTCATCTCTTCAATTGTCTCATAACGACAGCCTCTGAGCTTAGGGAATAACCAAAAGTCACAGGGGACAAGGTCTCGACTATAGGGAGGATGAGGAACTGTCTTCATGCCCATCTTGGTCAAATAGTCAGTGACAAGGATGGAGTTATGGACTGGTACATTGTCCTGGTGGAAATGCCACTGACCCGATTTGAAGAGTGCTGGCCTCTTCCAACGGAATCTCTTCCTGAACTCCCTTAAGACCTCAGCATAGTATTCTTTGTTGACTGTCTGTCCAGTGGGAACCCAGTGCATGTAGATCCTACCAGTGCTGTAAAAAAAAGGGATCATCAAAAGTTTATGGGTGGATTTGTTCAGTCTGGCCTTCTTGGGTCTAAGAGAGTCAGTATGCTTCCACTGGGAACTCTGTCTCTTGGCCACTGGGTCATAGCAGTAGATCCAGCTTTCATCGCATGGCATTTTTCCTTGTTTAAAACAGAATTTTATTGCATATCGTTCTTCTAATGTCCAGATTGCATTTTTGAAATTGACCAGCTGTGACGATCACACTTTAGTACGGTGTATTCCAATTCGTGCTGTAGCTGTTCATTTGAACCTGAAATCATAAGATTGGTCAGTCATCTCATAAGATGTATAGCAATAACATACTGAATTTTCAAGAGTCTATGACAATTTTAAATGCGTGTATAAAAAAGTCTGGAAACTTATTGAATGCACCATATATATATATATATATATATATATATATATATATATATATATATATATATAAAATATCTTATTTTGACATATATATATATATATAAAATATCTTATTTTGACATATATATATATATATATATATATAATATCTTATCCTGACACATGGACAGCTATCGATAAGCTATCAGTCATATAGAAGTCAGACCTGAACGATAAAATGAAACGCAGTTCCTCCCAAGCAGCGGTCATGTCGATACTGCTATATGGATGCACTAAATGGACGCTAACTAAACGGATGGAGAAAAAGCTTGACGGCAACTCCACAAGAATGCTGCAAACAATTTTGAAGAAGTCCTGGAGGCAACACCCTACAAAGTACGACCACCTGCCCCCCAACACGAGAACTATCAAAGCTAGACGAACCAGACATGCAGGACATTGCTGGAGAGGCAGGGACGAGCTCATAAGGGATGTACTCATATCGACCAATTCATATGGCCGAGCAAAAGCAGGACGACCAGCTCGAACCTACATAGACCAGCTCTGTAAGGATACGGATGTAGCCCTAAGGACCTGCCAGAAGCGATGAACGATAGGGAGGAGTGGCGAGAGATGGTCAGGGATATCCGTGCTGGCGGCACGACATGATATATATATATATATATAATATCTTATCTTCACACACACACACACACACACACACACATATATATAATATCTTATCCTGACATATATATATATATATATAATATCTGTTCCTGACATATACAATATGTCAAGATAAGATATATATATATATATATATATATATATATATATATATAACTTATCCTGGGACACACACACACACATATACTATCTTGACCTGACACACACTCATATATATATATATATATATATACTATCTTATCCTCACACACACACATATATATATCTTATCCTGATATAGATATATATACAATATCTAATCCTTTTATATATATATATATATATATATATATAATATGTTATCCTGATATATATATATAAATATATATATATATATAAATATATATATATATATATATATATATATATATATATATATATATATATATATATATATCATCATTCATATCATGTCGTGCCGCTAGCACGGATATCCCTGACCCTCTCTCGCCATTTCTCCCTATCGTTCATCGCCTCTGGCAGGTCTTCAGGGCTACATCCTGTATCCTCACATAGCTGCTAAATGTATGTCCAAGCTGGTCGTCCTACTTTTGCCCGGCCATATGTGGGGTCCATAGGTGTACCTCACTTATGAGCTCGTCCCTGCTTCTCCAGCAGTGTCCTGCATGTCTGGTTCGTCTAATTTGGATAGTTTTCGTGATAGGAGGCAGGTGGCCGTATAGTTGGTGCCTTGTGGGGTGTTGCCCCTAGGACTTGTTTAATATTGCTTGCGACAATCTTTTGTAATTGCCATCTAGCTTCTTCTCCAGCAGTTTTGTTAGCGTTCAAGTAGTGCATCCATACAGCAATATCGACACGGCTGCTGCCTGGAAGAAACTGCGTTTCATTTTATCAGTCAGGTCTGATTTCCCTATGATCGATAGCTTATTGATAGCTGTCCATGCCTTTGTTAGCAGCGTGTCGATGTCTTTTTAGGTTGATGAGACACTGTTTCCTTGATAGGTGAATTTGTCTACCAGTTTCAGAGAGGTTCCGTCTCGTGTCGAAATGTCGCCTGTTTGATTAAAGCACATATATTCAGTTTTATGTGCATTGACATGGTGGCCAATGCCTGCAGCAGCTCGTTCCAAACTATGCAGTAGTGTTTCGGCTTGGTTGGGTGTATTTGCCAGTATAACTATGTCATCGTCGTAGTAATTGTTTTTTGCTGGGTACCTTCTGCTTCTTTTCTTTGTCAGCTCGAAGACGTTTTCTCTGATTTTATCATCGATGTTCTCAGGACGTAGTCTAGACAGATGATAAAGCGGTATGGGGCTAGCGTGTCCCCTTGTAGTACTCCTGCTACAATGTTGAAGTATTCTGTGTCTCCATCCGGTGAACGTATTTTCACTTTGGTGTTTCTATAGAGAATCCTTATTGCTGCTACGGTTTCTTTTGGTATGCCGTATGCTAGTAGGATTTTTTCCATCTTCCCACAGTGAATGGAATCGAAGGCCTTGATAAAGTCGACAAATAGTAATGTCGCCTCTAGGTTTTTTTCCCATACACCTTCTAGGATTCTACGGATGGTCAGTATTTGTGAGGTCATGGGTCTACTTTTTCCTAAGGATGTTGTCGATTTTGGATTCTATGCAGTTTCATAGTAGGGCATTGAAAATTTTTGCTGCTATGGATGTAAGTGTTATACCTCGGTAGTTCTTGACTAATCCGAGATCACCCTTTTTAGGGAAAGGGAGGATGCATCCCTTCATCTATCTGTCTATTGGATTTTGATTATAGACTGCGTTGCAGTGTCGGAGCAGTATGTCGTCGAATTGTCTGGTCTTCCATACTTCTGGGGGAATCTCGTCCAGCCCTGCAGCTTTCCTATTTTTAATTTTTCTGAGAACCGAGTCGAGTTCTTCTTGTGTGAACGGTCCTAGTTTAATGTCTAATTGTTTACTAATTATTCTGGTGATTGGTTCATGCGTAACTTTCGGTGGGTTTTCTAATAGATTTTCGAAATGCCGTTTCCTCAGTTTTATTCTTTTTTGTTGGTTTGCAACTTTCAATTTTGCTTTGGTTGTGCTCTTCCCACTACTCACTTCGTTTATTGTTTGCCAGGCTATCCTAGATTGCCTATCTTCCACCGAGTCTCTAAACTTATCTCTCTGATTTTGTATGTATTCTGCCTGTTCTTTTAGATATATGCCTGCTAATTGATATTGTGCCTTTTTTAGTTTTATGGCATGTTGGGTTCTTCCTATAACTTTTATAGACAGTTTTCACGTGTGCTCGTTTTTCTCTAACCGCTAACGTTTCCCATGGGACTCTATATTTCGTTCTGGGTTTTGTTGGAATATACTTCGCTACCGTCTCGAGGTGCGCGTTTACGAAATTCTCATATTCGCCATTTGGGGTACCTTTTTCTGTCTTCTCTTGTAGTGTCTCGAATCTGTTTCTCAATTCTAATACATATTTATCTCTAATATCTCTGTTCTTAAGAAGGTCCCAGTCATAGTGTTCGGTGGTCACTGTTCATGTGGCGTTTTTTCGAAGGCTTAGTCGTATTTTTGCTGTGAGTATTCGGTGATCGGAGGACACACCCTCGAAAGAGGAATATGCCTCGCAATTCATTGCGCTATTTTCCCATTTCTTGTTTATAAAGACGTAGTCTTTCTGTGCTTTACTATTATTTGCGTATGTGTAGATCCATAATTTTCCCTCCCTTTTTTGATAGTTTGTATTGAGGCATGTTAATCTATTTTCTATCATGAAATCTGTTAGATGTTGTCCATTCCTATTTGATGTGTTGTGTAGGCTGTATTTGTTGTTTCCGTTTTTCCCGATTTGGGCATTCATATCTCCGCCAATGACTAGCACGTTGTTTTTCGGAATGCTACGCACAAGAGAGGATAGCTCATCGTAGAAGGCGACTAGTTCAGCTTCTTCACTAACATTGGTAGGGCTGTAGCAGGAGATGATTGTTGCTCTGGGGTTGCCATTAAACGTTGCTGCCATCATCCTAGGTTGTATTCTCTCAATGCTATTAAGTGTTTTTAACGCTCTTGGTCCTATAAGCATTCCTACTCCTCCTACTGTGGCATTGACAGAGTTTTTCCATGCTGATACAGTAGCTAGCGTCCATCCATTGCCAGTATCGTGATATTTGATATCTTCGGTGTGCGTGTATCTGTGTTCTTGTATGCATATTATGTCTATCTTATGTTCTACGGCCGATGCAGTCAGCTCTGGTAGTTGACCTATTCTATTTAACGTTCTAACGTTAAATATCGCTATTTGTATTGTTTGTTTGCATTTTAGTAGTTTTTGTTGTTTGAGCTCTGTGGCTGATTTTTCGAACACTTAGGCCAGGGCTCCAACCTCCCCCCCTTTTACCCGCGCGAAGAGCGATGTGGTTTGAGTGTGGGTCATGGTGATCTTTCGATGGCTGTTTTTATTCTCATCTATCGAAGCCACTCTTATAGAAGAGAAGCAGTGGTTGCCCGATCGAACTGACGATCCTGAGCGTTAAGCCGCAAGACTCACACCTCTAGGACCAGGTTAGGCATTGCGTTTGACCGTCAGAGGGTTTATTCGCATACCTTTACGTCCATCATGCAGCTTCGCATGTGTACGCAAAAGGTGGGGGGGCTTTCTTTACTCGTAAGTTTTGACTTAGTTAAAGTCGAAGACTAATGTATATTTATAAGAGTTTTTTTTTTGTTTATTTTCGCCTGTCTTCTGTTACTGCCCCTAACATATGTTTTTTTGTATAGGGGACTTCCTTTACTTATCCTGTTTTTTTTATCTTTTTCCCTTTCCTAAACTACTATGGGGGGAAGGGGAAGCAGTGGGCATTCTAAGCTTTTAGAAAAGATTCAAACCCATTTGCCGTGTATGCTAACACATTGGACCAGAGTCATATATTCAATTTGGATTTACGGTAAAAGTGTCTTTACATTTAAAACACACTGTACAAGCGGCATTTTACAAAGAATAAAACGGCATACAATTTTGTAAAATTTTCGGCAATTCAAATGAGTTAGACTTAAAGACATTATACTAATCAGTATTGAAACTTTCGTTTCTGGTGGCAAAAAGCTAGTTCTCCATCCCTCCAGTTCCGCTCTACCGTTTAGTCACTTACGAATTTAAATATAATTTGGGAAGGTCTAAGACTTGGGGAGGGGGACACTAGTTATTTCGTCATTTTTGTTGTTGTTTTGGGGTTATATATATATATAATACTTATTCTTACATATATATAAATATATATATATATGTGGTATCTTATCATGACATATATATTAATATGTCAGGATAAGATATATATATATATATGTAATATAAATCTTGTCCTCACACACACACACACACATATATATATATATGATAATCCTATCCTGACATATATATATATATGATATATTATCCTGACATATATATATATATATATATATGATATCCTATCCTGACATATATATATATATATATATATATATATATATATATACTATCCTGACATATACATATATATATATATCTTATACTGACATATATATATATATATAAAATATCTTATACTGATATATATATAATATCTTATACTGACATATATATATAAATAATATCTTATACTGATATATATATATATATATATATAAAGAATATCTTATACTGACATATATATATATATAAAGAATATCTTATACTGACATATATATATATATATATATATATATATATATATATATGTATGTATATATCTAATATCTTATACTGACATATATATATATATATATATATATGTATGTATATATATATATAATATCTTATACTGACATATATATATATATATATAATATCTTATACTGACTTATATATATATAGATGATATATACTGACGTATGTATACATATATAATATCTTATACTGACATATATATGTATATATAATATCTTATACTGACATATATATATATATATATAATATCTTATACTGATATATATATATATATATATATATATATATAATATCTTATATTGACATATATATATAATATCTTATAGTGACACACACACATATATATATATATATATATATATATATATACATATAAAATATCTTATATTGATATATATATATATATATCTTATATTGATATATATATATATAATATCTTATATTGATATATATATATATATATATAATATCTTGTATTGATATATATATATATATATATATAATATCTTGTATTGATATATATATATATATATATATATAAGAAATGAAATAGTCACCTTCTACGATGAGTTATCCTCATTAGTGCGTAGCATCCCGAAACACAACATGTTAGTCATTGGCGGAGACATGAATGCACAAATCGGGAAAAACGGAAACAACAAATACAGCCTCCACAACACGTCAAATAGAAATGGGCAACATCTAACAGATTTCATGATAGAAAATAGATTAGCATGCCTCAATACAAACTACCAAAAAAGAGAGGGCAAACTATGGACATACACGTACGCAAACAATACTAAAGCTCAGATAGACTACGTCCTTATAAACAAGAAATGGAAGAATAGTGCATTGAATTGCGAGGCATACTCCTCTTTTGAGGGTGTGTCCACCGATCACCGAATAGTCACAGCGAAAATACGGTTAAGCCTACGAAAAAACGCCAAACGAACAGCGACCACCAAACACTATGACTGGGCCCTATTAAACAACAAAGATGTCAGAGATAAATACGTATTAGAATTGAGAAACAGATTCGAAACACTACAGGAAAAGACGGAAAAAAAGTACACCAAACGACGAATACGAAAATCTCGTCAATGCACACCTTGAGGCAGCAGCAAAATACATTCCAACAAAAATTAAAACTAAATATAGAGTCCCATGGGAAACCTTAGCGGTGAGAGAAAAACGTGCACTAGTGAAAACAGCCTCCAAAAACTATCGAAAAAACCCAACAAACACAAATGCCTTAAAACTAAAAACGGCACAAAATCATTAGCAGGCATATATATAAGGAACAGACAGAATACATTCAAATCAGATAGATAAGATCAGAGACTCGGTAGAAGATAGACAATCTAGAATTGCCTGGCAAACAATAAACGAAGTGAGCAGAAGAAAGAGCACAGCCAAAGCAAAAACTTAAAGCAGCAAACCAACAAGAAAGAATAAAACTGTGGAAACAGCACTTCGAAAACTTACTTGGAAACCCACCAAAAATAACACATGAACCAATCACCAGAATAATTAGCAAACAATTAGACATTAAACTTGGACCGTTCACACAAGGAGAACTCGACTCGGTTCTCAGAAAAATTAAAAATAGGAAAGCTGCAGGACTGGACGAAATTCCCCCGGAAGTATGGAAGACCAGACAATTCGACGACATACTGCTCCGACACTGCAACGCAGTATACAATCAAAATCCGATAGATAGATGGGACGAAGGGATGCATACTCCCCTTCCCTAAAAAGGGGGACCTCGGATTAGCCAAAAACTACCGAGGCATAACACTTACATCCATAGCTGCCAAAATCTACAATGCCCTACTACGAAACCGCATAGAACCCAAAATCGACAACATACTTAGAAAAAACCAAAATGGCTTCCGAAGAAATAGATCTACGACCTCACAAATACTAACCATCCGCAGAATCCTTGAAGGTGTACGGGCAAAGAACCTACAAGCGACATTAATATTTGTCGACTTTACCAAGGCTTTCGACTCCATTCACAGAGGAAAGATGGAACAAATCCTACTAGCGTACGGCATACCTAAAGAAACCGTAGCGGCAATAACGATTCTCTATAGAAACACTAAAGTAAAAGTACGATCACCAGATGGAGACACAGAATACTTCGATATTGTAGCAGGAGTACTACAAGGGACACGCTGGCTCCGTATCTCTTTATCATTTGTCTAGACTACGTACTTAGAACATCGATTGACAAATCAAGAGAATGCTTCGAACTGACGAAGAAAAGAAGCAGAAGATATCCCGCAACAACAATTACCGACGCCGACTACGCCGATGACATAGCGATACTGGCAAATACACCTGACCAAGCCGAAACACTTCTGCATAGCCTGGAACGAGCAGCAGCAAGCATAGGCCTCCATGTTAATGCACACAAAACGGAATATATGTGCTATAACCAAACGGGGGACATCTCCACTCTAGAAGGAACCCCTCTTAAACTAGTAGACAAATTCACGTACCTAGGAAGCAGCGTCGAATCAACCGAAAAGGACATCGAAACGAGGTTAACGAAAGCATGGACAGCTATCAATAGGCTATCGACTATATGGAAATCAGACCTAACCGATAAAATGAAACGCAGTTTCTTCCAGGCAGCGGTCACATCGATACTGCTATATGGATGCACTACATGGACGCTAACAAAACGGCTCGAGAAGAAACTAGATGGCAATTACACAAGAATGCTGCGTGCAATCCTCAACAAGTCCTGCAGCGGCACCCACAAGACACCAACTGTACGGCCACCTGCCCCCTATCACGAAATCTATTCAAGTTAGGAGAACCAGACATGCAGGACATTGCTGGAGAAGCAGAGATGAACTCATAAGAGATGTACTCTTATGGATCCCCACACACGGCCGCGCAAAAGCAGGACGACCAGCACGAACGTACATTCAGCAGCTGTGTGAGGATACAGGATGTTGTCCTGAAGACCTGCCTGGGGCGATGAACGATAGGGAGGAGTGGCGAGAGAGGGTCAGGGATATCCGTGCTGCCAGCACGATATGATGATGATGATATATATATATATATATATATTTTATATTGACATATATATATATATATATATATATATATCTTATACTGACATTATATATATATATATATATACATATATCTTATACTGACATTATATACATATATATATATAATATCTTATACTGACATTATATATATATATATATATATATATAATATCTTATACTGACATTATATATATATACATATATA